>BLSH010341917.1:31672-45849 GCA_018402905.1 Glandirana rugosa | reverse complement strand
AGCAGCAATGACAGATCCCCTCTCAGACAGCATCAATAGACCCTCCAGCAGCCAGCTACAATAGACCGCTCCCTCAACAGTAGATCCCTCCCAGCAACAGCAAGAACTGACCTCCCCAGCAACATAGGACCCACCCCAACAACAATAGATCCCCCATCACCAACAATAGACACCCCAGCAACAGTAGACCTCCCCCTGCAAAAATATTTCTCTTCCAGAGACAATAGATCCCCAGAAGCAGTGGTGGCCGCTTCATAAGGGGCGCAAGGGCACCACCCCCCATCCATGCATCCGGCCTCCTGATCTACATGCCGGGGCGCCGGACTATGGATACCAATGATGGGGAAGTATTTTTTTGAAGAACGAGATTAGAGCCAGAGGCTCTAATAGGCTTCAAAACAGGGTGGGCTTGGGTGATTGCCAATGCCTGTGTCTCCCGCATGGGGGGGGGGGGGTGGTGCAGGGTGATTACGGCTACCTGTCTCCCACGGGGGGGAATGTGGTGGGGGTTTGATTGCCGCCGCCTGTGTCTCCCACATGGGGGGGGGTGCTTGGCTGTTGGATGATCTGCCCTCCGTCTCCCATGGGGAGGGGGTTGGTTAGTGTTGGTTGTGCCATCCCCCCAAAAATAGTGTCTCCTGTGGGGGGGGTTGGCTTTTGGATGACCCGCCCCCCCAAAAATAGTGAGCACCAGCCACCACTGCCCAGAATCAACATTAGACCTCCCCAACAACACTAATCCCCCCACAAAAATAGATCCTCTTCAGCAACAATGGATCCTCCAGCAGCCAGCATAAACAGACACTGTAGCACAACCCAGCAACCCCTGTCATTGCATACATTCAGTCCTGGAGGTGATGGAACTGCTTTCCCCTGCGTTCCCTCTGAAAAAAAGCCCTGGCTGTCCACATGTAGAAGGGGATAGGCTTGGCTTAGATAAACTGAAGCAGGGGATGGCTGCTTCTAGCAGTTTGTGATCTCTGTTGATTACATAGGTGCCGTGCAGTTTAGAAATCATCATTTACAGCTCTTATGGTGCAGATTTTTTATTCCTTGTCTGCAGTTAAAATGCTAATATATAAATGTTTACCCTGGTCTAACCCCTTTCATGGTTGTTTGTTTTCCTATAAGATGAACTAAATTTGGGTCTATTTGCATCTATTGCATTATGGCAGCCCATTCATTTTGAATGGGTTGCCAACACACAGTAAGGGCTCATCCACACAGAGAATTTTACTGCGGGCACCGTGCTGGTCCATGTTTTCCAGGCATGGGGATGCACAGGTGTTGCATGCATCCCTGTACCAGTGTCCCATTCATTTCTATTGAGACACAAAGCTGCATGGTGAGTACGAGTGCAGGTACCTGAATGCATACAGGATTCATAGGGACATGCACGCACACTCACCTGCATGTTATATTAGGAAACAGAGCCTGTGTTTATGCAACCGCGTGTCCCAGTGGAAACGAAAGGGATGCCGGCTTGGGGATGCACCAACACAGGCATTCACTGGGCCCGCAACAAAGCGCACTATGTCAATGGACCCTTATGGACCAAAAATGGGTATGCAGCATTTTGTTGCATGCGTGTTACTGTGCATTGCGGTGCCCTGCAATGTATGTGCATTGGAGATTAGTTCCGTTCGTGCATTGGGGTGCTATTTAAAGTGAAAGGTACTGCAATGCATTAATGCATGTAATGTGTGTTAGCATGCATTGTAGTAACTTTTTTAAATTAAGTAAATTATTGCGTTTGACATCACAATTCATCCTATAGCAAAGGTATGTTGTCTCAGCCCATAGTGGTTTATTTATAAAGAATTTACATTCGCCTAGTGAAAGTATACAAACATTTGTTCTGTGCAAATAGGGTAAAAATCAAGTGCAAATAGGTTATATCCTGTGCTGTTTGAATGTGAATAATTAATTGGCAAATACCATATTTGGCCACTAGATAGAGCCAAGTATTATAGGAAATTCCTATGATACTTTCGCTCCATCTAGTGGCCAGATGATGCATTTTCATTTAAAATTATTTACATTGGCGCAGCACAGGATATAGCCTACCTACGCTTGTTTTTTGCCCCATTCGCATAGGGTGAATGCATTGACTTTCATTGGGCACATTTCTTTTTCAGTTTCATATTAGTGTTTATGTGAGAAGCTTGTGGGTTCATTTACAAAAATAATCATGTGATCTCTTCAGTCATTTAGGACCATTTAATAGAAAAGCCACATCAACTGCTAAAATATTCAACTCTAATAGAGCAGCCGCTGCAGCAAGGGATTCTGGGCAACGGCGGTGACAAACATAATACTTTGGTGAACCGTTAAAATGACAGCGGAAAGCATTAGACCTTTCCCTCCCTGAGCTTCATTACAATTAAATTGCATAATTTATTTAGCGGCAGCTCAGAGCACGCCAACAGAAAATAATTGTTTGTGAAGTCGGTGAGGAATCTGACCCTCTGCATAAAAATATTATTCCCTGACTTCAAAAATAATATGCAAAACAGCCTGAAAGAGGAATTATTCAGAATTAATGATGGTACCTGCGTCGGCCCCTCATCCAAGTTTTCAAAGTCATCCGATGACTTAAATTCATTAGGACGAGCCCGAGTGTTGCCCGCGTCTTCGCACGCATTGACAGGTTCACCGTGCATTCATAACCCGGGACGGCAGAATTTTTTTCTCTTCCATACATTATCACGTCTCTCCTTACGAATAAAGATTGATTTTGAAAAGTGATTGAATAACCGCCGTTAAAAAGAGAGGGAAAAAAAGACCCTTTACATTGGCGGCGCATTTAGAACCCGTTTAAAGTTCATTATGGATGCAAATAACACTTTGGAAACAATTACCTGTGGCATTAGGAGTCTGCCAGATGAGGAGGAAATACAATGTTACAGATCGGGTAGTTGTTATGGGGCCCCAGGCGCCGCCATATTTCACAGCGGGATGGCAAAATATTTCATAATTACATCGATAGACGATGGCGATCACCATTTATATGCTAATGGCGGCGATACGAGTGGTTCGCAGGTTTGCTGCGGAATCAGTCGGGCTTTTAATTGTGATACGTCTTCGGGGGGCCGTTTGATTTAATCTTTAACTATAAACCTTTGTGGGCTTTTAACCGTCTTTGAGCAACCCTGGGCGCATAACGTTACGTATTGCCTCCCTTTATGAGACGCGGATGAGATCTGACTGTACGTCTAGACGCTGTGGGGCCTATTCAAAAAAATATAATACCGCTCGTCTTACGCAGAGTGCTGAGAACTGGGAATAATTCTGCCTTAAAGCTGAACGCCAGGCAGATATCAAAGACACAAATGATTGCGGCTCTGTGATCCTTGATACATTATTAACCACTTCCACTGTGCCCTATGGACATGGCCGATCACAGATCACGCCGCTGATTGGTGCTTCCTGAGAGGACATCACATGATGTCCACTTCCCGCCCGGCCTATAGATAAATGACGGCCGGGCGGGAAGTGGACGTCATGTGATGTCCTCTCAGGAAGCACCAATCAGCGGTGTGATCTGTGACCGGCCATATCCATGGGGCACAGCCGATGACAGATCAGAGTACCGGTTTGCTGCCAGTACCATGTGACCACCATGACCAATCACAGCAGGTCACATGACAGTTGTACACAATGGATGGCTTTCTTTCATGCCATCCATTGTGTACAATTGTGTTGCAAGTGTAGTGAAATCCCCAACCCCTATAGGCCCAATGGTGACCTCCAGAGTTGGGGAGAGCTGACATCCTTCTTCACAGTATGGGTTACTAGGCATGGTGGGTGAAGTGCAAGTTGCAAACATGGGCACCAGTCACTTTTTGAATGCAGAAAAAAAACAACAAAACTCTTAACAAAACTGGGGGAGAGAGGGTTTAGGGCCAGGACATCCCTGGGCAGATGCAAAAGCAATTTTCAGACTCTGCAGAGCAAAAATAGGCGGCACAGTAGTGTAGTGGATAGCACTTTCACCTGGTAGCAAAAGAGTCACTGGATCGAATCCCAACCACAACACTACCTGCCTGGAGTTTGCATGTTCTCCCTGTGCCTGCGTGGGTTTCCTCCAGGTACTCTGGTTTCCTCCCACACACCCCAAATACATGCTGGTAGGTTAATTGGCTCCTGTCTAAATTGGCCCTAGTATATGTATGAACGTGAGTTAGGGACTTTAGAGTGTAAGCTCCTTGAGGGTAGGGACTGATGCGAATGTACAATATATATGTAAAGCACTGCGTAAATTGACAGCGCTATATAAGTACCTGAAATAAATAATAGGCTGACAGCTATACAGGTAGAGGGCCTTAAAGCTGGTTGCAGCACACTGTATTTTATAGAACTGCTGTCTCCTATAGCAACTGAGCTTTCAACAGTCAATGTAGATCTGTACACGTAACTCACAGTAACCTGTTATAGATCTTCTCTCACATCTCACAGTATCCTACTGTAGATCTTCACTCGCTGAGCTCCTAGTCTCTCACTAGACTTCAAGATCCTAGATGTCTCTGGGTCCCTTGAGCTCTGCCACAGCTAACCCGATGTATAATTGTCAACCGTCACCCCTGCTAACCCGCTGGCTTGGCTCTCTGTTCAAGCTTTCCCACTGCTTCACTGTCCCCGGCTGGTGAAAAGTCAACTCTGGTACTTCCATACACTGGCCTCTGATAACAGGAGTGGTTGTCCCTTTGTGGTGACTGGGTCCCCTTTATCTCTGGCTTCAGGCTTCAGGACTAAACTTCAGCTGCTGCCACACACACATCCCCCAGGCCGCAGCCTGGGGTAAATAGAACTCTGATCACCTGACTCCTTCCCCTTAAATAGACTATCCCAGCATGCAAAGTAGCTACTCCGATTGGCTGAGAAAATATGTCTATTCATAATCTGAACTCACTGTGATCTTGTCATTCTAATGCCAAAGGCAGCAGTGCCTTTGACAGAAGAGAGAGATGCACCAGATTCAGGCTTAGAGCAACAGTCAGTGGATCCAACTACCAATCAGCCAGGCTAGTTACCACCTAGCATAACTAAATTTGTTAGTAGCCCTGTTTAGGACCAGGGTGCTACACTAGCTGTGAGTGATTGGTCAATTTGAACACATGGTACAGACAGGGCCAATCACCGTCCATCTGTACCATGGAGTCACAACAAAGCAGACTGAATTATTCACTTGTATGCAGTAAAATGCTTTCTTGTAGCAATATAATTCACTGCTATAAGCAAACACAATCTGTAAAAAAAAAATCCCTGATCACTTCCCCAGAGTAGTACAGTGTTACTATGGTAACATTATATTGCTCTGGTCACAGTGTGTTAAAAAAAATGTGAAAAAAAATGTAACTATAATAAAAAAAATGTTGTACTGTCACCAGTCAGTGTCCCCGATCACCCCCACACTAATTATATGATGACACTGTCCTGCTGCACGGGTGACAGTATGTAAAAAAAATATTTCTTAATTTCCTCATTTTCCAAAAAATGATGACAAAAAAAATTACAAAAAAAACTGCCATGCCTCTCTAAATACCTTGGACTATCTACTTTCCAAAAAGGTGTCATTTGGGGGTATTTGTACTGTGCTAACATGTTAGGGCCTCAAGAAATGAGATAGACCTTCAGTACATCAGAATTGATCATATTTCAGACATATCCCATATTTTGCGGACTCAATAACTTTCCTACAAACTAAATAATATTCACTGATTTGGGTTATTTTCACCAAAGAAATTTAGCAGAATACATTTTGGGCTAAATTTATGAAGAACAATTATTTGTTTTCAAAACAAAGGAAAACATGTTTTTTTTCTAAATTTTCAGTCTTTTTTCGTTTATTTAGCAAAAAAATTTTGCAAAAATGTACATGAGTTTTGACCGGCAGTTTCTGTACATCAGAGCCCAAACTGAGAGAGGGAGAAGCAGTACAAAGAGCCAATCAGTTACATAGTCATTTAGGTTGAATAAAGACAGAGGTCTATCCAGGTTAACCTACAGTTCATGAGCTGCCAAAAAGCTGATAAAAGCAGAGGGCAGAGTGACCGAGAGATGTACCGCTGTACCACTTCTCCTTTCATTGCCCAAGCAGAGGTTGGGGGCTCGTCCGGGATGACCTGAATGGGTTGAATGATACTGGCCATAAAACTGAGGACACAGAAAAAGAACTGTGAGGGAAACTCTGGTTTGAATGTTGCAGCTAAAACCTCTTTTGTATATATATATATATATATATATATATATATAGGCCCCAAACATCTACTTTAAGGTACTTGTATAGTGTTACTCCAATGTGAAGAGACTTAAAGACTTGACATTTGATCTGACACGTTATAGAATTAATGAGATTTTACAGAAATGATTTACATTTACTTTAAAGTCTATGTAAATCAAAACAAAAAAGTAATATATTGCAGCCTATTAGTCCTTAGATGTGGTGGCCACATTCATTTTTAGTTCTTGCCCTAGGGTGACAACTCTCGCACATCTACACTAGAGTAGCAATGACACCCTAGGAAAAGAAGTGTGTTAGAACTACAGAACACCTCCCCCACATATACATGACATGGGAGGAAGGTGTTCTGTAGCCCACAAAGAGAACTGTCAACAATGTACCTGTTAAAAGTGCAGCATACAAAGTTAATGGATGTCTGGCATAACCAACACTGAAATGGTTTACTCTGATTTCACTGCACACTGTGAACGTCTCTCAGTGTACATTAGATGCTGCAACAAGTCAGATAGTGACAACCTCATTTACAGGCTAGAGAATGTCCAGCATCTTACTCTTTCCTTCCCTGCCCAAGTGTCCACTCCTTTCATTCACTGGACCTCAGTTGGTTCAATCATGGCAGCTCAACATCACATGTGGGCATTACTTTGTATGCAAATAGGCATTTTGATATTTGCATAACTCCTCCCAAGAGCCAGCCCACTTGCTGCATCAGGACTGAGAGCTCACAGGGTACTGTGGTGTTTCCAGGAAGCTATGAACAACACCCTGCTGGCCCCTCCCACCAACCATGATCTGCCTACATTTCATAGAGAAGCACAGAGACCCAGTGATGACATCACTGGGACTAAAATAAGGTATGTAGAGAAAATAGAAAGGACTTATTTAACCACTTAAGCCCCAGGCACCGCAGTTTTACTGCGGCAGTGTGGCTCGTTCCCACAAACCGCCATCATTGTATGTTGGTCGCGGGAACGGGGCTTGTGGGCGCACATGCCCACTGCACGTGGTCAGAGCTGCGATGTCTGCTGGCCACCCACAATCGCTCCACAGAGAGCCAGAATGAGGATCTGTCAGTGTAAACAAACAGATCCCCGTTCTGATAAGAAATTGGAAAGAGATCTGCTGTTCCTAGTGATTGGGAACAGCATTTTCTCTCCATCCCCAGTCAGTCCACTCTTCCCACAGTTAGAAACACCTCCCTAGGGAACACAGTTAATACCCTGATCGCCCCCTAGTGTTAACCCCTTCCCTGCCTGTGTCATTTATACAGTAATCAGTGGCTATTTTTAGCTCTGTGATTGGTCCCAAAAGAGTGTCAAACGTGTCTGATCTGTCCGCCGCAATGTCGCAGTCCTGCTAAAAATCGCAGATCACTGCTATTACTAGTAAAAATAAAATAATAATAAAAATGCCATAGATCTATCCCCTATTTTATAGACGCTATAACTTTTGCGCAAACCAATCAATATACGCCTATTGCCATTTTTTTTACCAAAAATATGTAGCAGAATACATATCGGCCTAAACTTAGGAAGAATTTTTTTTTTTTTAATTTTTAAAAATTTTTTTTTTTTTTTAGCAAAATTGTCGCTCATTTTTTGTTTATAGCGCAAAAAATAAAAACCACAGAGGTAATCAAATACCACCAAAAGAAAGCTCTATTTGTGGGAAAAAAAGGACAACAAATTTGTTTGGGTACGTCACACGACCACGCAATTGTCAGTTAAAGCGACGCAGTAGCGTATCGCAAAAAATGGCCTGGTCAGTAAGGGGGAAATCCTTCCGGTCCTAAAGTGGTTAAAAATGATATTTGCATATTGATGCAGGGCAGGGAAGTTAAAATATAGGCAGATTAAACTTCAGCTTTGAGATATGATGGAAGGCATGGAAGCACGGTCAGCACACAGAAACGTCTTCTCCTATTATCAGTGTTTTTCTTTCTTGAAGAAAGGCCGCCATGTGCGATTATTTTCCATTCTGGAACACAACAAACGGCTGAGCGTGCCTCTGATCTGGACGAGATCCTGAAATCCTGATTTGCGACGTTGTAGATACATGATTTTTCAGTTTCTCTAACCTGCTCCGCTGCCTTATTGGCTCGCCGTTGTCCTACATGTGGCTTTGGTTTGGCTGCGGGAGGAACAAGCTGGCAGTAGCCGCTGTCTATATGCGCTATCTCGCGGCTCGCACAGATGGCGGAGCTCACAGCTTTGATCAAGGAATAAGAATGTGTTTTGGACATTGTCAAAAAGAACGCAATCTGAGCAACACTTCAACATGTTGTCATCGCCTCAGCCATCTTGGCTCGCGTTCCTGATCCCAGCATGCCTTGCTGACAGCTGTCCCTTTTTTTCGTATTCCTCGATATGTTGTAAATCGGCACAGTATCGCTTCTCTTGTTATTTCTAAGTATCTGGTATTGTTTTGGATCCTTTAAAGTGGACCTGTTAGTAACTTTACAAGTCTGCATGAATAAGGCTCTGTTTACACCATGTAGGTTCAACGGCACGTGCTTTCTTGCGCTCACGCGTGTTGCACATAGGACAAACTATTCATTTTAATGGGCTGCCATAGGTGTGAGAAACGCTGAAAAGAAGTCCCTTACCCTGTTTAAAAATTAATGGCACTGCTGCACGTTTGCTACCGGGCAACGCATTTCTGAGTGTGTTAGAAAAACTAAACAGCAACGTGTCTCTGAGTGTGTTATGGAAACTCAAGGGCAACGTGTCTCTGAGTGTGTTATGGAAACTCAAGGGCAACGTGTTTCTGAGTGTGTTAGAAAGGATAAAGGCCAACGCATTTCTAAATGGCAATGCTTTTCTGAGTGTGTTAGGAAAGCTAAATGGCAATGCTTTTCTGAGTGTGTTTGGAAAGCTAAAGGGCAACGTGTTTCTGAGTGTGTTTGGAAAGCTAAAGGGCAACGTGTTTCTGAGTGTGTTTGGAAAGCTAAAGGGCAACGTGTTTCTGAGTGTGTTAGAAAAGATAAAGGGCAACGCGTTTCTGAGTGTGTTAGTAAAGCTAAAGGGCAACGCTTTCCTGAGTGTGTTAGAAAAGATAAAGGGCAACGCGTTTCTGAGTGTGTTAGGGAAGCTAAAGGGCAACGCGTTTCTGAGTGTGCTAGGGAAGCTAAAAGGCAACGCATCTCTGAGTGTGTTTGGAAAGCTAAAGGGCAACGCGTTTCTGAGTGTGTTTGGAAAGCTAAAGGGCAACGCGTTTCTGAGTGTGTTTGGAAAGCCAAAGGGCAATGTGTTTGTGAGTGTGTTAGGGAAGCTAAAGGGCAATGCGTTTCTGAGTGTGTTAGGAACGCTAAATGGCAATGCGTTTCTGAGTGTGTTGGGACAGCTAAAGGGCAACGTCTTTCTGAGTGTGTCAGAAAGGATAAAGGGCAATGCTTTTCTTAATGTGTTAGGAAAGCTAAAGGGCAACATGTTTCTGAGTGTGTTAGTAAAAAGGTAAAGGGCAATGGGTTTCTGAGTGTGTTAGGAACGCTAAATGGCAATGTGTTTCTGAGTGTGTTAGAAAGGATAAAGCACAATGCGTTTCTGAGTGCGTTAGAAAGGATATCGGGCAATGCGTTTCTAAATGTGTTAGGAAAGCTAAAGCGCAATGAGTTTCTGAGTGTGTTAGGGTCGCTAAAGGGCAACGTGTTTCTGAGTGTGTTAGGGCAGTTAAGGAGAATGCGTTTCTGAGTGACTTAGAAAGGATAAAGGGCAAAGCATTTCTGAGTGTGTAAGGTTAGCTAAAGGACAACATCTTTCTGATTGTGTTAGAAAGGATAAAGGGCAATGCGTTTCTGAGTGTATTAGGAAAGCTAAAGGGCAACGCATTTCTGAGTGTGTTAGGAAAGCTAAAGGGCAATGAGTTTCTGAGTGTGTTAGAAAGGATAAAGGACAATGCATTTCCAGTGTGTTAGGAAAGCTAAATGGCAACGCATTTCTGAGTATGTTAGGTAAGATAAAAGGCAATGCGTTTCTGAGTGTGTTAGGAAAGCTAAAGGGCAACGCGTTTCTAAGTGTGTTAGGGAAGCTAAAGGACAATGCATTTCTGAGTGAGTTAGAAAGGATAAATGACAACGCGTTTCTTAGTGTATTAGGAAAGCTAAAGGGCAATGCGTTTCTGAGTGTGTTAGGGAAGCAAAGGGGCAATGCATTTCTCAGTGTGTTAATACTGCTAAAGGACGACACGTTTCTGAGTGTGTTAGAAAGGATAAAGAGAAACGTGTTTCTGAGTGTGCTAGGGCAGCTAAAGGACAATGCATTTCTGAGTGAGTTAGAAAGGATAAATGACAACGCGTTTCTTAGTGTATTAGGAAAGCTAAAGGGCAATGCGTTTCTGAGTGTGTTAGGGAAGCAAAGGGGCAATGCATTTCTCAGTGTGTTAATACTGCTAAAGGACGACACGTTTCTGAGTGTGTTAGAAAGGATAAAGAGAAACGTGTTTCTGAGTGTGCTAGGGCAGCTAAAGGACAATGCATTTCTGAGTGAGTTAGAAAGGATAAATGACAACGCGTTTCTTAGTGTATTAGGAAAGCTAAAGGGCAATGCGTTTCTGAGTGTGTTAGGGAAGCAAAGGGGCAATGCATTTCTCAGTGTGTTAATACTGCTAAAGGACGACACGTTTCTGAGTGTGTTAGAAAGGATAAAGAACAACGCGTTTCTGAGTTTGTTAGGAAAGCTAAAGGGCAACGCGTTTCTGAGTGTGTTAGAAAGCTAAAGGGCAATGCGTTTCTGAGTCTGTTGGGACAGCTAAAGGGCAACGCACTTCTGAGTGTGTTAGAAAGCTAAAGGATAATGCCTTTCTGAGTGTGTCAGAAAGGATAAAGGGCAATGCATTTCTGAGTGTGTTAGAAAATCTAAAGGGCAATGAGTTTCTGATTGTGTTAGGAAAGCTAAAGGGAAACGTATTTCTGAGTGTGTTAGGAAAGCTAAAGGGCAATGCGTTTCTGATTGTGTTAGGACAGCTAAAGGACAATGCGTTTCTGAGTGTGTTAGAAAGGATAAAGGGCAACGCATTTCTGAGTGTGTTAGGTTAGCTAAAAGGCAATGCATTTCTAAGTGTTAGGAAAGCTAAAGGGCAATGCGTTTCTGAGTGTGTTAGGGATGCTAAAGGGCAATGCGTTTCTGAGTGTGTTAGGGATGCTAAAGGGCAATGCGTTTCTGAGTGTGTTAGGGAAGCTAAAGGGCAATGCGTTTCTGAGTGTGTTAGAAAGGATAAAGGGCAACGCGTTTCTGATTGTGTTAGGGCAGCTAAAGGACAATGCGTTTCTGAGTGAGTAAGAAAGGATAAAGGACAGTGCGTTTCTGAGTGTGTTAGGAAAGCAAAGGGGCAACGCGTTTCTGAGTGTGTTAGAAAAGCTAAAGGGCAACGCGTTTCTGAGTGTGTTAGAAAAGCTAAAGGACAATGAGTTTCTGAGTGTGTTAGGAAAGCTAAAGTGAAACGCGTTTCTGAGTGTGTTGGAACAGCTAAAGTGCAACGCCTTTCTGAGTGTGTTAGAAAGGATAAAGGGAAACAGGTTTGTGAGTGTGTTAGGAAAGCTAAAGGGCAATGCATTTCTGAGTGTGTTAGGAAAGCTAAAGGGCAACGCATTTCTGAGTGTGTTAGGAAAGCTAAAGGGCAACACCTTTCTGAGTGTGTTAGAAAGGATAAAGGACAACGTTTTTCTGAGTGTGTTAGGAAAGCTAAAAGGCAACTTATTTCTGAGTGTGTTAGGAAAGCTAAAGGGCAACGCATTTCTGAGTATGTTAGGTAAGCTAAAAGGTAATGCGTTTCTTAGTGTGTTAGGAAAGCTAACGGGCAACGCGTTTCTGAGTGTGTTAGAAAAGCTAAAGGGCAATGAGTTTCTGAGTGTGTTAGGAAAGCTAAAGTGAAACGCGTTTCTGAGTGTGTTGGAACAGCTAAAGGGCAACGCCTTTCTGAGTGCGTTAGAAAGGATAAAGGGAAACAGGTTTCTGAGTGTGTTAGGAAAGCTAAAGGGCAACGCATTTCTGAGTGTGTTAGGTAAGCTAAAAGGCAATGCATTTCTGAGTGTGCTTGGAAAGCTAAAGGACAACATGTTTCTGAGTGTGTTAGGGCAGCTATAGGACAATGCGTTTCTGAGTGTGTTAGCAAAGCTAAAGGGCAACGCATTTCTGAGTGTGTTAGCAAAGCTAAAGGGCAAAGCATTTCTGAGTGTGTTAGCAAAGCTAAAGTCCAATGCATTTCTGAGTGTGTTAGAAAAGATAAAGGGCAACGCGTTTCTGAGTGTGTTATTATTGCTAAAGGACATTGCGTTTCTGAGTGTGTTAGGGCAGTTAAAGGGCAATGCATTTCTGAGTGTGTTAGAAAGGATAAAGAACAATGCGGTTCTGAGTGTGTTAGGGAAGCTAAAGTCCAACGCATTTCTGAGTCTATTAGGAAAGCTAAAGGACAATGCGTTTCTGAGTGAGTTAGAAAGGATAAAGGGCAAGGCGTTTCTGAGTGTGTTAGGAAAGCTAAAGGGCAACATGTTCCTGAGTGTATTTAGAAAGCTAAAGGGCAACGCGTTTCAGAGTGTGTTAGGAACACTAAAGCGTAACGCTTTTCTGAGTGAGTTAGAAGGGATAAAGGGCAACGCGTTTCTGAATGTGTTAGGAAAGCGCACGATTTTGAGTGTGTTCCCAACCTGCACAAATGTGAACATAGAGAATGTTCCTGACATATTACAATATACAGCAACAGTATTCTGTTTCATTAAAGCTCCACCTCTTATCATTAAAAAGCCATCCTTGAGCTCCAGTCAGTGACAGGCTGCTGCAGACAGGAGGAACAATTTCCTCTGCCCCCCCCAGTGATAAGACTGTAAAATTGTAATTTGGTAGCAAACAGGGGCTGATCTGTGTCAGACATTTGTGAACTTTGGCATCTCTGTCCAGGAAGTAGATGGTTACCCTGAATGATGCCTGAACAAAGATGAAGCCATCCTTCTGGAGAGAGAAGTAGATATACACATTGTTGTGGGGAGTACTGTGATCTCTATGAGAGGGAATAAATACCAGGAAGGGTTACACTGATACATGCATGCTGCACTTTACCTAAAAAGATATATTTGGTGGTCGTTCCACTTTATGAAGCCTCCTGAGAGGAAGATCAGTTTGGGTTCCCAGGTGATCTGAGGAATGACACCATGTACACCAAGGCAAGAGACTTTCCAAGGTCAGGTGTTGGCTCATATGTGAGCTCAGGTGCCTAACCAAAAATTTATGAGCTTGATTTAAATGCAAATGATTCTTGTTGCCACTCTGCAGAAAATACTGTGTGATACGGGGGGTTTGGCAGGCTAGATGAGTGCAATCTGAAGGTTGATTTTCAGATATGAAAGATTTATTTTCTTTTTGTTTTTAATAATACTCAGAAACTAAAGTCAGTTTTGCAAAGTATTTTTTCCATCTATCTATCTATCTATCTATCTATCTATCTATCTATCTATCTATCTATCTATCTATCTATCTATCTCAACACCCTTTAAATGTATGTAAAATCTTGAGCCCCCCTCAGTCTGAAATGTAAAAAATGTAAATGTTATTTATCAATGGGAAATTTGAGACTGGGACAATACACACAACCACCTTGATGAAATGAACATCACACCAAAGGCCCCCATCACATCAGAGGTCCTTCCATCACATGATCCAAGGTTCTCTCATCACATCCAAGTTTCTCTCATCAAATCAGAGGTCCTCTCATCACATCCCAGGTCCTCTCATCACATCCCAGGTCCTCTCATCACATCAGAGGTCCTCTGTTAAATCGAAGGTCCTCTCATTACATCAGAGGTCCTCCATCAAATCTGAGGTGCTTCCATCACATCAGAAAACCTCTCATCACATCAGAGGTCCTCTTATCAAATCAGAAGTCCTCCCATCACATCAGAGGTCCGCCATCAAATAACCCCCCCCCCCCCATCACATCCGAGGTC
>BLSH010341917.1:21543-31662 GCA_018402905.1 Glandirana rugosa | reverse complement strand
ACCCCCCCCCCCCCCCCCATCAAATCAGAGGTCCTCTCGTCACATCAGAGGTTCTATCATCACATCAGAAGTCCTCTCATCACATTGGAGGTCCCCCATCACATCAGAGGTCATGCCATCACATCAGAGGTCCTCCATCACATCAGAGTTCTCCAATCAAATCCAAGGTCCTCTCATCGCATCAGAGGTCCTCCATCACATTAGAGGTCCTCCATCACATCAGAGGCCCTCCATCACATCAGAGTTCCCTAATCTCTAAGGTATTTTCTTCACATCAGAGGTCCTCCATCACATCAGAGATCCCCCATCAAATCAGAGTTCCTACAATCCCCTCAGAAGTCCTCTCATCACATCAGAGGTCCTCTCATTACATCAGAGGCCCCCCTTCGCATCATAGATCCCCCATTAAATAAGAGGTCCTCTCATCACATCAGAGGTCCCCAATCACACCAGAGGTCCTCTCATTACATCATAAGTCCTTTCATCACATCAGAGGTCCTCCTAGCACTTTAGAGGTCCTCTCATCACATCAGAAGTCCTCTAATCACATCAGAGGTCCTCCCATTACATCAGAGGTCCTTCCATCATATCAGAGGTCCTTCCATCATAGCAGAGGTCCTCTCATCACATCTGAGGTCCTCTTATGAAATCAGAGGTCCTCTCATTACATCATAAGTTCCCCATCTCATCAGAGGCCCTTCCATCACATCAGAAGTCCTCCCATTGCATCAGAGGTCCTCTCATCACATCAGAGGTCCTCTCATCACATCAGAGGTCCTCCCATCACCTTAGAAGTCCTCTCATCGCATTAGAGGTCCCCATCACACCAGAGGTCCTTTCATCACATCTGAAGTCCTCTCATCACATGAGAGGTCCTCTCATCACATCAGAGGTCCTCTCATCAAATCAGAGGTCACATTACATTATAGGTCCCCCATCACATCAGAGGTCCTGATACTCCCTTCACATTGAAGCCCCCCTTCTCATCAAAGACCTCACCATCATCTCAGATTGCCCCATTCAGAGTCTGCCCTTAACACCAGAGTCTCTCCCTTCATGTCAGAGCCCCCCTATGACATCAGAATTCCCCCATCACATTAGAGTCCCCCTATCCATCAGAGGCCCCAGATACATAATTACATAGCTAGTCAGGTTGAAAAAAGACACAAGTCCATCCAGTTCAACCAATAAAAAAAAAAAAATCATACAATCCCAACCCCCGAGAGGCAATCAGATTTCCCCTGGATCAACTACCCAGTCATATTATGTACATTAACCTCCCTGGCGGGATGATTATGTCAGATTTTTGGTGCTGAAAGCGGTACAATTATTTTGCATGAAAATTTGGCGTTTTATATTGTAGGCCTGCAATTCTTAGGAATAACTCACTTAAATCTGTCCAAACAACAGTCTAGTAGACATCCCGGGTATGAAAAAGTTTGAAAAATGAAATCATAAATTATAATATAATAAATAACTAAAAATAATTATCAAAAATAATAATATAATAGTAATAAAATGTATTCAATAATGTAATCAAACCAAAAACGCAGAAATTTGCTCAGTTGCAGAATTGTCGCTGTCGTCACTTTCAGTTTCTGATGATAAATTTCCCCAAAAATCAGTATCACTCAATTCTGCAAATGATTCTTATTTACTATCGCTGTTTTCTAGCTGCTCAAAAACCACTTTTGACGCAAAGGGACACTTTTTGGTTGCTATGGACATTCTCATGTTTCCAGGCAGAAAGAATGGCATATATAATATAAAAGTGCATGCAGGGCTCTGGGCAAACCACTAGGGACAAAGGGGATGTGAAATGTTTTCATACAGTAATGTAATCTATAAGACTACAGTGTACTGTATGTACTGTGTGTGTTTCACTTTTTGAATTTCCCGCCGGTCTCCGTCCCCGTGCGACGCGACGCTCGCAGGGAACGGAGCCCGGCACACAGAGACATCGGAGCGGCGGACACAGCTCGCAGACCCGCTGACACCGCGGGGGACATCGCTGGATCCAGGGGACAAGGTAAGAAACATTGCCTGGATCCAGCAATGCAATCCCGAGTGTGGCTCGGGGTTACCGCTAATGGTACTGAAATTCTACCCCGAGCCACACTCGGGAATACCGCCAGGGAGGTTAAGGAAAGAATCCAGGCATTTTTAAAGCAATGCACTGCATAGCTTGGCGTCATCTGCAAAGACTGAAATGGTACTTTTAATTTCAGATATTATAATGTAAGGGTCCCAACACTGAACCTTGGGGTACACCAAAGGGTGTAAAATGGAGTTCCACTCGTTTTTATGTTTATTAAAAGTCAGCAGCTACAAAAAGTATAGCTGCTGACTTTTAATAAACAGCCACTCACCTGACCCACGGTCCAGCGATGCGGCCGCCCGAAGCTTCCCTTCTCTCCCCCGCCTCTCCGCAGCGCCAGCTTTACAAGCGTGGGCACCCGGCTATGACAGTGTGTGCACTGCGCATGCGCGGTCACCCTGCGCTCTCTCAGTGGCCAGGCAATCTTCTGGGACCTGTGACGTGTCCCAGAAGATCACAAAACAATTGTCCTGCGTTTGGGTGCTGGGTTTATGGATGTGTGGTGCAGTCAACACTTTTTCTATGGAATGTCAATGGCCTTGCTGCTCTCCGCAGAACAATGGGTATCCTTGCCACTGTAACATATGGAAAAAAAGGGAGGGTGCACCAACCTTGTGCATTACCAAAAATATTTTTAATTTAGATAAAAACGGCAATGGTTATACTCACATACAAACGTGGTATACATGCATATCAAGGCAACAGCAATAGCGAACTGTGTCCTAGAAGATTGTAGAGAAGGAGTGGGAGAGGAGGAGTCGCCTAGGGGAGAGGAGGAGTTGACAAGGGGGAGAGAAAATGAAACTAGGTACCCACTCACCCCTTCCGCCATCCAAAAAAAAAATGACATGCCAATTGTGGCATGCCAGGGGGTAAAGAGTGCTTAAAGCAGAAGTTTCACTTTTGGGTGGAACTCCGCTTTAACCACTACTCTCTGAATTCGGTCTTTTAGCCAGTTTCTATCCATTTACAAATTGATCTTTCCAAGCCTGTAGACTTTACCTTACACATTAGCCGTGTGTGGGGAACGGTGTCAAACGCTTTTGCAAAATCCAAGTATACCACGTCCACAGCCACCCCTCTGTCTAAGGTTTTACTTACCTCCTCATAAAAAGAAATCAGGTTTGTTTGACAACTTCTGTCTTTCATGAATCCATGCTGTCTGTTGCTTAAAGCAGTAGTAAACCCATCCATTTAACAGTTAAAAAACCAGTCCCATTTCCGGCACGTGCCGGAAATGTAACACTCCCATTGGTTGTGCTCAAAACCAAACTGTCAAACCATCCAATGGCTGTTATCCTAGCTGATCACATGGGCAGCATCATGGCAGGTGTAGATTAAATAGAGGTCAAGATGGCAGCTTCCTTGGCTGAAAATGATAGGAGGGTTTACTACCACTTAGAACTCATCTATGTGGTCTTATAATAAACTTTCTTCCCAGCTATAGAAGTTAAACTAACAGGTCTATCGTTACTTGGTAAAGACTTTGATCCCTTTTTAAATATGGACACCACGTTGGTCCTACGCCAATCCAGTGGTACTATTCCAGTCATTAAGGAGTCCCTAAAAATGAGATACAATGGCTTTGAAATGACAGCTCAATTCCTTTAGGATCCGTGGATGGATGCCATCTGGTCCAGGTGCTTTATCTACCTTATTCTGTCTAAATCAGTGGTTCTCAACTCCTGTCCTCGGGACCCACTTAAGCCTCTTACACACGGGACGACGATCGTATACAACTATGAACGACCGTTGTATGCGAAATCGATCGTTCGTATGCGCGATTAGAACAGCCGACATATGATGGTCATACAAGGGGAGTTGTATGAGCAGACTAGAAAACGTGGTCATACCAACAAGCGTTCATACGACCGTTGTATCGTGTGTACAGAGAAGTTGGTACAACAAGTTGTATTGTGCAAAACATGCATGCTCTGAAGTCAGGAACGGCCGGATGCTAATTACATGCACCTGAACGTTCTTTCTGTGCTCGTACGATCGTGTAGTGCAGTCAGTATGCAAGTTACATTATCCAGCATACAATTTGAGACGATCGTAAGTACGATCGTCGTCCCGTGAGTACGAGGCTTAACAAGCCAGGTTTGCAGGATAACTGAAATGCATCACAGG
The DNA here is from genome assembly GCA_018402905.1 of Glandirana rugosa. NCBI lineage: Eukaryota > Metazoa > Chordata > Amphibia > Anura > Ranidae > Glandirana > Glandirana rugosa. Next base: position 27,434 of record BLSH010341917.1, on the reverse strand, counting down.
TGATATAATTTGCTGCTCAATGATTGCAGTATTCTAGTCTGCATCTCCCCAAGGTAATACTTAACATCTGGCCTGTTGGTGGGTCCCAAAGACAGGAGTTGAGGACCACTGGTCTAAATACTTCTGGACCATTTCACTTTTGAGCCATTGTGGATCATTTGGGGCTGTGTCACTACCACCCCCCATTATGGACATGAGCTCCCCCATGCTCCTTTGTATACATAGAGCTGAAGAAAGTATTTAATACGTTTGCCTTCTCTTTGTCCCCAGTCATGCACTCTAGATTATATTGTAAAGGGCCTACAGACCTGACCTTTTTACTATTAATATATTTGAAGAACTTTTGAGAGTTTGTCCTACTATCTTTTGCAAACTGTCGTAAGAGAGAGCCCCCATCACATTAGGGTCCTCCTATAAATCAGAGGCTCCCCTATACATGAAAGTCTTCCATCACTTTAGAGTCCTCACTTCACATCAGAGTTTCTCCATCAAATCAGAGTCCCCCTACCATCGCAATGTGTCCCTATCACAGAGCTCCCCCAATCACACAGTCCCCTATCACATAGCCCCCCAATAATGCAGTGCTTCCAACAGATGCTCTCATCGCAAAGCCCCCCCAATCACATATACCTCCCTTTTCATTGCTCCAACAATCACCTGATCCCGCATCACAAAGCCTGTCAGCCCAGTCCCACAGTACACCAATCATAGGTTCCCCATTACAAAGCCTGCCACTCATACAGTCCCCATTTCACAATAGAGCCCTACCTTCCTTCCATCCTCTGAATGCTGGGACTGGCCCAGCCCTGCAAGTCGCCTGACCTGGATCAGTGTCATGAGCTGCCATGGTGCGAGCAGGCCAGCCACCATGAGTTGCCCGCACCATGGCAACTCATGACACTAATCCAGGACAGACTGGGTCCCATGCTCATGGGACCCTGAGGGAACCCAAATGGCTCTATCTACCTATCTATCTATCCATCTATCTATCTATCTATCTATCTATCTATCTATCTATCTATCTATCTATCTATCGATACAGCTTCAACTCTTCTGGGAAGGCTGTCTACAAGGTTTAGGAGTGTCTATGGGAATGTTTGACTATGGGAATGTTTGCCTGGCTCACAGTCTCCGCTCTAATTCAGCCAAAAGGTGTTCTATCAGGTTGAGGCCAGTCAAGTTCCTCCAACCCAAACTCGCTCAGCCACCCAATATTGCCAAAAGTATCGGGCCACCCCTCCAAATCATTTGGTGGAGGGGGGATTATGGTGTGGGGTTGTTTTTCAGGGGTTGGGGCTAAGCCTCTTAGTTCCTCTTAAGGCATCAGCATCCCAAGACATTTTGGACAATTTCATGCTCCCAACTTTGTGGGAACAGTTTGGGGATGGCCCCTTCCTGTTCCAACATGACTGCTCACCAGTGCACAAAGCAAGGTCCATAAAGACATGGATGAGGGAGTTTTGGGTGGAGTAACATGACTGGCCTGCACATAGTCCTGACCTTAGCCTGATAGAACACCTTTGAATGCGAGCCAAGCCTTCTTATCCAACATCAGTGCCTGACCTCACAAATGTAGGAGAGAAGCACTCGCTGAGGGCACTCAAGTGTGCCACATCCCAAAGAAATACGGACAAAGGTAGTCGGGTACACCCAAACCCACAAGGTGGAGACTGGGACAAGGCCCTACTCCAATGTGAGGCTCGGTGGATCAAGAGGTACAATGCCAAAACCCACCCAGGCCTCAACGAGAACCTCTCATTTAAGTAATTTCTGGAGGGCTTTGTAACTATTATCATCATTGAAGCACCTCTGAGGAAGGAACGCATCTGAAATGCATCAGGTGTAACTGACGTTTATATAGATATCACCATCTTCCACTTGTCTATTTACATCAATACTGTTGTGTACATCGTGTTTTTATGACATTTTTGTATAAAATAAAAATTGTTACATTTTAAGCTATACAGATTCAATACTACTTTGTGCCTAAAAAGTCCCAGTTATTCAGGGAGTACCCCCTTTGTCTGACCTCACAAATGTGCTTCTGGAAGAATGGTCAAACATTCCCATAGACACTCCTAAACCTTGTGGACAGCCTTCCCAGGCCAACTCAATATTGAACCCTACAGACTAAGACTGGGATGCCATTAAAGTTCATGTGTGTGTAAAGGCAGGCGTCCCAATAATATAGTCTATCTATCTATCTATCTATCTATCTATCTATCTATCTATCTATCTATCTATCTATCTATCTATCTATCTATCTATCGTTGCCAAAGACCTGTCCATTTAAACAGGGAAAAGTGTTTGGGCCGCTCAGGCTCGATAGAGAGGGGGTATGTGGACAGCGCATCTGCAGCTGCTGCTATAGTGCTGACAGGGATCCCCCATGACTAAGCTCCGGGGGACGGAGTGAAACGCATTGGGGCTGGCCGGAGTCCAGGCTGAGGTTGCCACTCACACATTTTACTGCAGTAGGACTCCATAGATGTGCGACTTCCACCAGAACCTGTACATTTAAAGCGAAGTTCCACCAAACAGTGGAACCTCCACTTATCTGCTTCCTCCCCCCCTCCGCTACCACATTTGGCACCTTTCAGGGGGGAGGGGGGAACGGATACCAGTTTTGACAGGTACCCTTCCCCACTTTCGGGAGACTGTGCTGCGATGCCATCCCTCGGAATTTTGGACCCTCCTCGTCCTTCCTCCATCGGAAGGCCAGTTATAAAGCACAGCCCACTTCGCACATGCACAGTAGGTAACCGGCTATGAAGCTGAAAGGTTTCACTGCCGGTATCCCTTACCAGGAATGGCGGCGGCAGCACCCAGGAGTCGATCCAAAAATCAACTGTGGTGCCAACATTGCGGGCTCCCTGCATAGGTAAGTGTCCATATATTAAAAGTCAGCAGCTACATTATTTGTAGCTGCTGACTTTTATTTTTTTTGTTCCCCCAGGCAGAACTCCGCTTTAATTTCTATTTTGATGTATTGTATTGGAGGGGGGTCTTTTAAAAAAAAAGGAACATTTGGAAAAACAGAGTAGAAGAACACAAAAAAACTAACTTTACTACCTCTAGGTGGATGAGCAGCGGATCAGTCCATGATTGCGATTTTTGATGGGGGTCTCGGTCTTGGCGGTTTAATTCGCGCTCATCGTCTATTTTAAGCACAAGTTGTCGTCGGTGTCAAGTCTCTTTCATTCTACAGCTGTGAGCGTGGCACCGCCGCCGTCCTGACTGCCATTCCATTTTTTATTTGTTTATTGCTAGATAAGATGAAATATTAGCGGGAGGTTTCGGATTCCTGGCAGGTCCTGCGACACCGCCGAGGTGATAATTGGCCCAGCACGCTGCCTGAGCACAATGGCATGTACGGAGATTGTTCAACATTATGTTACCAATCCAGCAAATGACGTGACTGGGCTTGTGTTGTGATTTAGATCTGAGGCCCGGGTGTCTGAAATCGCCTTGTCGTCCTCTGATCTCAGGGTATGTGTGTTCCCACTTATTTCTACAGTGTCCTCATACCGCTAACCGCCATGTACAGACCAGCAAACTTCTGGAAAGGTTTAATCAGTTGCGGCTTGGCCAAACTTTTATAAAAAGCTATTGGTTTATAGCCTTAGAAGATTGAGGTCCCGGGTTTGAGCATGTTCTGTATAGTTGATTTACTAAAGGCAAATAGACTGTGCACTTTGCAAGTGCAGTTGCTCCAGGACTTAGTAAATGAGGCGAAGCTTCACTTTGAATACCCAATCACGTCTAAGGGGAAAAAAAAACAGCTTTTTTGCTTGCACATGATTGGATGAGCTTTTGCTCATGTACTAATATCTGGAGCAACTGCACAGTGCACAGTCTATTTGCCTTTAGTAAATCAACCCCACAGTCTCTATATACAGCTCCTTTTCCTCACTCAAGCACACACTTGCAGAACCTCACTGGAACAATGAGGGGTTGTTCACTTTGCAAAGTGCAGTTGCTCCAGAGATTAGTAAATGAGCAGAAGATCTGCTAACTTCCAGCATCCAATCGTGGGCAAGCAAAAATGCTGTTTTTTTATTTTCTTTGCATATGATTGGGTATTCTTTGCAAAGTGAGGCCTTACCTCATTTACTAATCTCTGGAGCAACTGCTCTTGCAGAGTGCACAGTCTATTTGCCTTTAGTAAATCAACCCCTGAATGTCCTTCCCATTTGTATGCATATGTTGTCCCTCCTCCAGTAAAGCTGAAAAGCATCGGACTGATGAGCTCATCCCTATGTCGCTCTGCTTTCTTCTCCAACCAGCATGCCCTTAATTAGCACATGAGCACTGCAATAAAACTGATTGCCCTCGAGTTTGCATGTACGGGACTCCCGAGGAGCCCTTAATTAGCAAATTGGAAACTGCTCTTTCAAAAATAGACAATCTTGAAAACAGGAGCAGACGATATCATTTTCAAATTGGAGGCCTCCCTGAGTCAATTTCCAACATTCAAGGGTCAGTGAAAGCCTTCATCAAAGAACTTATCCCCAACATCCCGGACCGTACACTAGAGTTGGACAGGGCTCACAACCCCCATGACAGGGATGTAGTGGTCAAACCACATTTTTTTTGTAGTAAAAGAGGAGATAATGTGGAGATCCCGGGACTTGGATACCCTCACTATCCAGGGACACAGTGCAAATTTTTGCAGATTTATCTCTCTCCACTATTCAGAAGAGGAGATCCTTCAAACCGCTTTTATCAATTCTGACCCAAAAGGCTATAAAATATTGGTGGGTCTTTCCTTTCTGGCTGCAATTTCAATATAAAAATAAACCCTTTGGTTTCTCCAGCTTCCAGGACGGATAAAAAATTCTTCTACAGCTTGGAATCATTTCCCAAGAGTTGACCCCTCCATCCACAAGCTCTAGGCAGGCCTCCTCCAAAAGACCAAAGGGGCGATACTTCGTCTCCTTAAGAGGCAGATGAGTGGTCTCCTGGCCAGAGCGGTCACCTCATGCCACTCCTCCTGTAGTAACTAGAGGTCAACTTGCCCTCTGGCACCCAAGGGATTACAAGCAATAGTTTGGTTGTTACCATACTAAACCTCACCCTTTTTGAGGTCTCCTACAGGATTAGATGGGTCCTATCCTGTGGGTGGGGATCTCGAGGTGGTCCCCCTACTTAACCCCCTTCTTACTCCTCTTTTCTCTTTTCCCCTCTTCTCTCCTTTCTCTACAATCTCCTGTCATTATTTTGTGTTTTTAATTTTCTTTCCAAGGTGCACGCGCGGAAATCCCTATGTCAGCGTTTAGCTCCATTCTTGTCTTCAGCCAGACCTTTGTTGCTTGAGATCCCGCTCCCGGTGGACGGAGTAAGTACATATTACACAAGGGCACATTCACACCCTCATGTCCATGGCTAACTCACCGAACACCAAGGTAACGTTTCAAATAGCCTCGCATAACACACAAGGCCTTAACTCCCCTATCAAAAGGTGTAAGGCCTTTCACCATTACAACTCACGGGGATTTGAGGTCCTTCTCCTCCAGGAAATCCATTTCCCTCACAGCTACAACCCCTCTTTCATCCACCATAGTTATCAAACGTTTTACCTTGCTAATATGGAAGAAGGTGTGTGTGTGTGTGGGGGGGGGGGGGGGTAGCAATTCTTCCCTTTACCTAAAGGACCTCCTCTTCCTGGAGTTTAGGGGCACTCAACATTACCACTTTCCGGAATGTGGAAAACTATCCCCTCAATTCCGGAACACACAATACGCTCCGATAAACTTTGCAATGGAACCACAAGCCACTCAATCGGTACCTGTACTCCCACACTTACACGGGAACACATTATACATGAATGAGGCAGGTGGCCCTCGCCCTAGAGTTCGTTGTTTCCAGACCGACTTCTGTTCTTACCTCGA
>BLSH010341917.1:4516-21533 GCA_018402905.1 Glandirana rugosa | reverse complement strand
TAGCAATTCTCTTTTCCAAAAAGATTTCTTTCTCCCACGCCCAAACAATTAATGACCTTGCGGGTCGCTACATACTGGTCAAAGGCCACTTTGACAACTCACTATACACGTTTGTATCGTATTACTCCCCCAACAAGAACCAGGCAGCCCTATTCTCTTTAATGCTAATTTCGCTAGCCCCCTATTTGGAGGGGTGGGTAATGTTGGGAGGGGACTCCAATATTTCGTTAGCTCAAATTAGAGATAAAATGTCCAAAGGAATACCCTGCTTACGACGACCCCCTAATCAAAGCCTCCGTATTGCCAAACTTCTATTCTCTTTCGGACTAATTGATACTTGGAAGGAACTGAATCCCTCGTCAAAGGAGGGACTATACGCATTTATTGCCCCCCCATGGCACTCACACTAGAATTGACCATGTCTTCATCTCCACATCCTCCATTCACCTAGCCACACATGCTTCTATCCATGATATCCCTTGGTCCGACCATTCGCTAGTAGCATTTAAATTTATAGGTGTTCCATCCCCCACAGGCCCTCATCCATGGCGCCTAAACAAATCTATTTTATCTAATCCAGTGGACTGCACTATGTTAGAGACAGGACTTCAGGATTATTTTACCACCAATGACACCGCCGATATTTCCCCAAACACACTTTGGGAAGCTCACAAAACAGTTTTAAGGGGAAAAAATGATACAAATGTCCTCCCGCCTGAAGCGTGAACGATTCTCTGACATTAGAAATGTAGAGAAACAATTTTCAACAGTAAGCAGACAGCATAAACAAAACCCCACAGCAGACTCCTTGGCAAAACTAGAATCCACCAGACTATCTCTAAATCTTGCTTAACTTCAAAAGCTGAGAAATCTATTAAATGGCAACAGGGCCGCTTTTACCTATATAATAATAAAATGGGTCCACAACTTGCCTCCAAATTGTCACCAAAGTTCCGTGTATACACTTTTCCTAAAATTAGATCCACTAATGGGACCCTGACCCAAAACCCCAAGAGAGTACTAGAGGTCTTTCACTCTTTTTATTCTAAACTCTACACCAAAAACAAACTCGACTCATGGCTCGGGATGGAGGCCTTCCTGTGGGGGATTCCTCTTTCAAGCCTCCAAGAGATTCACCGATCTATATTGGAATCCCCAGTCTCCGAACATCGAAATACGGAAAGTTATAAAAGACTTACGTAACAACTTGGCCCCAGGACCAGATGGCTTTTCCACTCTCTATTATAAGCTGGTTGGAGAGGTCCTTACCCCTTATCTGGCCCAGTTCTTCAATTCCCTGAGAGGGGGCTCACCCTTAGATTCTGCTGCCAACCTTGCTTTTATTTCTGTCATTCCTAAGCTAGGCAAGGACACCACCAAAGTTGCAAACTATGGACCAATCTCATTAATCAATAATGACATTAAAATTATGACTAGAATACTATCTAATCGGTTGGCAGCCCTTGTTGGCTTATATGTACACAAGGATCAGATGGGCTTCATACCGGGCAGGCAGGGACCGGACCAGATAAGGAGAGCAGTGGACATTATATCCCTTATGAAAGTAGGCTGGGATGGTGGTCCCACTCAGGAGGGGATGGGTTTCTCCTCTCGATCGACATTCAGAAGGCGTTTGACACTTTGTCTTGGCCCTTCCTATTTACTATCCTTAAAAAATTGAATTTTGGCCCCAACTTCCTTGGTATAATAGAAGCTCTGTACTCCCACCCCACTGCACAGGTCTGCTCACAGGGACACTTTTCGGACACTTTCCCTATAGAGCGGGAAATGAGACAGGGCTGCCCTCTATCCCCACTGCTCTTTGTAGTGGGGATAGAAACATTGGCTATCACTATACGGATTCACCCGGACATTAAAGGGGCCCAACTCCTTCAAGTATTTGGCCGGGTTTCTGGTTGACAAGTTAATATGAACAAATCCATAGCACTGAACATATCGACCCCTCTACCTTTAGTTGAACGTTTGAAGTCTCACTTTCCCTTTGCTTGGAGTGACTCCACCATGCCCTACCTAGGTATCCATCCTACAGCCTCAATTGATACCCTATATAAACATAATTACCCCCCTCTCTTTAAGAAATTACAGACAGACCTAGCTCAGAGGTCCTTACACAAATTGTCGTGGATGGGAAGAGTCAATGCAATCAAAATGACTCTCTTACCGCGCATTCTTTATCTTTTTCGCCCTCTTCCCATCCCGATAAATAAGACGCACCTATCTGCATTACAATCCTCAATAGTATGCTTCACCTGGGGGAAAATGGGACACTGCTTCTCCAAACATATATTAACTAGACCCAGACTAAAAGGAGGACTGGGACTACCAGACCTCTGGCGATATTACCAGGCGCCCCAGCTGACCCAAATCCCTAACATCTATCTCAAAGAACCCAAACACGACTGGATAGAAATGGAAAGGCAGGCGTTTTCCAACAATACTCTGGATTTCTTGTACTGGAGCCCCCTAAAATCTCGCCCGGCTAGCCTCTCTCCAACACTGCCCCACTCAATCTCGCTATGCGATTTCTTACATAAATTACGCAAAATAGCCTCTCTCTGGCACCCTCTTTCACATATTTTCCATAATCCTCTCTTTCCTCCGGGCTTAGACATAAAGGCTTTTAAATGGTGGTTGAATAAGGGGATGTACAGACTGGGTCTCTACTTTAATCGAAATGGGCCTATTAGTATGAAACATTGCATAGGTAAATTGGAAATGCCACACACTGAAAGATTTTAATTCCAACAAATTTCCCATTTCTTACATGCTATTTGGACATCCAAACCAGACCCGCTAACCATAACCCTATATGAACAATGGTGTTCGGAGTCCAGGGACGTGGGGGGGGGGGGGTATCTCCCTGATCTATGCAGCCCTGGTGGATCCTGAGGAGAAATCCTTGTATATGCTGGACTGGGAGCGAGATCTCAGACTTGAATGGGAGCTGGACGACTGGCATCAATTTTTCTCACGCTCCTTTAAGGGAATACAGAACGCTGCCTTAATTAAGGCCAACCTCAAAGTAATTTCCCGCTGGTATCTGGTCGGTTCTTGTGTCTCTAAAATCTTCCCGCAGGTTTCCCCCGTTTTGTTTTAGGGGCTGTGAACACCTGGGTATTCTGCTCCACACAATGAGGGAATGTCAAGAGTTTCGTGGATTTTGGAACAAATTTTCCACTTAATTCGCAAGGTCACAGGAATCTCCTTAACCAAAGATCCAACAGTGGCTCTCCTTAACCAAAATGTACCAGGAGTAACTAGGAGTTCACAGTCCCTAGTTTTCTTTATCCTTTTAGGATCCAAAATAACGATTGCACGATTGGAATCCCTCCACAGTTCCATATTGGCAGGCTAAGCAGAAGATCTCTTAGATTATGGCCCAGGAGAAAATTACCAGCACCACTCTTAATACTGCCATAAAGTTTGAAAAGATGTGGGAACCATGGGCTACACATATTGGGGCCACACTGTATTAGACCAACCAGACCTCCTCCAGAACTCGTTTTCTCCTTCCGCGAGTATTCCTGTTCCTATACACCTTGTTTTCTCTTTCCTCTAACTATTCCTATCCCCTGTTTCCTCTTGCTTCCTTTTTCCTCTACTACTGAATCTCTACTTCAGTTCCAAACCGCCACCCCTCTTCCTCCCAATATACACATGCACGAATGAAACGCATGAGTCAGGACGCCTACGGATGATGATAACGTTAATTGCGATACACATGTTACATATCACCGCAATAATTCTAACACAAGACCTCCTCCATAACACTAAACTGATACCTATAGGGGGCTTCTAAAGCGTCATAGGAAATATAGGGTACTGAAGTGTGACGCCATTTCACGGGGCACACAAAAATTTAAGGTTTGGCATGTTGGGTATCTATTTACTCGGCACAACCTCGTCTTTTATATTTTACAAAACAATTTGGGTAATTTATTGCATTTATTTGCCCTACAATTCATGTTAGTGTGTTTTTACTGAACTTTTGTGTTTCCTAGACCGTTGCGGTAATATCATGTGACAAAAAAAATTGGAACTACCACTATTTTATTCTCTAGGGTATCTGCTTTCAGAAAATATATCATGTTTGGGGGTTTTGTATAATCTTCAGGCCTAAAATGATTTTTTAAATATGTGTGCCAAAAACTACTCTGGCAGCGAAAGGGTTAATCATGGCTCATGTTGTTCACATGCAATAATAAAATAATGTTTCAGCCGACTTCCATGGCACCAGCAGTTTTCCTGTTTTGCATGGACTGCAGTAAAACTGATTGGCTGATTGTGCTGCTTCTCCCTCTCCCACTCTGAGCTCGGCTGTGGCTGCAAAAGGCTGAGCCCAGGTAAAATTCGAAGGAGAAGCAGCAGACTGATAAGCTGATTTTTCTGTCATTCCACTCTCTCCTCCGATCAGCAGGTCCCTTATTAGCACTGCAGTAAAAGTGATTCTGCTGCTTCTTCCTCTCCCAATTTGAGCTCTACTGTATAAGGACTACAGGAGGTTGATGCTAGGTCACATTCAGGAGAGAAGCAGCAGACTGATGAGCTCATCTCTTTGTCGCTCTGATCTCTCCTTCAATCAGCATGCCTCTTATTAGCCCGTGAGTACTGCAGTAAAACTGATCGGCTCCTTGTGCTGCTTCTCCATTTCCCAATCTAAGCTCTGCTGTACAGGGACTGCAAGCGGTTAATAGCAGGTCAGATTCAGGAACTCATACTGCTTTTTAACACAATACATTTAGGCTAGGTTTCCACTAGAGCGACTTTTCCTGTGACTTGGGACTGCAAAGTCGCATGACAAGTCGTACCCCATGATTTCCAATGAGGACCATTCACATCTGTGCGACTTCAAGTTGCAGCGACTTCAAAGTAATCCCTGCACTACTTTGGTCTGCGTTTGATTTGACCTCAGGATTAAACAGGCATTGCTGCAAGTCAAAATCGCTGCAAAAATTGCGGTAAAAAATGACGGCAAAATCACACGACTTTCAGGTCACAATAGTGGAAACCTGACCTCAAAGATGCCTTGATGAATGAAGAGCCGTCGCTCAAAGTTTCCAGAGATCTTTAAAAACCAAGTCGATGCTAAAAACAGCGAGTGACCCCGGGAAATGTTATCTCCTCTGAACAAAGTTTGGGTCATTCTCAATGTCAGACGCAGCCCGGGGAGGGAGCGGATGGCTGCCCGGTGTCTGAATCGCTGATCCGCAAAAACTGGATTTATCAAAAAGTCTCAGGTGAGTGATCCCAGCAATATGTTTCCACAAGGCCTGTTCCCTATTACAAGGAGATCGACGCTCCGCCGATCCCTGAATAAAACATCCATGTGCTCCACTCAGAACCCCACTTCTATAGAAGCCCAGTCATCACAGGGAAACTCTATAGAGACATTAAACATTACATTCAAATATAGCAAATTAATATATAGTAAATTGATATATACATATTTATATATATATAGTGTATTAAAAAAAAAGGATGAGCCACAAGTATTCTTGCTCTTTTTTTAAACTCCTTTTGTCAACCGCACTAAACAACAGAACAACCATGTCAAGCATCCCTGTCCTCTCTCAAGGTCACCCCTGTTCTGAACAATCTCACACAATGGTACAGTTCAGGAATCTGCAAGTTTTCAGTAAAAGGACCAAAACATATATATTTTATAAACATTCACAGGCTAAAAGGAAATCAGTTTTATTAACAATCCCTCCTTACATACAGGAGTGCCCATCTGACTGCCCCCTTATATCCCTTTGTATGGCAAACAGAGTCCCCCCTTACATCCATGTGTATGGTAAGCAGAGTCCCCCCTTACATCTCTGTGTATGGCCAGCAGAGTCTCCCCTTACATCCCTGTCTATGGCAAGCAGTGTCCCCCCTTACATCCCTGTGTATGGCAAGCAGTGTCCCCCCTTACATCCCTGTGTATGGCAAGCAGAGTCCCCCCTTACATCCCTGTGTATGGCAAGCAGAGTCCCCCCTTACATCCCTGTGTATGGCAAGCAGAGTCCCCCCTTACATCCCTGTGTATGGGAAGCAGAGTCTCCCCCCATTACATCCCTGTGTATGGCAAGCAGAGTCCCCCCTTATATCCCTCTGTGTGACCAGCAGAGTTCCCCCTTACATCTCTGTGTAACCAGCAGAGCCCCCTACATCCCTATGGGGCCAGTAAAGTCCCCCCTACATCCCTGTTTGGCCAACAGAGTCCCCCCTTACACCCCTGTGTGCCCAACGGAGTCCCCCCTTACATCCCTGTGTGTGTCCAGCTGAGTCCCCTTTACACACCTGTGTGCCCAGCAGAGTCCCACCTTACATCCCTCCGTGTGGCCGGCAGAATCACCCCATTATATCCCTGTGTACTCAGCAGAGCCCCTTACATCCCTGTGTGGTCCAGCAGAGTCCCCCTTACATCCCCGTGTGCCCAACAGAGTCCCCCCTTACATCCCTGTGTGTGTCCAGCAGACTCCCCTTTACATACCAGTGTGCCCAGCAGAGTCCCCCCTTACATCCCTCTGTGTGGCAGGCAGAGTCCCCCCTTACATTTCTATGTGCCCAACAGAGCCCCCCCTCACATCCCTTTGCATGGCCAACAGAGTCTCCCCTTTCATCCTTGTGTATCTAGCACCTACCTAAAAGGTTTGCTTTTATTTTATTTATTCCTCCTATTCCTCCCACTGACCCCCAACAATGGGGCACTATTCCTTCCACTCACCCCAATGATGGAGCACTATTCCTCCCATTAACCCCAATGATGGGGCACTAATCCTTCCACTGACCCCAATGATTTGGCACTAATCCTTCCGCTGTCCCCAACAATGGAGAATTATTCCTTCCACTGACCCTAACAATAGAGCACTATTCCTTCCACTGACCCAAACGATGGGCACTATTCCTTCTACTAACCCCAACGATGGGGCACTAATCCTTCCACTGACCCCAATGATTTGGGACTAATCCTTCCGCTGACCCCAACAATGGAGAATTATTCCTTCCACTGACCCCAACAATGGAGCACTATTCCTTCCACTGACCCAAACGATGGGCACTAATCCTTCTACTAACCCCAATGATGGAACACTATTCTTTCCACTGACCCCAACGATGGAGCACTATTCCTTCCGCTGACCCCAACGATTGGGCACTAATCCTTCTGCTGACCCCAACGATGAGCACTATTCCTTCTACTAATCCCAATGATGGAGCACAATTCCTTTCACTAAACTCAATGATGGAGCACTATTCATTCCACTGACCCCAACAATGGAGAACTATTCCTTCCACTGACCCCAAAAATGGAGCACTATTCCTTCCACCGACCACAACAATGGAGCACTATTCCTTCCACTGACCCAAACGATGGGCACTATTTCTTCTACTAACCCAAACGATGGAACACTATTCCTTCTGCTGACCCCAACGATGCAGAACTATTCCTTCCACTGACCCCAACAATAGAGCACTATTCCTTCCACTGACCCCAACAATAGAGCACTATTCCTTCCGCTGACCCCAACGATGGGGCACTATTCCTCCAACTGGCCCCAATGATGGGGCACTATTCCTCCTACTGGCCCAACGATGGGGCACTATTTCTTCCACTGACCCCAATGATGGAGCACTATTCCTTCCACTGACCCCAACGATGGAGCACTATTCCTCCCACTGACCCCAACGATGAAGCACTATTCCTTCTACTGACCCCAATGATGGGGTATTATTCCTCCCACTGACCCCAACAGTGGTGCGCTATTCCTCCCACTAATACCAATGAAAAGGCATTGTTCCTTCCAATGACACCAACAATGTGGCACAATTCCTCCTACTGACACCAATGATGGGGCACTATTCCTTCCACTGATCCCAACGATGGGGCGCTATTCCTTCCACTGACCCCAACAATGGAGCACTATTCCTCCCACTGACCTCAACTATTCCTTCTACTAACCCCAATGATGGGGCACTATTCCTCGCACTGATCCCAACAATGTGGCACAATTCCTCCTACTGACGCCAATGATGGGGCACTATTCCTCCCACTGACACCAATGATGGGGCACTCTTCCTCTCACTGACCCAAATGATGGGGCAATTTTCCTCCCTCTCACTCCAACGATGACACACCATTCCTTCTACTGACCCCAATGATGGGGCACTATTCTTTCTACTTACCCCACTGATGAGGCACTGTTTCTCTAACTGATCCCAATGATGGAGCACTGTTCTTTCCACTGACCCCAACAATGGGGCACTATTCCTCCCACTGACCCCAACAACGGGGCACTATTCCTTCCGCTGACCCCAATAATAGGGCACTATTCCTTCCACTGACCCCAACGATGGAGCACTATTCCTTCCACTGACCCCAACGATGGAGCACTATTTCTTCTGCTGACCCCAACGATGGGGCACTATTCCTCCCACTTACTCCAACAATGAAACACTATTCCTTCTACTGACCCCCATAATGGGGCATTATTCTTTCTACTGACCCCAATGATGGGGCACTATTTCTCTAACTGACCCCAATGATGGGACACTATTCCTTCCACTAACCCCAATAATGGGGCACTTTTCCTTCCGCTGATCCCAACGACGGGGCACTATTCCTCCCTCTGACCCCAATGATGGGGCACTATTCCTTCCGCTGACCCCAACGATGGGGCACTATTCCTCCAACTGGCCCCAATGATGGGGCACTATTCCTCCCACTGGCCCAACGATGGGGCACTATTTCTTCCACTGACCCCAATGATGGAGCACTATTCCTTCCACTGACCCCAACGATGGAGCACTATTCCTCCCACTGACCCCAACGATGAAGCACTATTCCTTCTACTGACCCCAATGATGGGGTATTATTCCTCCCACTGACCCCAACAGTGGTGCGCTATTCCTCCCACTAATACCAATGAAAAGGCATCGTTCCTTCCAATGACACCAACAATGTGGCACAATTCCTCCTACTGACACCAATGATGGGGCATTATTCCTCCCACTGACACCAACAATGGATCACTATTCCTCCCACTGACCCCAACGATAAAGCACTATTCCTTCTACTAACCCCAATGATGGGGCACTATTCCTCCCACTGATCCCAACAATGTGGCACAATTCCTCCTACTGACACTAATGATGGGGCACTATTCCTCCCACTGACATCAATGATGGGGTACTTTTCCTGCTCCTATTGACAACCGGTGCTTTGTATTTTTTTACTCACTTTGGGGTTTATTTAGTAAATTCAGGCTCACTTCTGCATAGAAATCAATCAACTTCTAACTTCAGTTTGTTCAATTGAGCTTTGGCAATAAAACCTGGAAGCTGAATGGTTTCTATGCAGAAGTGAGCCTGATTTTGCACTCTCCAGCTTTAGTAAATAAGCCCCACTTTCCATTAAGCTTGAGGTATTGTCTATTCACACTGGCACTCAGGCATTTTCTACTCCAACTTGCCAACCCTCCAAGTCTGAAGACAGTAAACTGGCCCTTTGTTTAGAAAGTCCGAAGATGACTGTACTAAATAAAGGACGATTTTCAAAAAATGCCCAATAATGAACAATATATTTTTGGCATTGGGTGGCCGGGCACACTACATCCATGCCTAGGGAACCCATGAACCAGCAGGTCAGTATGACAGTCCTTGTATACATTTCAGGTTTGCATTTGCTAACATGTAGAAGTCCCGGGGTGTGCAAACTTTCATTTCTTTTTTTGCAATATTTCAGACAAATGAACCTCCAGGAGAGGCATATTAACGAGGCTCTCCTTTGTTCCCAGCACATAACGACATCAGCCAGGAATTTATACCTAACCGTAACTTCTGTGCGATTCTAACAACTTATGAATCAGCTCTGCCAGACAAGTTGGGAAACTTTCTGCGGGAAACAAGCAAGTTAAACAAAAATCATTGTAATTGTTCAGAGAGAATAACATCATCATTTTCACCTTTAATAAGCCGTCGGCATACTTTATCACCATTATGTCTAATTTTCCGCTTCCCCTATTAATTATTGGAGTTACTGACATTTAACAGGCAGAGCAGTCAATTTTTGGGACAGCAGACATAGCAAGCCACTTGTTAGCAAAATAGCTATGCCAGAAAAATTACACTTAAACCCAATCACTGAAAATTCATAGAATCTTTAACATGTTAATGCTGTTTTCAAAAGGCATTTTCAATGTAATCTTCATTAAATAATCCCTGTTGATCCCACCATGATGGTTCTTGTTCAGGCACTTCCTGTTATAGGATGACAACGCTCTGTCCCCGTCTCCAAATTGTGATCCTGTGTTGTCACTCTGTCATGTGGGCTTCTAATGTAGACTACAAGAGGCCATTGCACCACACATTACACAGGCATGGTCCACTGTTGTCACCATCCGGAAACATGCCCTAAAAAATGCCATGCAAACATCACTGGAGTGCGTGTAGACCGGCACGTGGCTGCAAGGAGGTGGAAGGAGATCAGAAGGAGCCAGAAAATCAAACAAGGCACTTCCAGCTTTTTACAGCTATTTTCCAAAATGCTTCCATTGCTTTTTTGGGGGTTGGATTACTAAAGGCAAATAGGCTATTCACTTTGCAATGAAAGTTGCAGTTTGCAAAGTGAAATTCCACCAGATTCAAGTTCTAGAGCAGAGGTCTCCAAACTTTCTAAACAAAGGGCCATTTTACTGTCCTTCAGGCTTTAAGGGGGACCGGACTATGGCCAGTGGGAGTCGAAAATGTCCTGGCATCCAGTGGGAAAAAACAATGCCCTATCTTTGGTGACAGTGGGAGGACTACTGTCCCATCGTTGATGTCAGTGGAATGAATAGTTCCCCATTGTCGGAGTCAGTTGGAGGAATAGTGCCCCATTGTTAGTGTCAACGGAAGGACTTATTCCCCATCATTGGTGTCAGTGGGAGAAATTTTGCCCAATCGTTGGTGTCAGTGGGAGGAAAAGGGGCCCATTGTTGGTATCAATGGAAGGAATTAAGTCCCATAAATGGTGTCAATGGAAGGAATTCTGCCTCATCGTTGGTGTCAGTGGGAGGAATTGTGCCCCATTGTTGGTGCCAGTGGGAGGAAAGGGGTCCATTATTGGTATCAATGGATGGAAGGAATTATTCTCCATCAATACAAGGGATTGTGCCCCATCGTTGAGGTCAATGGAAGGAATTGTGCCCCATCATTGGTGTCAGTGGAAGGAATTGTACCCTTTTGATGGTGTCAGTGGGAGGAATAGTACTGCATTGTTGGAATTATGCCCCATCCTTAGTTTAATTGGATGGAACAGCGCTCCAAGGGCTGAATAAAGGCAAGCAAAGGGCTGCATCCGACCCCGGGCTGCAGTTTGGAGACGGATGCTTTAGAGGAAATTGCCTTGCAAATTGAACAGGCTATTTTGCCTTTAGTAAGTCAAACCTATTGCAAGAAAACATGTCTTCATAGGGTTAATTTAATAAAGGCTAATAGACTGTTTAAATTGCAAAGGAAAATTGCACTTAGCAAAGCAATGTTCCCCAGATCTTAGTGAATATGTTGAAATTTCCCTTTACAAAGAATACCCAATCATTTGCTCACACATGATTGGATGATGGAGGTCAGGTGAGCTTCACCCCATTCACTAAACTCTGGGAAACATTTCCTTGCAAAGTAAGCAGCCTAATTGCCTTTAGTAAATCAACCTTTATGTAAATTCCTTTCTTTTGCTTGTATCAGACCGCTTAGCTATGATGTGCTAACCTCCAATTTTAATATACTGTGGGGTTGATTTACTAAAACTGCATGGTGCAAAATCTGGTGCAGCTTTGCATAAAAGCCAATTGGCTTCCAAGTTTAATTGACAAAGCTTAATTGAACAAGCTGTAGTTAGAAGCTGAATGGCTACCATGCACAGCTGTACCAGATTCTGGGTGCTCCAGTTTTAGTAAATCTCCCCGACAGGGACCTGACAGCCAAAGGTATAGGGGGTCCATAAGAGTGAGATCTTTATCACTTATTTACAAAATGGGTGGTATAAATCCAAAATTTTCCCTGACATTGTGTTTTATGTAGGGATGAACCAAATTGATTTTACCGCAAAACTCCTGATTTAACCTTTGAGGCAATTTCAGAAAAATAATGAGCTTGCATTTTTTAAGTTTTTTACTTAAGAAAAATAGCATATAAAAAAAAAGCTTTTTGTGTTTTATTTTTTAATTTTTTTTTATTTAATTTTTTTTTACAGACAGTTCAAATATGGTTTAAGAGGAGAAAAAAATAATAATAAAAAGCAATGGTGCACCGTATTTTTCCATCTTTGTATGTCATTTGTACATTGTCTTTTTGCTTTCTGTGAAAAATGACACATAAAATACACAAATAAGGCAAAAAAAATCAGGAGCCATTTAAAGCACATTGCAACAACAAGACCTACAAATGTTTTCCTTCCCAAATGACTCCAGTTCATTATTCTGAAATGTTCATACATCAGCAAGACTAAAAAAAGTCAATTTATGGGACCCTGAAATAAATTTCAAAATTTTTGGATGAAATGGTTCTAAGCACTTTGTGAGAATACTGTATGATAGAATTTTCAACTTCCGGAACAGAGGTCTCCAAACTTTCTAAACAAAGGGCCAGTTCACTGTCCTTCAAACTTTAGGGGGGGGGCAGACTGTGCCCAATGGGAGTAGAAACATCCCTGGCATCAGTATCGTCAGTGTCAGTAAGTTATGTCCCATCATTGATTTCAGAGGGAGGAATCGTGCCCCATTATTGGTGCCAATTGGAGAAATAGTGTCTCATCGATGGTGTCAGTGGGAGGAATGGTGCCCAATCCCTGTTGTCAGTTGGAGGAATAGAGCTTTATCGATAGTTTCAATAGGAAGAATGGTGCCTCGCCATTGGTGTCAGTTGGAGGAATAGAGCCCCATTGATGGTGTCAGTTGGAGGAATGGTGCCCCATCATTGGTGTCAGTGGGAGGAATGGTTCCCCATCATTGGCATCAGTTGGAGGAATAGAGCCCTATTGATGGGGTCAGTGAGAAGAATGGTGCCCCATCATTGGTGTCAGTTGGAGGAATGGTGTCCCATCATTGGCGTCAGTTGGAGGAATAGAGCCCCATTGATTGGTGGCCAGTGGAAGGAATGGTGCCCCATCATTCGTGTTAATGACAAGAATGGTGCCCGTCATAGCTCACCTAGATAAAGGCAAGCAAAGGGCCCCATCTGGCCCCCGGGCCACAGTTTAGTGACCACTGCTCTGGAATGTTGGAATCATTCATTGTAATTCTTTGTACAGGACTTTTCCTACTTTTTTTGTACAGGAGAAAGGTTAGGCTTAAAAATGTAATGTCTGAAATATGCAGTGTACTGGGTCCATAATGTTATATATCACGCAGGGGAGGCCCGTCCATCAGGCCGCACGGGCGCCGCCCCCTCTCTCCAGCCACCCCCCTCTATGTCATGGATAGATTCATGCATAGCATGTATACCCCTATCTATGGTGCAGTTACTGTAGTATATGCCCATCTGTGGGGCTGGGGCAGTATATAACTGTGGGGCTGTATATAACTATCTGTGGGGCTGGAGCAGTATATACCTATCTGTGTGGCTGGGACAGTATATACCTATCTGTGTGGCTGGGACAGTATATACCTATCTGTGTGGCTGGGACAGTATATATCTATCTGTGCTGTGGGGCTGGGGCAGTATATCCCTATCTGTGTGGCTGGGGCAGTATATATCTATCTGTGGAGCAGTATATACCTATCTGTGGGGCTGGGGCAGTATATACCTATCTGTGTGACTGGGACAGTATATACGTATCTGTGGGGCAGTATATACCTATCTGTGGGGTAGTATATACCTATCTGTGGAGCAGTATATACCTATCTGTGGAGCTGGGGCAGTATATACCTATCTGTGGGGCAGTATATACCTATCTGTGGGGCTGGGGCAGTATATTCCTATCTGTGGGGCTGGGGCAGTATATATCTATCTGTGGGGCTGGGGCAGTATATATCTATCTGTGGGGCTGGGGCAGTATATATCTATCTGTGGGGCAGTATATACCTATCTGTTGGGCTGGGGCAGTATATACCTATCTGTGGGGCTGGGGCAGTATATATCTATCTGTGGGGCAGTATATACCTATCTGTGGGGCTGGGGAGTATATACCTATCTGTGGGGCAGTATATATCTATCTGTGGGGCAGTATATACCTATCTGTTGGGCTGGGGCAGTATATACCTATCTGTGGGGCTGGGGCAGTATATATCTATCTGTGGGGCAGTATATATCTATCTGTGGGACTGGGGCAGTATATTTATATCTGTGGGGCAGTATATACCTATCTGTGGGGCTGGGGCAGTATATACCTTATCTGTGGGGCAGTATATACCTTATCTGTGGGGCAGTATATATCTATCTGTGGGGCAGTATATACCTATCTGTGGGGCAGTATATACCCCTATCTATGGTGCTGTATCCCCCTATCTGTGATGCTGTATATACCTCTATCTGTGGTGCTGTATTCACCCTTATCTAGTGATGCTGTATATACCCCTACCTGTGGTGCTGTATATACCCCATCTGTGGTGCTGTATATACCCCTATCTGTGGTGCTGTATATACTGTTCTGTATACACCTATCTGTGGTGCTGTATATACCCTTATCTGGTGATGCTGTATATACACCTATCTGTGGCGCTGTATATACCCCATCTGTGGTGCTGTATATACCCCTATGCATGATGCTGTATACCCGATGCTGGATTGTATACTCCTGACACGATGGGCAGAATGGCTTATGAGAAGTGGGAGGGGTCAAAAAGGAAGGACGGGGTCTGACGCCCCCCATCCTAAAATTTCACCAGCCGCCACTGTGTCTATGTTTGTTGGGTAAAAAAAATGAATAAAATAATTTAATACATTTTTATTAGCCATTTGACTATTAAAGCAGGGTTCTTCTTTAAGCACCTTCATTCTCTTGTTCTCCAGTGAGTGGCAGAGTCTCTCCCTTCCCGGCGCTCCATTTCTTTTTTTTTTTTTTGTTCTCCTGGATAATTATAAAGCGGGAGGAAGGGATGAAATATACAGCAAATTTGCCCGGTGCCAGCACCTCCATTAATCAAGCTCTGTTTTCTGCAATCAGGCTCCTACTATTAAGTTAGTTTAGATGAGTGATCAGCAAATCCTTAAAAACTCATCTGTCACCGTCTTATTCCTGAAGCTGCCAAATAAGAGCCAGCCAGCAGTTCTCAAGTCATAAAACATATTTCTGCTGCAAGGAGCCAGGAACATGCAGCGATGAGGGCCACCAAGGTTCACTGAGAAGGACGGAGGATAGAGGGGACGGGAGCCAGAGCTGGAGGGATGTAAAGTGCACTCACATAACAATGATTGATTTTATATACAATATATATAGGGATGGGCCGAACACCCCCGGTTCGGTTCGCACCAGAACATGCAAACAGGCAAAAAGTTTGTGCGAACATTCGAACACCGTTAAAGTCTATGGGACCCAAACATGAAAAATCAAAAGAGTTAATTTTAAATGCTTATATGCAATGTTATTGCCCTAAAAAGTGTATGGGGACCCCGGGGCACTGCCCTAGGGGACATGTATCAATGCAAAAAAAAGTTTTAGAATCAATCGTTTTTTCAGGAGCAGTGATTTTAATAATGCTTAAAGTGAAACAATAAAAGGCAAATATTCCTTTAAATATCGTGCCTGGGGGGTCCCCTTAGTCTGCCTGTAAAAGGGCGCACCTCTGTGATATTTAGAACAGTGCCAGAGCAAAATGACATTTGTGAAGGAAAAATTGTCATTTAAAATCCTGGCTGTACTGTATTGCCGGCTCCTGGCAATATACAAAATAATCACTGAAAAAATTTGTGTGGGGTCCCCCCCAAATCCATACCAGGCCCTTCGGGTCTGGTTTGGATTTTAAGGGGAACCCCGCACCAAAATAAAAAAAAAAATTGACATGGGGCCCCCCCTAAAATCCAAACCAGACCCTTATCTGAGCAAGCAACCTGGCTGAACCATACCAGGCTACATGCCCTCAACATGGGGAGTATGGGTGCTTTGGGGCAGGGGGGGGGGGCTCTGCGCCCCTCACCCCAAAGCAGCTTGTCCCCATGTTGATGGGGGACAAGAGCCTCTTCCCCACAACCCTGGGCTGTGGTTGTGGGGGCGTGCGGGCTGGGGGCTTATCGGAATCTGGAAGCCCCCTTTAATAATGGGGCCCCCAGATCCTGACCCCCCCTATGTGAATTAGTATCGGGTACATTGTACCCCCACTAATTCACCAAAAATGTCAAAAAATAAAAAATCGCAGGAGACAATTAGGCACAAGTCCTTTATTAAAAAATAAAAAATAAAAATAAGTGTCCCCCTTTGCAATCCATCATCAATCACGACGACCCGAAAAAAAACAAAAAACGAACAGCTCCTCCTCCATGTGAGGGCTGCCGCCGTCTGTGCTGGCTTTGTTTTGACGTTTTATTTATAGTGAAGGGCAGGGTCACCCAGTGACTTAATTGAGCGACCCGCCTCTCTGACATCACCCATACGTCACCCGATGGCCCCCTCCTGCACTATAAATAAAACGTCAAAACAAAGCCAGCACAGACGGCGGCAGCCCTCACATAGAGGAGGAGCTATGCGCGCCTTCTGCACGCAATGCATTATGGGGCGCTCCGCGGCGGCGAAGTCGCTGTGATCGCCCCCTAATGTTCTAAATTCGACTTAAGTTCGACTCAAGCTCATCCCTAAATATATATAGTATCTCACAAAAGTGAGTACACCCCTCATATTTGTGTAAATATTGTATTCTATCTTTTGACAACACTGAAGAAATTACACTTTGCTACAATGTAAAGTAGTGAGTGTACAGCTTGTATAACAGTGTAAATTTGCTGTCCCCTCAAAATAACTCAACACACAGCCACCGACACACAACTCAATAAAACTCCCCTGTCGTTTAAATGTGACAATATGTTCGACATGTGAGTGATGAAA
>BLSH010341916.1:291579-312975 GCA_018402905.1 Glandirana rugosa | reverse complement strand
TGGTGGTGGTAGTGTCATGGCGTGGGCATGTATGGCTGCCAATGGAACTGGTTCTCTTGTATTTATTGATGATGTGACTGCTGACAAAAGCAGCAGGATGAATTCTGAAGTGTTTCGGGCAATATTATCTGCTCATATTCAGCCAAATGCTTCAGAACTCACAGTGCAGATGGACAATGACCCGAAGCATACTGCGAAAGCAACCAAAGAGTTTTTTAAGGGAAAGAAGTGGAATGTTATGCAATGGCCAAGTCAATCACCTGACCTGAATCTGATTGAGCATGCATTTCACTTGCTGAAGACAAAACTGAAGGGAAAATGCCCCAAGAACAAGCAGGAACTGAAGACAGTTGCAGTAGAGGCCTGGCAGAGCATCACCAGGGATGAAACCCAGCGTCTGGTGATGTCTTTGCATTCCAGACTTCAGGCTGTAATTGACTGCAAAGGATTTGCAACCAAGTATTAAAAAGTGAAAGTTTGATTTATGATTGTTAATCTGTCCCATTACTTTAGCTCCCTTAACCACTTCACCCCCGGAAGAATTTCCCAGGTTATGACCAGAGCACTTTTTGCGATTCGGCACTGCGTCACTTTAACTGACAATTGCGCGGTCGTGCGATGTTGTACCCAAACGAAATTTGCGTCCTTTTTTTCCCACAAATAGAGCTTTCTTTTGGTGGTATTTGTTTACCGCTGCGTCATTTCTGATCGCCGCTATAAACAAAGAAAGAGCGACAATTTTGAAAAAAAAAAACAATATTTCTTACTTTTTGCTAAAATTCAAATCCAAAAGAAAAATATAAAAAAAAATGTTTTTAAATCAGTTTTGGCTGATTTATATTCTTCTTCATATTTTTGGTAAAAAAAAATCACAATCAGCGTTCATTGATTGGTTTGCGCAAAAGTTGCCGCGTTTACGGATGATGAGAATTCATTTCTGGGGTTTTTATTTTTTTTTATTTTTTACTAGTAATGGTGGCGATCTGCGATTTTTAGCGGTACTGCGATATTGGGGCGGACATGTCAGACATTTTTTACACTTTTTTGGAACCAATGACATTTATACAGCGAACAGAAATTTAAATGTCCTCTGATTATTGTATAAATGTCATTGGCAGTGAAGGGGTTAACCTGCAGGGGGCGATCTAGGGGTTAACTGTGTTCCCTGGGCATGTTCTAACTGTGGGGGGGCTGGGCTACCATGGGCATAAGAGATCTAACTGATCCCAGTGACAAGGATCAGTAGATCTCTTATGTCCCCATTGATAGGGAGGGGAACCACCGTGTTTACATCGGCGGTTCTCGGCTCTTTGGCTCTAGCAGCTCATCGCGGCTCGCCGGCGGACATCGGGTCTGCCCGAGCCGCAAGCACACTCCTCCGGAGTGTGTCGGGCACGAGAGCGGGCCAGCGGCGGCACGCGCTCGCCCCCTAGCTGTGCCTGCGTGAATCGCCGCCTTTTTACGGCGATTTGCTGGACGCATCCACACTGCCGCAGTAAATATACTGCGCGCGGTGTGGAAGCGGTTAAAAAGTGGGAGGCACATATACAAACTGTTGTAATTCCTACACAATCCTCAAATTATCCTCAAATTAAAGCTGAAAGTCTGCAGTTAAAGCACATCTTGTTCGTTTCATTTCAAATCCATTGTGATGGTGTATAGAGCCAAAAAGATTAGAATTGTGTCGATGTCCCAATATTTATGGACCTGACTGTATAGGCAACACTGATAGGTGACACTGATGAGGAGGCACTGATGAGCACCGATTGGCAGCACTGGTGGGCACTGACAGGCAGCACTGGTGGGCACTGTTGGAAATGCCCTGATTATCAGTGTAGATGTCCCTTAAGAGAAGACGGTTATCGGCTCTCCTTTCCTCTCCTCATGCTGTCAGGGTGGGGAAAGGAGTGCCGATAACTGGCTTTTATTTGTCTGTTGGACACAACTGATGACATGCTCAAGGGCCGCTGTGATTGGCCCTTTACCCTGATCTGTGATCAGCTGAGTCCTACAAGATCATAGTAGGATGTCATATGATGGCCTCCCGGCAAAGTAAGCCCATGCTGTAACCGTCATTTGGGTATAGCGCGGACGGGGAGCAGTTAAAATAGCGCCATGTTAAATAGCAAAAACATGGCCTGGTCACGAAGGGGGGGGTAAAATCTTCTAGAGCTCAGGTTGTTAACAGGGGGGCACAGACAGCAAGAAAAACTGGCAGGGGTTCCAACCCCTCTCCACTCGATCCAAAACTAAAAGAAAAAGTTTTGCCTTTAGTTTTACTTTAACCTCTGAATCTTCTCTCCATTCAGATGCTAAACTAGAAACATTCCGATTTTGGTCGATCGTTTGGATACCACAGGTGGGCTAAACAAAGTTTTCTTCGGAAAATCGAGAAAAAAAAGTTTCCTCCCGTCCCTCGGAGCCGCGTATGGTTGTAATTATCTGTTCCATAACGATGGGGGTTTTTAATAATGCATCAGATATAAATGAACGTATTCTTCCTCGGCTGGCCCGGCGCCCAGACATTTGGAGATGTTAAGATGCCGAGATTCCTTTACAATATCTTTTTTCCCTACAAACAAAAAAATATATATATACACATATATCTGGAGCGAGGCCATGGAAATCAATTTGTAAATATAATCCCGCTATTTATTAATGTAATAGAGGAGAATGAAATCAATATGTTGTAGAGGAAACATTCCGAAGATCTTCTTTCATGATAGCATCTTGAGGGTGTTCTTGCCCTGACGAGTTATGACAGCTCGGCTTCGGCAATCTTTGCTGCCATCTCCTGGCGATGGACGGCTGGAAGCCGCAGAAGAAGAAAACAAACGCAGGAGTGAAATGGGAGAAAAAGGTTTTCGGCGGATATCTCCGGAGTGATCGACGGGAAGTAGACCAGCCTAGAGGTTTCTGGTCCAGAGAGATTCCCGTTCCAAAGCAGGTTTAGCAGGCAAACAGCTTTTGAATAAATGAAACGAAATAAATAAAAAAAATAAAAAAATAGAAAAATAAAAAACAAAATAAAAAAACAAACTAAAAAAACAAAAATAAAAAACAAAAATGCAGCTCTTGGAAAATGATAGCACCTGGTGTAAAATAAATGTGTCCTACAATAAGTATACAGGTGATACTCGAAAACTTAGAATATCGTGCAAAAGTTCATTTATTTCAGTAATGCAACATAAAAGGTGAAACTAATATATGAGATCGACTCCTTACATGCAAAGCAAGATAGTTCAAGCCGTGATTTGTCATAATTGTGATCATTATGGCTTTCAGCTCATGAAAACCCCAAATCCACAATCTCAGAAAATTAGATTATTACATGCAATCAATAAAACAAGGATTGTACATAGAACAATATCAGACCTCTGAAAAGTAGAAGCATGCATATGTACTCAGTACTTGGTTTGGGCCCCTTTTGCAGCAATTACTGCCTCAATGCGGCGTGGCATGGAAGCTATCAGCCTGTGGCACTGCTGAGGTGTTATGGAAGACCAGGATGCTTCAATAGAGGCCTTCAGCTCTTCTGCATTGTTGGGTCTCATGTCTCTCATCTTTCTCCTGGCAATGCCCCATAGATTCTCTATGGGGTTCAGGTCAGGCGAGTTTGCTGGCCAATCAAGCACAGTAATCCCACGGTCATTGGACCAGGTTTTGGTGCTTTTGGCAGTGTGGGCGGTGCCAAGTCCTGCTGGAAAATGAAGTCAGCATCCCCATAGAGCTCGTCTGTGGAAGGAAGCATGAAGTGCTCCAAAATCTCCTGGTAGACGGCTGCTTGGACCCTGGACTTAATGAAGCACAGTGGACCAACACCAGCAGATGACATGGCTCCCCAAATCAACACAGACTGTGGAAACTTCACACTGGACTTCAAGCATCTTGCAGTGGTGCCTCTCCATTCTTCCTCCATACTCTGGGTCCTTGGCAGTGGTGTATCATCCATGGGTGCAGGGTGTTCACTGGCCCTGAGGGGTGGGGGGGCCCATAGTGCTCTGACCAACACTGCACGTAAGGACGATCTGTCCCTGGTTGACATTGGGATTATCGGTGCAGTGTGAGATTGCACCCGGGCCCACTAATTTCATGATACACCCCTGGTCCTTGGTTTCCAAATGAGATGCAAAATTTGCTCTCATCAGAAAAGAGGAGTTTGGACCGCTGAGTTACAGACCAGGTCTGTTTTTCTTTAGCCCAGGTAAGATGCTTCTGACGTTTGTTGTTCAGGAGCGGCTTGACAAGAGGAATACGATATTTGAAGCCCACGTCCAGGATCCATCTGTGTGTGGTGGCTTTTGATGCACTGACTCCAGCCTCAGTCCACTCCTTGTGAAAGTCCCCAACACCTTTGAATGGCCTTTTCCTGACAATGCTCTCCAGGCTGCGGTCATCCCTGCTGCTTGTGCACCTTTTCCTTCCACACTTTTCCCTTCCATATAACTTTCTATTAATGTGCTTTGATTCAGCACTTTGGGAACATCCAACTTCTTTTGCAATTACCTTTTGAGGCTTTCCCTCCTTATGGAGGGTGTCAATTATTGTTTTCTGCACAACTGCCAGGTCAGCAGTCTTTCCCATGATTGTGATTCCTACTGAACCAGACTGAGAGACCATTAAGGCCTCATACACACGGACGTTTTTTGACGACGGCGTTTTCTGGCGTTTTTTGCAGCTCTCCATGTTGGTCAATGGCCCTATAAAAACGCTGACATTTTTGAACTGTAGATGGCGTAGGCGTTAGTGAGCTGATACTAGAACCCACGGCCAGCGCGTTCTGAGGCTGTAATGTTTTGGCGATTTTTTTTTAAGCCGAAGCCGCAAAACGCTCACTAACGCCAACTAACGTCAACTAACGCCGTATCGGCATTAACCGGCGTTTTTTGACTCCAACGTTTTTAGGTTAAAAAATAGCAGAGGGATGATTTTTAACCCGTCCAGATCCGCGCTATAGCCAAAGTACGGCTCCAGCGCGGATCTGAAATGCCGGGTGGACGTCCTGCGTGGCCGTGCCCACGGGTTGGGCGGACTCAATGTCTGCCCGAGACCCGTGATCCCCTGTCAGACCTGCAGAACTGGGAACCGCCGTTGTAAACACGGCGGTTCCCCGTTCTGTGACAGGGGACATAACAGATCTACTGATCCCTGTCACTGGGATCAGTTAGATCTGTTATGTCCCAACCAGCCCCGCCCCCCCACAGTTAGAACACACCCAGGGAACATTGTTAACCCCTTCACTGCCCCCTGCAGGTTAACCCCTTCACTGCCAATGACATTTACACAGTAATCAGTGGACATTTAAATTTCTGATCGCTGTATAAATGTCATTGGTCCCAAGTGTCAAAAAAGTCCGACATAACCGCCCCAATATCGCAGTCCCGATAAAAATTGCAGATCGCCGTCATTACTAGTAAAAAATAAAAATAATAATAAAAACACCATAAATCAATTCCCATAGTTTGTAGATGCGGTAACTTTTGCGCAAACCAATCTATATGGGCCGATTGCGATTTTTTTTCTACCAAAAATATGTAGAAGAATATATATCGGCCAAAACTGATGAATCATTTTTATTTTTTAATTTTTTTTTTGGATATTTATTATAGCAAAAAGGAAAAAATATTGGGTTTTTTTCAAAATCATCTCTCTTTGTTTGTTTATAGCGGCGAAGAATTGACGCAGAGGGGATCAAATACCACCAAAAAAAAACTCTATTTGTGGGGGAAAAAAATGATATAAATTTAGTTTGGGTACAACGTCGCATGAACGTGCAATTCTCATTCAAAATGCGACAGTGCTGAAAGCCAAAAATTGGTCTGGGCAGAAGGGGGGTTTAAGTGCCCAGTAAGGAAGTGGTTAAAAGAAAAAAGCCTATTGACGCCGACGCTCACTAACGCCGATGCATAACGCCGAAAAACGCCAAATTTTTTTTCTACCTTGACGTCGGGCCCGACGTTTTGTTTATTTTTTAGATAGTTAGATCTGTCAGATAGAGCTCCGCCTCGTTTCCTGGCTGGAGGACCTTAGCGCTTTCCTCCACAGCCTGACTGTCCCTGGCCCGCCCCTTTCATTCATTGGTTTCACAGAGTCACACGTGGGTGTTACCTGTGGTCTGCCTAGGACCGCCCACTCCTCCAGACTGACACCCCCCCATCCAGGCATTTTGATATTTGCATAACTCCTCCCAAAAAACAGCCCACTGCTTGCATCAGTGCTGAGGGCTCTTGGGAGGAGCACTGCTGGCCCCTCCCACCAGCCATGATTAGAGATGGGCTCAGGCGTGTTCAGGATCGTAGTCCCAACCCACCTGAGCAATCCCGCCAGGAAGCCGACACTGCACACTGCTAATCATAGGCAGCTGGGGTCCAGGAAATGCCTCACTGCCTAGGATTGGCAGCTTCCTGGCGGGATTGCTCAGGTGGGTTCGGATTGGATCCTGAACAGGCCTGAGCCCATCCCTAGCCATGACCTGCTTGCATTGCATAGAAATGCACAGAGACCCAGTGATGACTTTGTGGATCTAAAATGAATGATGAAAATGAAAAGATTTTTTTTTTCATGTTGATGGGGGGGACCAAGGAAGGCAAAATATACTGAGATCAACTACTTTCCGACCATGCTATAGCCAAAAGGTGGCTGCAGCACGGCCGTCCAGTTCTGGGAGGGCGCCCATGGATGTTCTCCCAGAACCACGCCCCCCACTGTGCACATTCCAGTGCAATCTGCGATCGCAGTAAAGGGTCAATCACAGTGGCCTTTTAGCATGTGATCAGCTGTGCCCAATCATAGCTCACACAGGTGTAAACAGACTTGCTGGTTATCAGCAATCCTTTCCTCGTGTGCTGTCATAGCCTAAGGAGAGGAGATTCATTAATCAGCAATTCTGACAGGGAACATTTACACTGATAATCAGGGCACAGTGCATCCCCATTAGTGCCAATCAGTGCAGCCTATCAGTGACCCATCAGTGCAGCCTATCAGGGCCCATCAGTGTCACATATCAGTGCTCATCAGTGCGACCTCGTTAGTGCCAATCAGAGCCCATTGGTGCCGCCTATCAGTGTCCATCAGTGCAGCCTCATCAGTGCCCATCAGTGCATAACCCCCCCCCCCCCCCAATCGGTGCCAATGCAGAGCACTAAGAGATCACTCTGGGCGGCCATCTCCCAAGTCCCGGATCTTCCTGTACATCCTCCCCCCTGCCCAGCCAATAAAATCGCTTCTCCTCTCGGCCAATCCCGCTCCTCCCACTTCCTAATTGGCCAGGAGGAGAAGCAGGAAGACAATAGCAAATATTAATCCAACCTAACCTTTTTTGAACCCAATTAGAGCCTCAGGCTGTAATCATGTGCTTCAAAAAAAAAACCCTTGGAATCCATGCGTCCAGCGTCCTGCATGTAGATTAGGGGCCGGTCGCATGGATTAGGGGGGCAGCGCCCCGTATGGAGTACCCACCACTGTTGCTTTCTCTGCCCCCACTGGAGAGATTCCTTCTCACATCCTATTCCAGGTAGAATCCTGTTGTAGGGTGACAACGTTATGTCTTTCTCTCCCAACTGTACTTTTGCGTTGTCACCCTGCCACACAGGCTTCCCGATGGAGACCACAAGAGGGCATTTCAATACTTGTCTCAGGCATGGTTTGCCATTGTCACCATCAGTAGACTCACCCTATAGGCATGTACAGGGGGTGTGCCTGGGCACAAACTAATCACTCTGTGCTGATTCCCCCCACTGACGCCCCCCGCCCCACAGTGCTGCTGGCTTCCCTCCTTCCCATCTCTCCCTGGCTGCTGCAAGGGGATGTTTCAGAAAGGAGAGCAGGGGGAAGGAGCTAGTAAATATGTAATTGATAAGCCCCTTCCTTTTCTAAATGAACACACTCACTCACTGTGTCCATTCAGACCTCATAGTAACCCATGTTTACTATGCTTCAGTTCGTGAATGAACAGAAAGTCGCTCAGCAAAAAGCATTTCTCATTCATTCACTGTCCAGTGCAGCTGAGGCTGCAGAGAAAGGCATGTGTGTTTGAGCTTTGGGGTGCACACCCTAATGTAATAGGCGGCACACACCTATGCAGCCACCCTGGGAGTGTATGTAGGCAGGACGTGGCTGCAAAGTGGCCGCAGGAAATCAGCAGAACTGAGATGCAGGAAAGAATGAAAAAAAAAAGTGAAAACAAAACTTTTATTGAACAAAACATAGTACTAAGAAAACGAAGGAGAGTATTTATATGAAATGTGAAGGGCTTTTCATCCCGTGAAGCTGCATATGCATTAGTTCTATGCAAATTAGGACAAAATTGAATATTATTAGGCTATTTTCTTTCCAGGTCGAATGTTGTTCTTCTTCATACATAATAGAGTGAATCAGGAAAAAAATGCTTTATGGCCATTAGATGGAGCTCATGATCGTAGGAAATAAATACCTATTTACTATGATCGCCAGCACCATCTAGTGGTCATAATAAGGTATTTTATTATCGCTGTGATCCTGCCGGCAATCCTAAATCGCATGGCAATTGCAGCACAATGTGTTTTGAGAGCCGTTATCGGTCAATGGCACCCCAAACACGATGTGACATTTCTAGATTGCAAAGAGTGAATGGAGCCTAACGGCACCCAAAACACAGAAGCAAATATGCATTTGGCCGCACACAAAAACACGTGACAAGTGCGGCAAAGTGCCTGTTTGCTTTCCATGTTTGGTGTGCCATTACCATGTCGCATAACGGTGTGCGTGTCCGTAACTGTGCCTGGCACACGTGAAAGGAGCGCATCGTGCTTGCGGTGCCATTCGTTGTTAAGGCTCCATTCAGATCCCACGTACCGCAAACAAGTGTTCCCACTTGCGACTTTTTTAACCGCGTCGCATTCAAGGTGGCAGCATAACACAAATTGGCGTATATAAACTGCGATCCAGGCACGCGCGGCCAGGGGGTGAGCGTGCACCGCCAGTGGCGCGCTCTCATTCCTGCGGCGAGCTCCAGGAGTGTGGCCGCGGGTCGTTTACAATAGAAGAAAAGTGGGGAACCGCCAATGTAAACTTGGCGTTTCACCACTCTCACAGGGCACATCTAAGAGATCTACTGATCCCTGTCACCGGGATCAGTTAGATCTCTCATGCCCCTGGCAGCCCAGCACCCTCACATAACCCCTTCATTGCCCCCCCCTCCCCCCCGGTTAACCCCTTCCCTGCCAATGACATTTACACAGTAAATCAGTGGATATTTAAATTTCTGATCGCTGTATAAATGTCATTGGTCCCAAAAAAGTGTCAAAAATGTCCGACATGTCCGCTGCAATATGTAGGGAAAGATGGGTTACTGCGCTAAACCATATGTATAATATATATAAACCAGCTGCAACCTTAGAGTACCAACCTAGTACCACAAATACAAAAATACCAGAGGAAGGTGGCGCTAATTGAAGGTATTAGGCTATGAACCCTAATTTAGGTATTTAACATATAGACCTATGGAGTGGATATATCGCAATCTTTAGGACACTCATCCAATAGACATCATGAGAAACAGAATTAAATGGATAAATAAAATATGGCAAATAAAAACGTTATTAACTCTGAGTGTATATAAAGACAATTGTGAATAGCATTGTTCTCTGATTATGCATCCATAATAGGTATATATATCAAATATAGTCCAAATTTTAGTATAAGGATAATTTTCCAAAATAGAAAATGTTAAAATTTGATGCCTCCTTGTTTAACCACTTCAGTCCTGGAAGGATTTGCCCCCTTTTTGTGATTCGGCGCTGCGTCGCTTTAACTGACAATTGCGCGGTCGTGTGACGTTGTACCCAAACTAAATTTGCGTTCTTTTTTCCCCACAAACAGAGCTTTCTTTTGGTGGTATTTGATCACCGCTGCATCATTTCTGATCGCTGCTATAAACAAAAGAAGAGCGACAATTTTGCAAAAAAAAACAAATTTCTTACTTTTTGCTAAAATACAAATTAAATAAAAATAAAATATATAAAAAAACATTTTTTTTCATCGGTTTTGGCCGATTTATATTCTTCCTCATATTTGTGATAAAAAAAATCGCAATCTGCGCTTATTGATTGGTTTGCGCAAAAGTGGCCGCGTTTACGGATGATGAGAATTCATTTCTGGGGTTTTTATTTTTTTTTATTTTTTACTAGTAATGGTGGCGATCTGCGATTTTTAGCGGTACTGCAATATTTCAGCGGAGATGTCGGAACATTTTGACACTTTTTTGGGACCATTGGCATTTATACAGCGATCAGTGCTATAAAAATGCACTGATTACTGTGTAAATGCCATTGGCAGTGAAGGGGTTAACCTGCAGGGGGCGCTCTAAGGGTTAACTATGTTCCCTGGGCGTGTTCTAACTGTCTTAGTGTTTGACTGACAGGGGGAGTGATCACAGCTTCCATGTAGAGGAAGGCTGTGATCACTCCCCTCCCCCTTTAACAGAACGGAGGTCTGTGTTTACATACACGGACCTTCGTTCTTTCACTCCGGGGGGGGGCATCGTGGGTAGCCGGCGGAGATCAAGTCCGCCGCACCCACTCCCTGGCCCTCCACGGACACAGTGAGCGCACGAGCGCGCCTCCGGCGGCGCGCGCTCACAGTGCGCGATCTGGCAGCCGCTGTCAGATGACAGCGGTTTGCCCAGGAGAGCCACCTTGTCGCCGTCAACCGCAGTGGATAAAAACACCACGTGAAGATAAATTGCAAAACAATGTGAATCTTCCACCTTAATAAGATAGCAGCTTACCAGATGTAAGCATGGGATGCGCATTGGCTAATACCCCCGCCCGGGTCCCCAAATGGGGTATGGATCAAAAATCTTGTGGATGCCAACTGGTCAAGTGACGTCTCACTACGATTTGGAGATAAAGCTGGTGGTCCCGGGTCCTATTTGGCCACATAAAGACCCATAGGGCGGTGTGGAGAAAAACGTCCTAGTCTTCCAAGGGAACGTACTCACTCAACCAGTGTGCCCAAAGGAAAGAGATAAGGACGCAATAGTGTGATATTGCTAGACCATATAATAAAAAAAGTAATAATGTTGCACTTACAGCAATTAGCAGAACTGCAGACACAGATAAAACAAGCCGGCCGGCTCTCGTATACAAATTCACTCTAGGCCAGGGATCCTCAAACTACGGCCCTCCAGCTGTTGCGGAACTACACATCCCATGAGGCATTGTAAAACTCTGACATTCACAGACATGACTAGGCATGATGGGAATTGTAGTTCCTGAACAACTGGAGGGCCATAGTTTGAGGACCCATGCTCTAACCGCTTGCCGACCGCTGATCGGCAGTTGACGGCGACAAGGTGGCTCTATTGCGCGAATCTCCGTCATATGACGGCGGCTGCGAGATTGAGCCCAGTGAGCATGCGCGCGCCGCCGGAGGCGCGCCCGCACGCCCACTGTGTCCGGGGAGGGCCAGGGAGCGGGTGCGGCGGATTCGATCTCCGCCGGCCACCCACGATGCCCCCCCCCCCCCCGGAGTGAAAGAACAGAGGTCCGTGTAAGTAAACACGGACCTCCGTTCTGTGAGAGGGGGAAAGGCTGTGATCACAGCCTTCCTGTACATGGAGGCTGTGACCACTTCCCTTCCCCAGCTAGGGCAGTCCCCATACAGTTAGAACACGCCCAGGGAACATAGTTAACCCTTAGAGCGCCCCCTGCAGGTTAACCCCTTCACTGCCAATGGTATTTACACAGTAATCAGTGCATTTTTATAGCACTGATCGCTGTATAAATGCCAATGGTCCCAAAAAAGTGTCAAAATGTTCCAACATGTCCGCTGAAATATCGCAGTACCGCTAAAAATCGCAGATCGCCGCCATTACTAGTAAAAAATAAAAAAAAAATCATCATCATCCGTAAACGCGACCACTTTTGCGCAAACCAATCAATAAACGCCGATTGCGATTCTTTTTATCACAAATATGAGTAAGAATATAAATCGGCCAAAACTGATGAAAAAAATGTTTTTTTATTTTTTTTTTTTTGGATTTGTATTTTAGCAAAAAGTAAGAAATTTGGGTTTTTTTGCAAAATTGTCGCTCTTCTTTTGTTTATAGCGGCGATCAGAAATGACGCAGAGGGGATCAAATACCACCAAAAGAAAGCTCTATTTGTGCGAAAAAAAGGACACAAATTTCGTTTGGGTACAACGTCGCACGACCGCGCAATTTTCAGTTAAAGCGACGCAGCGCCGAATCGCAAAAAGGGCTCTGGTCCTAAAGGGAGAAATCCTTCCGGGGCTGAAGTGGCTAGGCAGTGACGTCAGCGGGCCTTCCCCGACGTACGTTTCGTCATCAACGGGACATCGTCTTGGGGATAGAAGATGCGCCACCGACACACTGCCTATATATGTTACCTGGTCCCGGAAACAGGAAGGAGACGAACCTCCATATTGGAACAGGGAAAGAAACTATATTGTATATAGGGGATTTTTTCGCTGCAATATCGCAGTCCCAATAAAAATCGCAGATCGCCGCCACTACCAGTAAAAAAAAAATAAAATAGTAAAAACACCATAAATTAATTCTTATGGTTTGTAAACACAGCAACTTTTGTGCAAACCAATCAATAAACGCTGATTGCAATTCTTTTTACCACAAATATGTAAAAGAATATATATCGGCCAAAACTGATGAATAAATTATTTTTTTTATATTTTTATTTTTGGATTTGTATTTTAGCAAAAAGTAAGAAATATTGTGTTTTTTTGTCAAAATTGTCGCTCTTTATTTGTTTATAGCGGTGATCAGAAATGACGGGGATCAAATACCACCAAAAGAAAGCTCTATTTGTGGGGAAAAAAGGACGCCAATTTTGTTTGGGTACAACGTCGCACGACCACGCAATTGTGAGTTAAAGCGACGCAGTTCCGAATCGCAAAAAGTGCTCTGGTCCTAAAGTGGGAAATCCTTCTGGGGCTGAAGAGGTTAAAGTGCGATTTAGGCCCCAATCACACCCCTTTGCTTAGGATCGTGGGCAGAATCACTGCAATTCTGCGCCGCACGGGATCACAAATCTCACGGCAATCGCAGCATAACACGTTAGGTTGCCATTATTCTTCAACAGCACCCCAAACACAAAGTGATTCTGCCACAATTGTCGCAGAATGCGAGGCAATTGCAGCAAACCACACCCGCTATAATTGCTTGAAGCTTGTGGCCCAAAAAGGAGCAGGGGCTTCTTTTGGGTGACAAGCACGCATAGGGCG
This sequence comes from Glandirana rugosa, assembly GCA_018402905.1. Classification (NCBI taxonomy): domain Eukaryota; kingdom Metazoa; phylum Chordata; class Amphibia; order Anura; family Ranidae; genus Glandirana; species Glandirana rugosa. The sequence continues at coordinate 299,736 of BLSH010341916.1, read as the reverse complement.
GCCCATTCAAGTGCGTGGGCTGCCCTATGAGGCACACATAATCGTGTGAAAATCGCAACGTCAAAATCACATAGCGGTAATACTCGTTACCACTATGCGATAAGCGGGGCGGGGCCTTAGATGCGTTTACGCGTGTTTCACATTGGGCAGCCCATTCAATTTAATAGGCTGCCCAATGTGCGCGTGCTGCCCAATGTGCGCGTGTCGCCCAAAAGACGATCCTTTTGGGGGGGAGAATGCTTTGCACAATTTGTAAACGTGCGTTTTGCTGCTTTGTTTTGTTGCACGATAATCATGGCAAAATTGCATCGCATTTGGACTGCCATTAAGAATGAATCGCAAAGTCTGAATGGGGCCTTTATATGCTGTCCAATGCACATTTGTCACCCAAAAGAAGGTCCTTTTTTTGGGGTGGGGGGGGGCTTTGCCGCAGTTTACTGCTTGATTCTCTTGCACTATAATCGTGATGAAATCGCATTGCGTTTGGCCTGCCATTAAGAATGAATGGCGCCCAAACACGCGTTGTGTTTTTTACCGTGACTGCCACACGTTTTGAAATGTCTAAATCACATGGGGCCTTTATATGCTGCCCAATACTAATTTGTCGCCCAAAAGAAGCTCATTTTTGGGTAGGCATGCTTTGCCGCAGTTGCAGCATGATTCTGTTGCGCAATAATCGTGACAAAATCGCATTGCGTTTGGGCCGTCATTAAGCATGAATGGCACCCAACCGTGTTTTACTGCGACTGTTGCGTAATTTGTAGTCTCTAAATGAATGGAGCCTTTATGTACTGTCCAATGCACATTTGTCGCCCAAAAGAAGCTCCTTCTCGGAGTAGACAAAAGGGTTTGTGCGATTTTGTACGCATGTTTTGTCGCAGTTGCTGCTTGATTCTGTTGCACGATAATCGTGACGAAATCGCATTGGCAATTGGGCCACCATTAAGCATGAATGGCACCCAACCGTGTTTTACCGCGACTGTTGCGCAATTTGTATTCTCTAAATGAATGGAGCCTTTATGTGCTGTCCAATGCACATTTGTCGCCCAAAAGAAGCTCCTTCTCGGAGTAGACAAAAGGGTTTGTGCGATTTTTGTACGCATGTTTTGTCGCAGTTGCTGCTTGATTCTGTTGCACGATAATCGTGACGAAATCGCATTGGCATTTGGGCCACCATTAAGCATGGATGGAACCCAAACGTGATTTACTGCAACTGTTGCGTGATTTGAAATTTCTAAACCACAAAGTGTGAATGGGGCCTGAAAGCAGTCCAAACACGGGAAGCAAATGTGCATTTCGCTGCACGCAAAAAACACGCGACAAGCGCGGCAAAAAACGTGTTTGCTTCCCGTGTTTTGGGTGCCATTAACATGTACTGCAAGCATGATGCGTATTTTTGGCGTGTTCCAGGAATGTGCCGGTACGCTCTGGGAGTGCCTTTCACACTTATGCGACTTGTCCTGTGATTTGGGACTGCAAAGTCTCATGACAAGTTGTTCCCCATTATTCCAATGAGTACCATTCATATCTGTACAACTTCAAGTCGTGCCGACTTCAGAGTAGTCCCTGCATTACTTTGGTCCGACTTTGATGCAACTTGAGGTCCATAGACTTCAATGTTAAACGCTCAAAGTCTCATGCAAATCGCACCTGAATAATATAGATGCGATTTTTGTACTATTTCTGTATGACTTTGTAATATGTTTTCATTGAGCCAAAGTTGCAACAAAGTCGGACCAAAGTCGTACTGATCCCAAATCGCGTCAAAATCACTGTAAAATTGCGGCAAAATATTGCGGTAAAATCGGGTCACACAAGTGTGAAAGGGGCCTTAGGCTTGGTTGACATATATGCGCTTTCCCTGCGGCTGCATGTGCTCATGCACAGCATCCTATTCATTTTTAATGGATTTTCAGAACACATGGCTGCAGGGAAACTGCATAGTGCAGTGCGGTCCCCAGTGCGTCAAAGCGAGCTGCGACTTCCAGTGCGTAGGGGTGCCATTAGGATTAATGGTACCTCCCCACACACATCTCCTAAGTTTTAGTCTGTGGGTGGTTGCAGGTGTGGGAAATGGGTGTGGTCCTGCAGTGGCAACCACCTAGCCTTAGTTCTCTTATTGGACCGACTTGTCATGCGATTTGACAGGCCAAATCGCATGACAAGTCGCATCCTGTTGCTGCCAATCGCACTATTCAAATCAGTGCAACACCGACTATGCGGTGCCGCATCGATTTAAAAAGTAGTTCCTGCGCTACTTTTGTCCATTTCCAGGTGCGATCCGTGCATAAAGCTGCACAGATGCCTTCCAAGTCACACCCGAAGTCGCACGGACATCTGGTTTTGCAACCGTGCGATTTCAGATTAAGTCGCATGATTTCAAGGTCGCAGTCAACGTGAACTAGGGCTTTGCTCTGGTTCACACCAGTGCAACTTTGAAGTCGCGCTACTTCAGCTTTAAGCCCTCGTTCACATTGACTGCGACTTTGAAACTGCACGACTTCATTTAAAAATGCAAGATTAAAGTGCGGCTTTGGGTGCGACGTGGTAGACACTTGAGCGGCTTCATGCACAATTTGCATCCCGAAATCGCCAAAAGTAGCGCAGGAGCTACTTTTTCAAATCGATGCGGCGGCGCAAAGTCGGCGTCGCACCGATTTGTACAGTGCGATCACCGGCAATAGGGTGCGACTTGTCATGCAATTTGACCTGTCAAGTCGCATGACAAGTCGCTCCAATGGGAGTGAGGGCTTAGGCCCCTTTCACACTTGTACAACCTGAAAGCCGCGCGACTTTGACGCGACTTCACAATGGAGATATTTGCCAGCTCACCATGGATCGTCTGGGTAAGTGTGGGGTAACTGTGAACACTATTTAAATATCCATCCACCAATCAAAGAGACAGAATCAAAGCTCCACCCACACCATGACAAGTATGATGTCATCAGTCCGCCAGAAACAAGTAAACATGGGCAGACATCAAAGAGACTTATAGAGCAAAACGTAAAGAGATACAAGATCACAAACTGACCTGTGCATATTGTCTGAAAGAGACACACTTTGATGCAATTTTGCTGCGACTTGAAGCAATGCTTGTGCAATCCTGAGGTCTATGGACCTCAAGTCGCATTAAAGTCGGACCAAAGTAGTGCAGGGATTACGTTGAAGTGGCACAAATATGAATGGTACTCATTGGAAATCATGAGGTACGACTTGTCATGCGACTTTGCACTCCCAAGTCGCACAAGTGTGAAAGGGGCCTAAAGTTGACTATCCGTGCAATCTCATGTGCGGCTTGCTGACGTCTGTGTGACTTCATTTAACAGATGTCAGTGCAAGTCACTTTGAAATCGCACAGAAATATTGCAGGAACCTATTTCACTGCGACTTGAACAGTTCCATTGCCACAAATAGGGTGAGACTTGTCATGCGACTTTGAATTGTCAAATCACATGACGAGTCGCAGTGGTGTGAACCAGGGCTAATTGTCATCCAGTTAGGGTTAGGCATGTGTAGAACGAAAAAATGTGTTTAGTTTTGTTCAGTTGGATTCGTTACTTAACCACTTCAATACCGGACGTTTACACCCCCTTCCTGCCCAGACCAATTTTCAGCTTTCAGCGCTCTCACACTTTGAATGACAATTACTCTCTCATGCTGCACTGCACCCAAACAACATTTTTATCATTTTTTTCACACAAATAGAGCTTTCTTTTGGTGGTAGTTAAGAACCTCTGCGTTTTTTTATTTTTTGCAACATAATTGAAAAAATGCGAAAATTTTGAAAAATAAAAACACTTTTTTTTTAGTTTCTGCGATAAAATTTTACAAATAAGTAATTTTTGTTCATAAATTTGGGCCAAAACCTATACTGCTACCTATCTTTGGTAAAAATAACCCAAATAAATGTATATTATTTGGTCTGTGTGAAAGTTATAGAGTCTACAAGCTATGGTGCAAATCATTGAAAATTGATCACACCTGATGCACTGATGGCCTGTCTCATTTCTTGAGGCCCTGAAATGTCAGGAAAGTACAAATACCCCCCAAATGACGCCATTTTGAAAAGTAGACATTCCAAGGTATTTAGTAAGAGGCATGGCGAGTTTTTTTGAAGCTGTATTTTTTTTTCCACATTTCTTGTAAAAATTAAGAAATTTTTTATTTTTTATTTTTTTTGCACAAAATTGTCAAAACAACAAGTTATTTCTCACACACAGCATATGCATACTTCCAATTACACCCCAAAATACATTCTGCTACTCGTCCCGAGTATGGCGATACCACATGTGTGAGACTTTTACACAGCCTGGCCACATAGAGAGGTCCAACATGCAGGGGGCACCATCAGGCGTTCTAGGAGCAGAATTTTCACATCTAATTTCCTAATGACCTATTACATATTTGAAGGCCCTGGAGCACCAGGACAGTGGAATTACCCACAAAATGACCCCATTTTGGAAAGCAAACACCCCAACGTATAATTTACGAGGCATTATGAGTCTTTTGAATGGTTCATTTTTTCCACAAGTCTTCAAAAAACGTGGAAAGAAAATGAAAACGCTTTTATTTTTACACAAACTGGTAAAATTATAAGATATTTCTAACACATAGCATGTGCATAGCAAAAATTACCCCCCAAAATATATTCTGCTACTCGTCCCGAGTATGGCGATACCACATGTGTGAGACTTTTACACAGCCTGGCCACATAGAGAGGTTCAACATGCAGGGAGCACCGTCAGGCGTTTTAGGATCATAAATTACACATAAAATTTAATTCATACCTATCACACTTTTGAAGGCCCTGGAGCACAAGGACAGTGGAATTACCCCCAAAATGACCCCATTTTGGAAAGCAAACACCCAAAGTATATTCTATGAGACATGGGCTGCAGATAGGTACTCAAGTACTCTGATGGGCTGGTGACAGGTACTCAGGTACTCAGGTTAGCAGGTGACAGGTACTCGGGTACGCTCATGGGCTGGTGACAGGTGCTTGGGTACTCTGATGGGCAGGTGACAGGTACTCTGGTGCGCTGATGGTCTGGTGACAGGTACTCGGGTACTCTAATGGGCAGGTGACAGGTACTCGGGTACTTTGCTGGGTTGGTAACAGGTACTCGGGTTCTCTGATAGGCTGGTGACAGGTACTTGGGTACTCAGGTTAGCAGGTGACAGGTACTTGGGTACGCTGATGGGCTGGTGACAGGTACTCGGGTACTCAGATGGGCAGATGACAGGTACTCGGGTACTCAGATGGGCTGGTGACAGGTACTCTGGTACACTGATGGGCAGGTGACAGGTACTTGGGTACTCAGATGGGCAGGTGACAGGTACTCTGGTACTCTGATGGGCAGGTGACAGGTACTTGGGTACTCTGATGGGCAGGTGGCAGGTACTCGGGTACTCTGATGGGCAGGTGACAGGTACTCGGGTACTCTGATGGGCAGGTGACAGGTACTCGGGTACTCTGATGGGCTGGTGACAGGTACTCGTGTGCTCTGTTGGGCAGGTGACAGGTACTCGGGTACTCTGATGGGCAGGGGACAGGTACTCGGGTACTCTGATGGGCTGGTGACAGGTACTCAGGTACTTTGATGGGCTGATGACAGGTACAAGGGTACTCTGATGGTCTGGGGACAGGTACTCGGGTACTCTGAAGGTCTGGTGACAGGTACTCGGGTACTTTGATGGGTTCGTGACAAGTACTCAGGTACTCTAATGGGATGGTGACAGGTACTCGGTTACTCTGATGGGCAGGTGACAGGTACTCGGGTACTCAGATGGGCAGGTAACAGGTACTCGGGTATTCAGATGGGCAGGTGACAGGTAATCGGGTACTCAGATGGGCAGGTGACAGGTACTCAGATGGGCAGGCGATCAGGTCATATGACATCGGCCCGGATCGACGAGCGGTTCCTGCCAACGTCATTTTAATATGACTCGGTAGGGAACTGGTTAAATAGATTTGTTTTGTTAAATTAGTTTAACACGTTTAATGCGTTTTCAAAATTTGTTTTGTTTATTCGTATGCAAATCAATTCAAATAGTTTCCAAATGAATTGCGAATCGTTTTTGAATTCGAATAGTTTTCAAATTTCGAATTCGGAAAGTTTTCAAATTCAAATAGTTTTTGAATAGTTTTAGAATTCAAATAGTTTAACAATTTCCAAAGTGAATAAAATAGAATAGAAAATAAAGGAATGGAATAGAAAATAATATAACAGAAAATAAAAGAACAGAATATCATAGAGTAAAACAAAACAAAATAGAATAATAAATAAAAGAACAGAATAGAATAGAAATAGAAACAAATAGAATAGAATAGAAAAGAAAAGAAAATAATTAAAAAAAACAATAGAATAGAATAAAAATGTGACTTTAAATAGAATAGAAAATAACAGAATAGTGTAAAAAAAAACAACATAGAATACAAAGAATATAACCATCTTCCTATTCTAATCTATTCTTTTCTATTCTGTTCAAATTCAAATTGATTCTATTTGAATTTTGGGAAATAGTTATATTCTTTCTATTCTATTCTATTGTTTTTTTTATTCTATTCTTTTTCTATTTGTTCTATTCTTTTCTTTTCTATTCTATTATTTTCTTTTATATTATTTTCTATTCTATCCTCTTCTATTCTACCCTTTTCTATTCTAATCAAATTCAGATTTATTCTATTCCAAATTCAAATTTTGGAAGGTGGTCGTATTTTTTCAATTCTATTGTTTTTTCTATACTATTCAGTTATTTTCTATTCTATTTGTATCTTGGGAACTGGTTATATTCTTTCTATTCTATTGGGGTTCTTTTCTATTCTATTATAGTCTAGTCTATCCTTTTCTTTCTATTCTATTCTTTTTTATTCTTTTCTTTTTTAATGTATGAAAATTAAAATGTATTCTATTTGAAATTCGAATTTCAGAAGATGGTTATATTCTTTTTATTTTATTCAATTCTTTTTTCTATTCTATTCTGTTAATTTCTATCCTATTATATTCTTTTCTTTTCTGTTATATTCTTTTCTATTTTATTCTATTTTTTTTTTGTTTTATTCTCTTCCTTTATTTTCTATTCTAATTCATTCTCTTTGGAAATTGGAAAACTGTTTGCATATTCTATTTTATTCTCTTTGGAAATTGGAAAACCATTTGAATATTTTATTTTATTCTCTTTGGAAATTGGAAAACTATTTGAATATTCTATTTTATTCTTTGTGGAAATTGGAAAACTATTCGAATTGGAAAACTATTCAAATTGGAAAACTATTCAAATTGGAAAACTATTTGAAATGATTTGAATTGCGTCAGATTTTTTTTTCTCTCGTTATTTTGGTTTTGTTGAAATTCGGTACTGTTGCAATTCGTAAATTCAAATACATCCGAATTTCCAAAAAAACAAAAATTTGTCTGAATTTCAGTACGGAACCAAACGAATTGCACGCGTCTGGTTAGGCCCCTTTCACACTGGGGCAGGTGGGCGGTAGCAGTAAATCCCCACTAATTACAGCGGGGATTTACCGCTGTTATAGCGGCGCTATGGCGCCGCTATGCAGGCGGGTGCGCGGCGCTTTTAACCCCCCACAAGGGGTTAAAATTGGGTTAAAAGTGCCGGCGCGCTGCGCTACCGAGGCGGTGTGCAGCCGCTTTGGAAGCGCTGCCCATTGTTTTCAATGGGCAGGGGCGGTGGAGGAGTGGTGTATTACCGCTCACCGCACCGCCCCAAAGATGCTGCTTGCAGGACTTTTTGTAACGTCCTGCAAGCGCACCGCCCCAGTGTGAAAGCTCTCCTGCTTTCACATTGGGGAGGTGGCGGGGACGGGTAACTTTTGTTACCCGTCGCGAAGGTTTCGCCGACGTGTGGCGGAGCCATCGCGTCGCGCGGCCGTGAAAATTGGGTTAAAATTGGGGAACACCCCCCAATTTTCGCGGCGCGTGGGCGGACGTATCGCCGCGGTATCGCGGCGATATTGTCGCCATTTAGGGGCGACATTAATCACCCCTAAATGACGATGGCGGGTGGACGGGGTCACACTTTCCCCGGATTGGTCTGCGCACGTTAAGCAAACCAAGGCATGACTTTAAGTCTGTTTAAAAACAAAAAAACCTTTAAGCCTACATAAACTTAAATGCTTAACGTTGTCATGGCTTA
>BLSH010341916.1:263392-285591 GCA_018402905.1 Glandirana rugosa | reverse complement strand
CACCAAAAGAAAGCTCTATTTGTGGGAAAAAAAGGACGCAAATTTCGTTTGGGTACAACGTCGCACGACCGCGCAATTGTCAGTTAAAGCGACGCAGTGCCGAAACGCAAAAAGGGCTCCGGTCCTAAAGCTGGAAATCCTTCCGGGGCTGAAGTGGTTAAAGCAGGGTTAGGTTATAAAAAAATATCCCAAGCTTTGAACATCTCACGGAGCTCTGTTCAATCCATCATCCGAAAATGGAAAGAGTATGGCACAACTGCAAACCTACCAAGACATGGGAGCCAAGCTTCTAGCAGTTTTCCAGACATTTTATAAACAAAAGCTAAATTCAGAAGAAGAAAAAAAACACAATATCATGTAAAAGCTAAATTAAATTTTGGTTTTCAAAAATCACATCCCACAGCTGCATAGGTTGTGGTTTGTTGGTAATTGTGTTCTTTTTCTGAGACATAGAGACTTTCCAAAAAAAATTAGGACCCAACCTTCTAGCAGTTTGCTGTATACTGGCTTCAAAAACAAATGCTAGAGGAAAATTCAGAAAAAAAAGCATGTCCCACAGCTACATAGGTAGCAGCCTATGGGTGATTGTGTTCCTTTTCTGAGATGCAGAAGTTCTCTAAAAATTCAGGGAATAAAAAAAAGATAAAACAGAATCAGAGAGATCTGTTTGAATATAATAGATATGCATATATGAAAATCATCTGTAGGATTGCAGCAGACCAAAAACTGGGATCAAGCAACGTGAATGACATCTTCAGAGAATATGACTGTATGTTCATGCTCTAGGACCAGGGTAGGCAACCTCGGCACTCCAGCTGTGGTGAAACTACAAATCCCATCATGCCTCTGCCTCTAGGAGTAATGCCTGAAATTGTCAGGGTCTTGCAATGTCTCATGGGACTTGTAGTTTCACCACAGCTGGAGGGCCGAGGTTGCCTGCCCCTGCTCTAGGATCATGGTGATCTGGAAAATTATACAATGTGGGATCTATATATAAAATAATGGCTGGCTGAATGAACACAAGAATTTGCCCAGTTGTAACTAATTACCCCCCTATTTGGTCTAACATGATTATTTCTTATGATTGTCAGCTCCTGCTCATGGCCATGATGCAGTATTTTCCTGATTAAGGTGTTTTTGGAATTTTGCTTTCTCAAGCCCAGATGAAAAGGATGGAGCTACAGCCCTCAAAATGTGTTGTCTTCATAAAAAACAACCTGTAAATTGAATAAACTTGTATTTAGATTTGAATGTGGCCCTTCAATTTCAAGTTCACTGATTCCTATTACAATCCAAGATGATCATAGAGACTGCAGAAGTCAGGGCCGCTGACATGGAAGTAGAGCTGGCCCTCCTGTACAGGGCCTGGATCGCATCAGGTCAGCAGAAGACCCAGGAACAGAAAGGGAACTCATTTAATACTTTTAGAGGCATTCATGGGTTATGTCTCCCAGGTATTAAATAAATGTTCCTCAGGTCCCATTAGTTCAGCAGCAGGAGCCGGGGCCAAAGAGAGTGGACCCGAGGGGAAGTTCTGGCCTCTTCTTGGTGGATTGACATAGAAGACGAGGCCAGAACTTCTCCTCGGTTCCACTCTCTTTGCCCCCGACTCCTACTGCTGAACTAATGGGACCTGGGTAGGGTTGCCACATCATCCCTTTAATCCAGGACACATATTAATTAGACAGGTTCTGTGGATGATTAAGGTGGTAGTTAAACTCACTTGGTACCTTATCTTCATTAAATCAGCCTCAGAACAACCTGTGTAATTCATATGTGTCCTGGATTAAAGGGATGATGTGGCAACCCTAGACCTGGGGAACATTTATTTAATACCTGGGATCCCTTCTAGTTGTTGGGATCCATGGCACAAAGTATTACTCCTTCTTCCTCATGCCTACCCATAGATTAGCAGACAGTATGGCACCCCATAATTGATAATGACAGAAGCCATCATCCCAATATTCAGTTTCTTTGTATTTACACCACCATCAGGCTATTGGAGGATAATAGTAAAAAATAGATATAAAAGAAACATTGGGTTTCCAGGGATATTTATCCATTGTCCCAAAGGGGGTACCATAAGAACACAGTAAATCATTCTGGAGCTGCTCAGCAGAGCCTTGCTTTATAGCTATCAGTTTCTATGATTAGGAGAATCAAGTCAAAGATCGAAAATTGAGTTAACAACTAATTCATAGCAAGAGTAGGAGGGAGGTGAAGGGTTCTGTGGTGTCTTTATCCACTCTGAAATGACTTGGATAACTGGTTGTTTCTTCCACACATCTCTAAGCTCCTTTCCAGTGCCATCCCCTGTAGTGCTTCTTCCCTACCATAAGATGTACTCAGTCTTTCAAGTTGAATGATGTCCCCTAAGGGGAACATCACTGCAGTCCCCTTCCTTCACTGTGCGATGATGCACATATCAGGACCACTCTCTGAATTATTATTATCTGTCTACTGGTGGGAGAAGGCCTTGACGACTTCAGAAAAAGGTAAGCATAAAAATAAGGTAATAGTACAGTTATTGGGTGGCCTGCGCAGGAGGAGGGGCACTGGGGGACGGGGGATGAGCCTGGAGTTGGGCAGTAAGTTGAAGATTTGCTGTATATTTCTGGACCAGGCAACAGTAGAAATGACTGAATGAGAGATGGGCACTAGGACCCCCCACAAGGACATATAAATGGCAAAAATTATATTCTAAAATGCAACCTTTTGTCCCAATTATATGCTTAATGATTGGCTGGTAAGAGACAATGACTTTTCCACCTATAAGCCAATTTTCTACAATTGTTCTCACATTTTCTAGAGACCAACCACCCTCTCCTTTTTATGTTTTCAGCACAGCATGGAAATTTAGAATCTTGTTTTACAGACTAGCAAGTGTATTTCTTCCTGTAGATAGCTTTGATCAGCACGCCCTTCTTCAGACAGCCCATTTCATGCTTGGATTTACCATCTCCTGCTGATTATATTTATATAACATTTAATGTTTCGCTTTTTAGTGGATATCCTTAAAGCCTCGCTCCAAATTGGCCCAATGACCTATTTGTAAAATTAAAGCTCTTCGTTTTGAAACTTCTCCAAGTGTATCAGCCAGAATGCCTTGTATGGTTTGACTCTAACAGGAAATCATTCTCTACTTATCCGACTGAAGTTTTTCCATCCTTTGATATTTTAAACTCGGTCAAGTCTTCTAATCAGCATGGAGAGAGGAGACATAGACAGGTAAGCTGAGGAAATCCTACAATTTCCCCAAGGATCTGTCTTTACATTACACAGCATTGCCAGGCAGGCCCTAATTAGCAGAAGACAGATAAGGCCAGATGAAGACGGCAAATAAGCTGCCACGGATCCCATGTGCAGACACCGGTTTTATGATAATATTTACAATGAAGATATCCTCCATCGTCACCCAGGACTAGTGCTGATAAACTTGAGCTTTGTGATAAGACTATGCATAATAAATTGGAGAAGTATGACAAATTGTTCACCACCAAAGGGCACCCATCCAGAAGACTCAACAGTGAGTTGTTCTGTTTGCCCTCATCGTGAAGAATATTCAGCAGTCCATGTAAAACATAGGTCTTTTACTGCAAACAGCAATCTCCGACACATTTCAAGGGCACACAGGTCATCTTTGTTAAGGCATGACAAAGAGGTCATACAAGTCCTCGATACATGTCAGTGATTGCTGTGTGCAGTGCAAGAGCTATATCTTACATGCAGCACAGGCCTTTCTTTGTGCTGAGTCTCACCTCTGGCCAGGCACCCATCCAGAAGACTCAACAGTGATTTGTTCGGTTTGCTACACACAGTATATAGCTTTAGCACCTTATATAGGACATAACTCCAGCACCATGGGCAGAGGACACAACTTCAGCGCCATGAATAGGGGACACAGCTTCAGCACTATGAACAGACAACACTACCTAAGCACCATTGACAAAAGACACAGCCTCACCACCATGGAGATAGGGCACAGTGTCACTACCATATATAGAGGGCACAGCTTCAACACCATGAACAGAGGGCACAACTTCAGCAATATTGACAGACGTAATAGTTGCAGCACCATAGCCAGAAATGGTGCCATGGCTTTGCCACCATGGACAGAGGACATGGCTTCAACACCATGGACAGAGGAACATAGCTTCAGCGCTATGAACAGACAACACTGTCTAAGCACCACTGATAAAAGCCACAGCCTCGCCACCATGGAGATAGGGCACAGCACATCATATGCTCAGCACCATGGGCAATGGACATGGCTTCAGCACCATGGACAGAGGGACACAACTTCAGCACCATGGGCAGAGGAAACAACTATAGCTACATGGACAGAGGACACAACTCCAGCACCATGGACAGGGGACACAACTATAGTTGGATGGACAGAGGAAATAACTCCAGCACCATGGACAGGGGACACAACTATAGTTGGATGGACAGAGGAATTAACTCCAGCACCATGGACAGGGGACACAGCTTCAGCACTATGAACAGACAGCACTACCTAAGCACCATTGACAAAAGGCACAACTTCACCACCAGGGAGATAGGGCGCAGCCTCACCACCATATACAGAGGGCACAGCTTCATAACTATGTACAGAGGACACAGCTTCAACACCATCAACAGAGGGCACAACTTCAGCAATATTGACAGACAGCATAGTTACAGCACCATAGCCAGAAATGGTGTAATGGCTTTGGCACCATAGACAGAGGACATGGCTTCAACACCATGGACAGAGGAAACAACCATAGTTACATGAACAGAGGAAACAACTCCAGCACTATGGACAGAAGATATAGCTTCAGCACTATGAACAGACAACACTGCCTAAGCACCACTGACAAAAGGCACAGCCTCACCACCATGGAGATAAGGCACAGCCTCACCACCAAAGAGATAGGGCACAGCCTCACCACCAAGGAGATAGGGCACAGCCTCACCACCAAGGAGATAGGGCACAGCCTCACCACCAAAGAGATAAGGCACAGCCTCACCATCATATACAGAGGGCACAGCTTCAGAACTATGACCTATGAACAGAGGACACAGCTTCAACACCATGAATAGAATACAATGTCAGCAATATTGACAGACAGCATAGTTGCCGCACCATAGCCAGAAATTGTGTCAAATTATATTCTCAGCACCATGGACAGAGGACATGGCTTCAGCACCATGGACAGAGTTTTCTGCTGCTGCATCATGAACAGATAATCCAGCCTCACCACTATAGATAAAGGACGCCGTCTCAGCACTATGGATTGGAAAGAGGACACCACGTCAACATTAAAAGTTAATCAATATGAATATCAGTGAGGAAGAGACTCTTATTGCCATCACCAAAATTATCTGTATGTGATGGACTAACTGCTGTAATAAACAGCTTAGACTGTGCTAAATGATTTTTAAAGAATGGGTAAAGTTGATAGACAAGTTGCCCTTGTGCAAAAGAACTTTTACTGCTATTTGCAAAAAATATATATATTCACGTTACCAAACCAGTGCAGAAAATAAACATTGGTAGTATAACCTTTACCAAAGCACTAAGTACAGCCTGTTACTCTCAGCCGTTTCATGCTACAAGAGGCTCTCTGCAGTGCTCTGCATTAGCGGTATCCATCAGTTGGTTTCAGGAGATGTGTTTGTTCTGATCATACTTTTATTGAAGAGGATATGATTTGACCTTGCAAAGGCAGTTCTTGAAATGTACCCATCTCTTTGAATTCTAAATATTATATCTTCCTTCTAAGAGTGGAGAAACATCATTTTAGTTGGAAGTTAATGCGAGAGCCTGCACTTACCCTGTATGTTGACCTCACACTCCAAACCTTGATATGATTTATTTTTTTAGTGCTATTTTAGGAGACTGAGGAGAACTCCACTGAGTTTTTCGTATGAATGATCAGGTTGCACGGCTGTTAAATGCAATATAAAACAACATGTAATATATGGTTGTTGTTTTTGAAACCTGGTGTCTCTTAGTGAAAAACAATTTTATGGTGTCCCTATATATCCTATATAAATAAAGTCCATCAGAGATTGCTGCACTTTTATTATAAATCCATAAAAATACAAAAATGCAAAGTGTTTAACATCCATCTTCGTGGCATTTGGATTGATATATATATATATTTGTACTCGGAGTCAAATGAAGCTGATTATGAGAAAAGAACCTGTATGGGCAGTGACCTGGTCACGAGTTTAGTATGCCTAAAGTGGGCATAACCGAGGTGTAATGAAAGGGAACCTTAAATAATAAGGGAAAGGGAGGGTGGGGAAACACCGGAAATGACGCCCTGCAACCTGAGGGAGGAGGCTGCCTTATATGTGGCCAGACTCCTACTACAAACTCAGGCTAACCTTCGGTCAGCCTTCCTATTTGTAGTCAAAGAAATCTCGAGTCAAATGAAGCTGATTATGAGAAAAGAACCTGTATGGTCAGTGACCTGCGGTGTGCCCTGGTCACAAGTTTAGTATGCCTAAAGTGGGCAAAAAGACACTGCTAGGATGCAAGCAAAGAAGTTTATTATAATAATATACAATCACTTCACCAAACGAGCAAAAGCCCTGGACATTTCTATGTGTGTCTCAGGAATATATTTATATATATAACAGGCGGATTTCCACATGAGCAACCTTCTGATGATATGAACAGGTACTCCTTGGCGTGATGCAGCTGACGCTGCTCCGATCCTGAATGAATAGCCCGTGTACTGTCTTGGATTCACCTGCCAAGCAATATGCGGACATGTTTGATGAACTGAGCCGTCGTGAGGTGCCTGCCGTTAAAGGGTAGCAAGGGGCCCTCCCTGGGTTCCCCATGTAGCTGAGCCATGAGAGCATCCAATACTTTGAACAGACACCAGGAGGTACCTGTCTGCAAATACATGGCCACGATACCGGCTCCTACCTGCTGCGTCTTACATGCCTCCAAAACTAGTTGAAAATGATCCTGGTGTTTGGTAAGCTGCTTGATGGAGAAACGATGGGACTGCCTGCCTGAGAATGAAAACGTGCTGGGCCTCAAGAAACCATAGAAAGCTAAATAAATGGCTGCTTTGAGAACCAGACTGTGCTTGGCTCCAAATGGATGGTTATCAAGCATGACCGACATGCCCCGGAACAATATACCTGTGATGGGAAGCCTGCTGGCTGGCACAGGTGGACTGATCTTCTGGATCTTTTTTAAAATCGCCTTGATAGGATGTGCCGAGAACAGAGAAAGTTTATCCGGGAATTGTAATGCTGCGAAATGTTGCACCCCGGCTAGATATGTTTTGATGGTGGCATGTGATAAGTGTAGCTGTAAGTGGCAAAAAGTAATGAAAGGCAGAATGTACTCAATGTTATACCAATCTGCCTTCGGATGCTGGGCCAAGAAGCACTGAAAAACCTCCAAGGCTGTGTTGTAAGCCTTCCTGGTATTGGCCGAAAGTGAAACCTCGATCAGTCTCCTGGCGCTGGCCTGTAAAGCGACGAATCCATCCTCAGCTGGGAGTAAGCCGGGCATGGGGTGGCCAGAACATCTGCCTCTGGAACCTGCTGGAAAAACAATGCATGATTAAAACGTGATAAGGCGTCAGCTGCTATGTTCTCTGTGC
Organism: Glandirana rugosa; assembly: GCA_018402905.1. Classification (NCBI taxonomy): domain Eukaryota; kingdom Metazoa; phylum Chordata; class Amphibia; order Anura; family Ranidae; genus Glandirana; species Glandirana rugosa. The sequence continues at coordinate 277,972 of BLSH010341916.1, read as the reverse complement.
CTTGTATGAAAGTACAGTTGATGTGAAATTTCCATTAGAGCGAGAGCCAAATTAGCCTATGAAGAAAGGACATTACTGCCAGGGAGCTGGACCTGCCTTTGTTGATGATTCCAACCAAGGCCTGGTTGTCAGAATAAAACACTACTGTATTCCCAGACCACAAGTGACCCCATGCCTGAGCAGGAGCAACAAACGGATAGACCTCGAATATGGAGGATGACCTGTCAAAACCAGGAATCGACTTGACTTCCTCCATCCCATGGGCCTGCTAGTCAATGGGTGCCGAAAATGGCCTCATAACCCTTGGTGGCTGCTGCATCGGACACCACCCTGGGAGTAAATTCCTATGCTGCTGGAATGAACATAGCCACTCCATTCCAGTGCTGCAGGAAATCATGACACATGCCAAGATCTGTCAGAGCGGCGGCATCCAACTTGACGCTGGAAAGGAAATCCATGGTCAAGGGTAGTAGAGCCAGCAACCTGGACACGAAAGACCTGCCCTGAAGAATGATCCTCATTGCAAAGTTCAGCATGCCCTGTAGTGACTGCAGCTCCACCCTAGAACAAACTTGGGAGACAGTGAATGAATGGTTTCTACCCCTAATCCTTTCCAGTTTGTTGGCCGGTAGACTGGCCTGCATCAGCTGGGTGTCTAACTTGACACCCAGAAAAACCAACTCCTTGGTTGGCCAATCCACCTTCTTCTCTGAAAGAGGAACATTGAGAGCTGAGAAAAGTGCGATTAACTTCAGCAAATCCGCTGGAGTTTTCCTGCCACTTTCAATTAACAGAAAGTCATCTAAGTAATGGATGACCTCCTGGCAACCCTCTTTGTGCGAAAGGATCCAGCTTAGTGCCTGAGCAAAGGTATCAAACAACCTTCTTTTGGAACCAAACGTGAGCTTGGTTGCAAAGTAGTATGACTCATGCCATTTGATACCATGCCACTGCCATAAGGAAGGTTTTATCGGTAACAACTTAAATGCAACAGCTATGCCCGCTTTGGAAAGCCAGGCCCCCTCCCCCAACCTGATAATGCATTGGATGGCCTGGTCCACTGAGGCACACTTGAGAGAAAATTCCTCAGATGGTATCAATCAATTGATGCTGGGCACCTTGGAGGAATGAGGCGCAGACAAGTCGAAGGTCAAACTGAGTTTATTTGAAAATTTGTCTCTCACAACACTGATGGGGCTGACTCTCCACATCAAAAGGGGGAACTGAAAAATGGCCAATGACAAACCCCTTGTCAATTTCAGCTTGCAGCAGGATGTCCACTGCTTCCGAACTGGTGGTTGCCAATAATAAATTATGGCACTCGAAAGTGGTCTGAGGTAGGGCTATGACCCCTGTGTGGAAGCCCTCTGATAACCCTTCTATCAAAAAATCCCTGACTACTGACGACGAATGACCTGCCAAACACACCTGGCCTAGTCATGACCCTTTGGGCTGCTTCTGAAAACAAGCAGTCTTCGGATGGGCCCTGAAACAATCAGAGCAAATATGCAGTAGCCTGCACTGATTGTAATTGCAGGACCCTTGGTTGAAATTGTTGCATACCTGTGATTTGCCCAAAAAATGTATGGGGCGACCCAATTTGTCACAGGGTTTAATGCTGCCTGGAACCGCGGAACCACTCAGTCCTGGCCTGCTAATGCCGGGAACTGCCGCTGGCTCCGCGTTAGGACACCAAAAAGTGGTATGCGTAGAAGATTGATCGTTCGCGCAAACAGGAGCTCTTAGCCCCACAAAGTGTCTGCAAAACAACTCCATATCCACGTTACCCCAGAAAATGGGGACATGATGCTGCATAAAGATGGCCGCTGCTTTGGCTGAAAATGACCGGTGATAATCATAAAAAGCCGGTCCTCCGTATTTGTGCCCTAATTCCACAACTGCATATAAGTACAGGTCCAATTCCCTCCTGTTTGGTTGAGCAGAGCAAATAACGTCCTTATATGTGCTGAAAGCACATAACTCGGGAATGGTCAATTTACAACTAAGTTTGTGGTCCCTGGTCTTTACCACCACAGACACATCCCCACAGGCGTAGGACCTATTGTCAGCCATGTTGTGGGCCGCGATCATGAGGTATGCTAAATTGATATCCTTGCCTTCCAAAATGTCCTTAGATTTGCTGGCACGAAATGTGCTGGCATAACCGTGGGTGCACAGGAGCTATTACCTGCCGCAACCGGCACGGTGTTAGGAGACACTGAAATAACCTCACCCGGGGGGGCACCCAGCAGAACCGGTGCCTACGGAGCAGGACTGAACCGGTTCTCCAACGCCTCCACCCTGGACCTGAGCTCCTGCCCGACACCAGTGAATCCAACATGGCATGGATTTGAGATAGTGACGTGGCGACCGAAAGCAGTGTTACTTGCTCCACATCGGAACCGGAAGCAGAGGGGAATAACAGTCTGAACAGTTCTGCCTTGCGTGCCGATGCTGGATAGGAAATGCCCCTGCACTGTAGTTCTGCCATCAACTTTGGAACAGTCCATGTTCTGAGAGACAGTGAACCCCCATGAACCGAGCTCCTAGCCGGAGAAGGAGGCGCAGATGGGAAATCCACGATGTATTCCGTCTGAGACATGATCTAAATGAGCAAACAGAACACGATGAACCTGGTACCTGTGACAGAAGTGACCAACACCCGCTGGTGAAAGAACCTTGCCCCTAGACCCAAACGTGGGATGCATGCAATAGTGGACAAAAACTCCTGTTCTCAGCAGGTACCTGAGCCTGCATGCTCAACCTCTACCCTGAGACACAACAACCCTGTGAGTGAGTGGTGAACATACCATGAACGTGAGAGACAAGGATAAGCAGGCTTGCCCCCGCCCAAGCCCGTGAACCAAACTGCTCAATTCATTCCCTGTAGACATGACAAGTGACAGAGCACCAGGTGTGCCCCCCCCCCCCGATGCCGCCCCAACTTGGTGTGGGCATGGCACGAAATGACTTACGACCGTACTAACCTGAGCCGAACTGAACTGATCCTGAATGCAAACCCTCAGTGTCTTCTCCAGCCCTATGTGGAGAAATGAACAGCATGCTAACCCGACAACCTAAGAATACGGGGATACCTACCGCCCTCCCTTTAACCAACTCACCAGCTTGCTGCTATCCGCTGCTGCCCCTGAACGACCTTCCTGAACTTGGCCGATGACCAGAACTGGGGAAACAAGATGAAAAAGCTACAACCCAATACCTGCCTATGAAATGACAATTGAAATGATGTGCTGCTGCCCTTCTCCATGGCCCAAACTTGGCGAAGGGACAGCCAAGAAATGTACCCCCGAACTGCCCCTTCACCAACCACCTTCTTGATCTTGGCCCGTGATCAGAACTGGGAAAACCCGATACCTGCCTATGAAATGTGAGAATAGAAATGACCTGCTGCTGCCCTTCTCCGTGGCCCAGACTGGGCGAAGAGACAGCCATGAAATGTACCCCCGAACTGCCCCACCCCCACCACTTTCCTGATGTAGGCCTGACCATAACAGGGAAAACAAGATGAGAAGGCTACAACCCGATACCTGCCTATGAAATGTGATTATTGAAAATGATCTGCTGCAGCCCTTCTCTGTGGCCCTGTCTGGGCGAAGGGACAGCCATGAAATGAATACCCTAACTGCCCCTTCCCCAACCCACCACTGACCTGCCCCCCTAGTGCATGGAGAGTGAAATGACTATCGAACATACTGACCTGAGTCAATGATGATCCAGAAAACAGACCTCCACGTTCTATACAGAACAACCTACTCCTGTCTGCCGCTGAATGGACCGACCTCCCTGAACTCGCTGATGACTGAAACTGAGGAAAACAAAATAAAGAGCTACAACCCGAGCCTACCCATCACATGAAAATATGAAATGATTGTGCTGATGCCCTTCTCCATGGCCCAGAAATGAGCGAAGGGACAGCCAAGAAAAGTAAAAACGAAATGCCTTATTTCTATTTTTTTTTTTTTTTGATCATGGGCCTATGAGAAATGTGACCAGCTGAAGCTGATACTGTAACCCTCCTCCGTTGCCCGAAGAGGGCGGAGGGACAGTTGTCTGCAAACCCCAGAAGTTACAACCTGGTGATGCCACGTACCACCGCCACCCCCCCTCCCCCCATCCCCCCAGCAAAATGAATCATGAAATGAACCTAAGCTACTGTAACAATCAATGAATACCGATCGAATCCACTCTGATCTTAACTCTGAAATGCTTGCAAGATGAGTTGCCTGATGTAATGGGGTCCCTGATGGGGACTCTGATGTATGTAAACAAAAAGTACCTAAATATACACCTGGACGGAAGCCAAGCTGAATCCAACTCACTGAAATGATTCTGAAACAAGTGTGAGCCCACATATGTATGTGATAACTGCATGTTTCTCTCATCAGTGCTAATGCACATGATGTGATGAGCATAGCCTGCATTCATTCATGAAATGACAGGTGTACATTATCCCTGAGAGAGAACAGAAAGTATGGTCATGGTGCAGGACTGAGGACAGGCAATCAAAACTTGCATGATGAATTAGTTACTGCTGTCTCCATGCACATGACAGCTGTCAACACCTAAATCTCGTCAGAAGTCAAAAGAAAGTCCAACATTAATCCCACATGGTGTTAATTACTAGACCTGTATGAGGCTGGATAGGAGATCCGGGACCGGCAGCCCAATGACAAGTGCAAATCCTGCACCATCCCCCTGCCCCTTGACCACCCCGGAGAGCGAGATCAGATGAGGCTGCCTGCGTGCCCCTGCTGTGCCTCTGTACTGTGCTCAAGTTCCGTGTGGCAGCTGAACTAGTCACCAAGAGCCATGTACCATGCCGGGCACCCGCTACCTTGCCGTGCGTTCCTTAGACATGTCCCGGAGCGTAAATGGTGTAAACATGAATCGGTTGAGATGACCGGCCCCCGGCCTGACTTACCCCACTTGGCAGAAATGCCACCCAATGTCCGTGCAGCCGCCCAGAGATTGCCTCGCGCCCTGATGCGCTGCTGACCCGGAACCGGAAGTGACAAAAAAACCTGTGACCTCGCCCGGAAACAACGTAAATTGCGCCGTGCAAACTGAGGGAGGAGGCTAGCATATATGTGGCCAGACTCCTACAAACTCAGTCAGACCGTTGGTCAGCCTTCCTATATATATATATATATATATATATATATATATATAGTATCTCACAAAAGTAAGTACACCCCTCACATTTTTGTAAATATTTTATTCTATCTTTTCATGTGACAACACTGAAGAAATGACACTTTGCTACAATGTAAAGTAGTGAGTGTACAGCTTGTATAACAGTGTAAATTTGCTGTACCCTCAAAATAACTCAACACAGCCATTAATGTCTAAACTGCTGGCAACAAAAGTGAGTACACCCCAAGTGAAAATGTCCAAATTGGGCCCAATTAGCCATTTTCCCTCCTCGCTGTTATGTGACTCATTCGTGTTACAATGTCTCAGGTGTGAATGATGATCAGGTGTGTTAAATTTGGTGTTATCGCTCTCACTCTCTCATGCTGGCCAATGGAAGTTCAACATGGCGCCTCATGGCAAAGAACTCTCTGAGGATCTGAAAAAAGAATTGCTGCTCTACACAAAAAGATGGCCTAGGCTATAAATAGATAGCCAAGCTCCTGAAACTGAGCTGCATTACGGTGGCCAAGACCATACAGTGGTTTAACAGGACAGGTTCCACTCAGAACAGGCCTCGCCATGATCGACCAAAGAGGTTGAGTGCACGTGCTCAGCATCATATCCAGAGGTTGTCTTTGAGAAATAGATGTATGAGTGCTGCCAGCATTGCTGCAGAGGTTGAAAGGGTGGGGGGTCAGTCTGTCAGTGTTCAGACCATACACTGCACACTGCACATTGCATCAAATTGGTCTGCATGACTGTGGTCCCAGAAGGAAGCCTCTTCTAAAGATGATGCACAAGAAAGCCCAGAAACAGTTTGCTGAAGACAAGCAGACTAAGGACATGGATTATGGGAACCATGTCCTGTGGTCTGATGAGACCAAGATAAACTTATTTGGTTCAGATGGTGTCAAGCGTGTGCAGCGACAACCAGGTGAGGAGTACAAAGACAAGTGTGTCTTACCTACAGTCAAGCATGGTGATGGGAGTGTCATGTCTGGGGCTGCATGAGTGCTGCTGGCACTGGGGAGCTACAGTTCATTAAGGGAATCTTGAATGCCAATATGTACTGTGACATACTGAAGCTGATGATGATCCCCTCCCTTCAGAGACTGGGCCGCAGGGCAGTATTCCAACATGATAACGACCCCAAACACAGCTTCAGGATGGCCACTGCCTTGCTAAAGAAGCTGAGGGTAAAGGTGATGGAATGGCCAAGCATGTCTCCAGACCTAGACCCTATTAAGCATTTGTGGGGCATCCTTAAACGTAAGGTGGAGGAGCGCAAGGTCTCCAACATCCACCAGCTCTGTGATGTCGTCATGGAGGAGTGGACGAGGACTCCAGTGGCAACCTGCGAAGCTCTGGTGAACTCCATGCCCAAGAGGGTTAAGGCAGTGCTGGAAAATAATGGTGGCCACACAAAATATTGACACTTTGGGCCCAATTTGAACATTTTCAATTAGGGGTGTACTCACTTTTGTTGTCAGTGGTTTAGACATTAATGGCTGTGTATTAAGTTATTTTGAGGGGACAGCAAATTTACACTGTTATACAAGCTGTACACTCACTACTTTACATTGTAGCAAAGTGTAATTTCTTCAGTGTTGACACATGAACTATTTACAAAAATGTGAGGGGTGTACTCACTTCTGTGAGATACTGTATATGTATATATGTGCAATCCTTCCATACAGGAATTAGAAACGTGGGTTCTGAATGTGGCTAATTTTTTCCCATTGCGCCCTTGAGGAAGAAGTATGCACCTAAATTCTTCTATACTGCTTTGTATGATTGGGTTGTTGACCAGTATAATGACTGCTGCATTCTGGCTGGCCACTTCTGCAAATTGCATTGACGTAAAAGGGAAAGGCAAAATGTAGGTAGTTTGGCTGTTTTTAGGGTGCCCTCAAGCTGAGCACATTTGAACTGAAGCATGCATGAGTTGGATTGTTCTCCATCCCCAACCCCCCCCCCCCCCCAGTCTAAGCTAGGCATGCTTTCATCATCACACCTGGCATCCCATGGTGTCCTCTGTCCATAGTGTTTAGGTCAGTCCCTCTGTCAATTGCACTGAGGTGGTGTCCTCTGTTCATAGTGTTGAGGCTGGTGCCTCTGTCCATTTCACTGAGGTGGTGTCCTCAACCCATGGTGTTGAGGATGGTTCCTTTGTCCATCTCACTGAGGAGGTGTTCTCTGACCATTGTGTTGAGGCTGGTTGCTTTTTTCATTTCACTGAGGTGGCGTCCTCTGTCTATGATTTTGAGGCTGGTTCATCTGTGTATTTCACTGAGGTGGTGTCCTCTGTCCATGGTGTTGAGGCTGGTTCCTTTTTCCATTTCACTGAGGTGGTGTCCTCTGTCCATGGTGTTGAGGCTGGTTTCTTTTTCCATTTTACGGAGGTGGTGCCCTCTGTCCATGGTGTTCAGGCTGGTTCCTCTGACAATTTCACTGAGGTGGTGTCCTCTGTCCATGAGGCTGGTTCCTTTGGGATCTCTAATATTATGGTCAAATATAGACAACATTCAATTTATGTTACCCACTTTAAGTTTTTTTAATGTGACTGTTCAGCGCACCCCTGTATACAGCGCTGTCTCTTTCCACTTTATATTTTATTTCTCAATTTGATAGCAGCAGAACAGGATTAATTAATTGATTTTACGGTCTACATTTAGTCTTTATAGGCTGCTTCACAGGTGTCAAACTGGCGGCCCTCCAGTTGTTGCGAAACTACAAGTCCCATCTGGCATTGCAAGGCTCACAATTACAAACATGGCTCCCACAGGCAGAGGCATGATGGGACTTGTAGTTACGCAACAGCTGGAGGGCCGGCAGTTTGACACCCCTGCCCCTTTGTCCATTTAATTAAGATGGTGTCTTCTGTCCTTGGTCAATAGGCTGTATCCTATGTCTCTAGCGATCAGGCTGAGTCTTCTGTCCATGGTGCTGAAGCTGCATCCTCTGTCAATGGTCTTTAAAATTGGGCTTAAACAGGGGTTTTTCAGCACTTTTAAGTAGTACAGAAGTTCTTTTCGCCAATATTGGACCTGTTCTTGAGTCAAAAAAAAGTTAATTGATACAAAAAAATCAAATATACAAAAAGGGGGAAAAAAACAAAAAACACTCTGCCCATCTCAACTACTCACATATGACAAGGCTGGAGGTAAAAGAGTAAACTGATCATTTATAGTCGTTTCAGCTTCGCAGCATTTCAAAACAATAGCCCAAAGTTTAATGTGTTTTCCTTTATAACCTGCGATCGAGATGGAAAATTGTTGTTTGTATGGAAAGATAAAAACTGTTAAATTGTGTTTGCTCTTTGATTAGGATTTGCCCTGTCAACAGCAATCGGCCTTGTTAGCTAGCGAAGGAATCCTAATCAAAACCTGTGTTTAAATATTTCTATAAAACCAGAGGTCACAGTTTGCATGCAGTTGCAAATAAATGGGAAATCTGAACGCCAACATCAAGATGCTATTTCACAGTAGGGTTCCGGCTCTAATCTGCCACAACATCTACACAGGATAAATAGTAATGCGTACATTGGAAGTAAGGTCTTTGATTTTGGATGCAGCATTTGAAAGGTAGACATAATGCCACATAAAGTTTCAGAACGTTAGGTCTTTCACATGGTATTGTTTCTCTGCAGCCATGACCCCAACTAACCTCTACACATAAAGTAGTTTGATCCGCCAGCAACCCTCCATACTCAGATTAGCATTAAAGTAGATGTAAGCGCTAATTGGGTGACATTAAATCCAAGGCTGCATTCAAGAAAGATCTGCTCAAAGCCCAAGTCTTTGCAATGCTTCCAATCCGGGTGAAGGCCTTCCAATGGGGTTGTCCAAAGCCAACGTCACCACCTGACCATAAAAGACATGAAAGCCCTGCTTCAGAAGTGATCCCACAGGTAAAGATTTATTGAAGCTTGAACTCAAAACATAACCCCATTGAGGCCCCTCCCTTTGATGCATTGAACGCCATGACTTTATGATTAAACTGTATGTAGGAGTGAAGAAGCCTCAGCAGGTCAAGTTTTGAACCATTTTAATGATTTTTTTCACACTTCAGTAAAGCTTCACCTCTGGGGTCACTTATGACGTGCATCTTCCATGTCTTCTAAGGTGAGAATGCAAGTGACATTTAGTTTGCTATGTGCACTGTGCATCACAAAAACATTGCATTTTTTTTTTTACAACATTGTTTCATCTTTTTTTGCATCTCAGTACTGCTGATCTCTTGTGGCCTCCTTCAGCCGCTTCCTGTTAACATGCACTCACTCAAGCACATCATTGCTCTGGATTGGCTTTCCAGTGGTGACAAAGGTGGACCATGCTTAAGCAATTTGTGTTTGTATGGCCACTTGTAGTCTACACCAGGGGCACATGTAGCAGGGTGACAACACAGGAGCGCAATTGGGAGACAGTAGTCTCCCTTTAACAGGAAGTGCCTGAACAAGGACAGGGTCAGCAGGGATTATCTTAAAGCTGAACTCCATGCACTAAAACATGTATTCAAATATATTATTCAATAGATAAAGGATATAAATCTGCTTTGCGTTCACCAAATGACCTGGAAGACCCAGATATTACCATGCAAAAGTAGCAGTGACATCATCACTGTGCTGTACATAGCCTGTGCAGACAGCAGAGCTGTGGGAGGGGCCCAGAAGGCTCTATCTACCAAAGGCTGCCTGCCAAAAATGACAGGAGAGTATATACCCTATCTGGTGATGCTGTATACCCTGCTGTATATACCCTATCTGGTGATGCTGTATACCCTGCTTTATACACCCTATCTGTGATGCTGTATACCCTGTTGTATATACCCAATCAGCTGAGGCTGTATGTACCCTATCTGGTGATGCAGTATATCCTATCTGGTGATGCAGGGCTGTATACTCCTGACGCAATGGGTGGATTCTATAAGGGGTGTGTCTTATTAGAAGTGGGAGGGGCCAAAAAGGAAGGGCAGGGCCTGCCCCCCCATCCTAAAATTTCACCAGCCACCACTGATCTCCGCTCTCTTGTATACTAGGAGGATGAATGCACACAAAGTTTACGAGAGCATCTGGTCAAGTTTGTTCAATACATGTCTGCTGCTGACAGATCATGTAGTGATCTGGAGGTTCTAAATATACTAGGTTTCCTCCAGTCGGATTTATTTCTGGCTCTATTGATCAGCTCCCTCTGAGTTCAAGTGTTAGCTTTATAGGCCTTCACAGGTGTATTCCGGTCTAGGCATCTTTTCCTGTCCGAGTGCATACAACAAACAGTGATATAGCGCCAAGTTAAAATAATACAAAAAATATGGAGTGATTGGCACTTGACCTCTTGCAGTATTAATACATATATATATATATATATAAAGTGCATACATATATCAAATAAAGTCCATAAAAATCATCAAAAAATGACCATTGTAAATTAATAATCAAAAAAAGGTTAATCAAAAATATAAAAAATATATGAATGTAAAAAAGGAGATATGAATCAGTCCATAACCGTGCTCATAAAGTGACGAAGTGCAGAATATCCAATAGTGATTCACCACCACGCATGTGCTAGGGGATTAAACTCACCAGAAATCAATATTAAAAAAGCCCATAGATCAAACAGATGACTGTGACCAGGAACCAATACACTCCGGAGCATGGGGTGGACCAGTGTTGTTAAATCAAGTATTCCTCCATAAAAGTTGTTACCGGTATATTGGAGACATACAGCATCGCACAAAAGTGAGTTGAGTTGAGTTGAGTTATTTTGAGGGGTCAGCAAAGCTGTACACTCACTACTTTACATTGTAGCAAAGTGTCATTTCTTCAGTGTTGTCACATGAAAAGATAGAATAAAATGTTTACAAAAATGAGAGGGGTGTACTCACCTTTGTGAGATACTGTAAAAAGAAATCTCATAGTGTAACACCACTTTATTTAAAAGAGAATTAAAAAATATCCAAAGTGACAACTCACATTTGCTGGTGTTTATGTGTCAGCACAGACATAAACAACATACTTGCAAATAGGACTAGTTGTTCACAGAGCGGCGTGCGCTTCACCGCTGTGATAGTCTTAACGAAGTGACCAGAAATGACGTTGGGTAGAAGGGCGCGGCTTCAGCGCATTTTGTGTTTAGATAACACATCATCAGGAAGTACGTCTGCCCCACGTCTGAATGTGTTCTATACAGCGGCGGCTGGTGTATAAGGGGAGCTTCGGCTCCATGGCTGTCACCTTACAGCCAAGTAGTGCGCCTATTGGTCAGCTATTAAAAACTATGTGTGTGCGCTGAACAGGCGCACACACATAGTCTGATTGGCTGCCCTGAGCCTGCGGCTCAGTGTGATTGAATGTGGTGGGCGGGTCACTGTGGCAGCTGACGTAATTCCCGCTCCCACAGAGACCCTGACCGGTGATCGGACAGACTGATGGGGACAGCCACTCTCCGCATGCCGATCTCTGCAGACTGACAGCCCGCTTGTCCGCATGCCGAACTCTGCAACACTCCTGCCTGCCTGCCAATTGGATGGGGTAAGTGCGGGACTTGCCCTGACTTCGGGGGGGTGGGTCTCTGCAATGTACCCCACCTGTGATACTGCCTGCAAAGTGCTGCCACCTGTGATACTGCCTGCAAAGTGCCCCCACCTGTGATACCGCCTGCAAAGTGCCCCCACCTGTGATATTGGCTGCAAAGTGCCCCACCTGTGATATTGGTTGCAAAGTGCCCCCACCTGTGATATTGGCTGCAAAGTACCCCCACCTGTGATATTGGCTGCAAAGTGCCCCACCTGTGATACTGGCTGTAAAGTGCCCCCCACCTGTGATACTGGCTGCAAAGTGCCCCCACCTGTGATATTGGCTGCAAAGTGCCCCCACCTGTGATACTGGCTGCAAAGTGCCCCCACCTGTGATATTGGCTGCAAAGTGCCCCCACCTGTGATACTGGCTGCTATATACCCCACCTGTGATGCTGAGCTGTATACTGTAAAAAATAAATAACAACCCGGATCAACCAACACTAAAGCCTCCAAAATACAATTATACACAAAGCTGGCCAATGAGAGCCACCTGGGTTTACTGCAAAATCACTGGGTGAAAAAAGCCACCACAGTGCAGTCCAATGGCCAAATTACATAAACAAAAAAGAAAAAAGGAGGAGGGGGGAGGAAAAGAATCCCCTCAAAAAAAGTGGTCATTAGGACACAAATTATGAAAATGAAAAAATATTTTATTTTATTGATAATTGACAAGCCATACAAAACCACATAGGATCAGGGTATGGACCATCACCAAGGTATAAAAACAATTTAAAAAAAGACAACGTTGTCTAGGACAGGGAGGGGAATCGCAGCTGCTCATACATCTCCAAGCATACACCAGACACGCTAATCCTCAGGTGACTACATAACAGTCCCATGGAAATGATCGGTGCTATCCAGGTGGCTGGATGTGGAGGAGCTGGAGAAGGTAGGAAGTGGAAAGGTGGAACAGTACACTGAAGTGGAAGGTGGTGAGATTGGAGCACTCAAATAGAGCAAATGGTATCAGCCCCATGTCAGCAAATAACACAGCGCTCCCATAGGAGTCGAGGAAACAGTAACCTGTCTTAACCCCCACAAGACAGTGTGGTATGCTGGAGGTACACAATCACTGAAGGTAAGGCACAAATACTCTCACCGTGTCCACCGGGCGTTGGTACCCCGTAAGTCCATAAGTGGTGGGGAGAGGGAAAAGAGCAGAAGACACACTCACCGCTCACTCCAGGCATTCATTTCCCATAAGCACCACTTACGTCACTTCAAAAACAGCCCTGGCCTAGCTGTGGAGACTGCCTCACATGCCAGACATTGCTTCCTGGAAGTTCCCATAGTGAAGATGGCCACAGACAGTAATGGGCAGTAGCTGAGCTCAGCAGCATAAACTCCAGCCGCCTTCAGTACGTCACTTCCGCCCTTCCTGGATGGCCCTCAATTCTCAAGGGTGCAACAGTTTTGCATGGGAGCCAAGAAATTGTTCTACCAACCTTTAGAGTTCCAACTTGCATCCTTTAAACGTGGGAGAAGGCGCACTGTGGCTTAGCTGGTTAAAGTGCATGTCTAGTAAACAGGGAATCCTGAGTTGACTCCCAGCAGTGCCTTCCTTCAGTTTTAGGAATTCCTCAGATATTGTGAAATCCTATCTACAAGCTACAGCTTCCTTCAGGCTTCACAACGCCTGTTCATTATTTTGCTAGAAAGGACAGAGAAAGCCTGCCTCGATCTAGGGCGATTGTGGATGGATTGTCTAGGCCATCCAACAGGCTCACAGAGCCAAGGGCTTGGTTCCTTTGGAGGTAGTGACTGCTCACTTGACCAGGGGTGGGTCTACATGTTGGGCAGCCTCGCAACATGCAGTTCCCAATGTAATCTAAGGCGGCTTTGTGGTTCTCAATCTATACATTTGTGGCTCATTGTTGTGTAGAGTCTGCTTCCTTATCCTCTGTTTATTTTGGCTTGCAGGTCCTGTCTGTTGATGGTACAAATGAAAGCCTGGTGTAGCATGCCTGCCCATAGGGTGTATGGCTAGTTAGTTCCCATACGTATGCTGTCATGGATTCTGTCAGGAAAACTAAAAATTTCCTATCAAATACTTACCGTAATTTTCCTTTCCTGATGGACTCCATGGCATGGACTCCTGATGACCCCCCCCCCCCCCGAGTAGTCCTGAGTGTCCTGAGTGGGCTAGTTACGGAACGCGGCCTCGGAGCAAAGATTTATGGGAGTGGGGTCCTATAGGGGAGGAGAGGAGACGGGGTTAACCCATACATATGCTGCCATGGAGTCCATCAGAAAAGGAAAATTACGGTAAGTATTTGAGAGGAAATTTTCAGTCTTTCCAGCATTATGGAGCACCTTGCCATAAGGCAAAAGTGATAACTAAGTGGCTTGGGGAACAAAACATCGACATTTGGAGTCCATGGCCAGGAAACTCCCCAGACCTTAATTCCATTGAGAATAGGGTTGCCACCTGTACGGGAATGACCCGGACAGTCCGGGTTTTGACAGCTGTGCCCGGTTTTGGGTCCTCCTCAAACCCGGACACAGCACATGGGTTCCAGTCCCAGCCGCCCTCACGAGTGGTTACGACCTTCTTCTCTCGCTTAGTCTCGCCCCCCCCCCCCCCCTTCGTCCTCCTCCGTGAGTGTTGACTTCGGTGTCCTCGCCCCCCTCACGACGACCATCCTGAGTCCTCTCTTGTGTAAGCCCCCACAGTCCCGTACCACGACCACCTCCCGACGTCCATGAAGGGTGTAACCGACCCTGACCTTGGGTACACGACACAGGCCCAAACTCCTCCTGGGTTTTGGCCCGTGTCGACAGTTTTGGGCCTGACAGGCCCAGTAAGGGCATGTCCACCGTTGGGATAAGAGTTACCTTAATTCCAGACCC
>BLSH010341916.1:247618-261234 GCA_018402905.1 Glandirana rugosa | reverse complement strand
TCCCCCTGTCCTCCCCACTGTCCCCCTGTCCTCCCTCTATTCACCCCACTGCCCTCCAGTCCATCCCACTGGTGTGGGGTTCTTTGTGGTGCTGCGGTTAGGGTGGTCCACTCTGTGGTGCCTTGGATATGATGGACTGATTTGGAGTGTTGAGATAGAATGGGCCACTTTGGTGTGGTGTTGATAGTGTGGGTTGCTATAGGTAGGATGGGCTACTTTGGAATGTCCGTGGAAGGTTGGGGTGCAGGGGATAGTAAGGGGTGTTGTAGGTAGGGCGGGCTAATTTAGGCCCCTCCATGGTTAACACAATGTGGCTACACCCTCTGTGCGCAGTGGCATACACAGCACACCCTGTTACTACTCTCTTTAGACCCCTTTCACACTGAGGCGCTTTACAGGCACTATTTAGCTAAAAATAACGCCTGTAAAGCGCCTCAAAAATACCTCCCCACCCACCCCAATGTGAAAGCTGGAGTGCTTTCACAGTGGGGCGGTGCGCTTGCAGGACGCTACAAAAAGTCCTGCAAGCAGCATCTTTGGGGCGGTGCGGTGAGCGGTGATACACCGCTCCTCCACCGCCCCTCCACCGCCCCTGCCCATTGAAAACAATGGGCAGCGCTTCCGAAGCGGCTGCACACCGCCTCGGTAGCGCGGCGCGCCGGCACTTTTAACTCCGTTTTGACCCTTTGTGGGGGGTTAAAAGTGCTGCGCACCCGCATGCATAGCGGTGCCGTAGCGCCGCTATTACAGCGCTAAATCCACGCTGAAACTAGCGGGGATTTACCGCTACCACCAGCCAGCCCCAGTGTGAAAGGGGCCTTAAGTCACCGAAAGTTGTGCAAGGTCTTTTACAATCCTATTGTCTATACTGTATACTACAAAAAAAATGCTGTGCGCAAGAAAAGTGTTCGGGTTTGGCTTGAAGAAAAGGTGGCAACCCTAATTGAGAACTTTAAGAACTTTCAGAGGCGGGTGAACAAAAAACCCCCCACAAAATTCTGACAAACTCCAAGGATTGATTATGCAAGAATGGGCTGCCAATAGTCAGGATGTGGCCCAGAAGTCTGACACAATATGCATTCTCTGTCCCTGATCAGAGTCTTCCTTTAAGTGCAGGTGACTCCATCGCTCTCTAATATCTTGGTGAACGGAGTCTCTGCATTGTCCCCAGTTGTGGCCCATTATTTCCATCGTGGAGAACAAGTCGTTTGTTCATATATTTCCCCTTGTCAGGCAGTTACTCCCTGTATTAAGCAGCTCATCCTGAATTCATGAATCCCATGAATTATTTCATTAAGCCCATCACCAGGACTCTAACTCGAGTTAATCTTCCGGGAAAGCGCAGCCCAGTAAAAATCGAGTTATAGGCCTATTGCTGAATGTGCTGCTTGCACTGCAGGTTGCAGTTTCGAGAGGTAAAGAGGTTAAAGCTGAAGCTGAATCTGCTTTGCTTTCCTCCCCTCTCCGCCATCAACATGCTATGTCACTTGACATCTGGAAGATTTATCCCCTTTCATGACCAGACCCTTTTTTGAGATACGGCACTGCATTAATTTAGCTGACAATTGCGCGGTCATGCAATGTTGTACCCAAATAAAATGTATGTCCTTTTTTTTCCCAGAAATAGAGCTTTCTTTTGGTGGTATTTGATCACCTGTGCATTTTTTTCATTTTTTTTCACTATAAACCACAATTTTGAAAAAAAATCAATATTTTTTACTTTCTGCTATAAAACATACCCAATAAAAAAATATGAAAAAAATGTCTTCATATATTTAGGCCAATATGTATTCTGCTACATATTTTTGGTAAAAAAATACTAATAAGTGTATATTGATTGGTTTGCGCAAAAGTTATAGTCTACAAACTATATGATATTGCTATTTTTTTTTTATTATTATTAGTAATGGCGGCGATCAGTATTGCGGCGGACATTCTGACACTAACTGACACTTTTGACACTTTTTTGGGGACCAGTGACACTATTAAAGTGATCAGTGCTAAAAATATGCACTGTCTCTGTACTAATGACACTGGCTGGGAAGGGGTTAACATCAGGGGCAATCAAAGGGTTAACGGTGTGCCTAGCCAGTGTTTGTGTGTACAGTGTGTTAGGTGCTTTTACCAAGGGAGGAGATGGAATTTATTCCCTTCTTTGCAGGGACACAAATTCCATCTCTTCCCTCCTGTGAGAATGGTGATCTGCCTTTTTAAAAAGGTAGATCGCAATTCTCTGTGTCTGCCTGATGATCGGCGGGTGCCAGAGGACGTGGGGTACCCTGCACCCACCAATCGGCTTCCACTATGTGTAATCACAGTGGAAGCGAGCTGCCTGTGGCTTTCATGGGCGCTCCATGCCCGGAAGCGTTGGATCATGTATATATAAGTAATCCGGTGCACAGGTGCCGCCCTGTAATAGTAAAACTGCTATAGGGTGTTACCTGAAGCAGTTAAACTAAACCTTTCCATTTTCATTACATACAATAACAATTATGGTGGAAAATGGCGCTGCTCTATATTATGTCTGATATATTTTCCAGGATGCTGGTAAATGAATACTATAACATAAAGGACTCCGATTTTATATAATAATATTATGTGCGGATATTTTTTCTTTTTTAGGACAACAGCTGCTCAGCAGACCGCAACCAGTGTCAGAAAATAAAATAATATAGGTATTAAAGGTATATAGATACAAATGTGTTAAGTTATTAGTTGTGCTTTCGAGTTAAAGTGATATGTGCCAGTGTTGAATGTGTTAAATCCTAAAATAATGTTCACCAGAATTTTAAAACAAGTGAATAAATGCCGTCAATGAATAACCATAAAAAACTGTATGAAATTTCATCAATACTAAAATTCATCCATATTAAGTGCAAGTGCGTGTTTGTGCTACTAAATAATAATATATATAGTCTTTAGGAATCTCTCAAGTACTCCTAAATAGGGAAAGAAGGTGAAGTACAAAAATGCAAATCTGTAACCAAGTGCAAATACCGTCAGGTGCCTATATGATGATTACAGTGCTTAAAAAATGAATAAAAGGAGTGAGGAAGGAAATTCTTTGCAAAATTGCAAGAGATAGGAACCTTATATCAAACTGACTCTTCAAAATTACAATAGGAAATTTTTTGCAGCAAGTGCCTGTAACGTTTCCAAAGTGCCTAAACAGGGAATATATAAAAAACGTTTTTGAATTTTCTTATATAAATCTCAACCAACTTTGCCAGACTTATAAAGGATTATGGAGTGACCACAGAGTGTCCGGAAAAAAGCCTGAGGAGGGAATGCATCAAAATATTGTATATGCTTCGGAGAAAAATCGCCGTTATGATTAAAGTGCTTCTTTGTGTAAAGTTCAATATATAAAGGGTTCAATATATAAAGGGTTCTTGAATGGTGTTGTCCCTTGTACCGAGTGTTCACCCCTATTCACTGCACACGTGAGGCCACTCACCAGAAAGCGTCCCCCACTGAAGGGGCGCACGCTTAGTAGGACTCTTGTCTTGCCTCACCGTCAGGGATGTTATGTTTTGCCCCGGAGCTTCTGGGTATGTTTCTATGGGGAGATCGTTGTCTCACCCTTCCCGTTCGTTTTCCACCCAAAAGAGAAACGCAGGATCTTGCGCAATATTGTTGATGCAATACTTTTATTTAAGCTATACTCCAAAAAACACTCACAATTTTTCTGCTTGGTTAAAAGCCCATAAGCATCGGAACGAGCGTGTTCGCCTTGTTCAGAGTATTCCAGAGTCCCGTGACCGGAAGTGACGTGTGACGTAGTTAAGCTCCGCCCCACGCGTTTCGTCTATGGACGTCTACTGGAGCGGTGGCGTCACACATAAAGTCCGGTCCTTTTATACTCGCCTTTCAACTATTGTCTCCTCCATGAGCAGCTGTTGTCCTCTCAAAATGTGCTGGGGCTGTATGAAAAGCTAGATCCACATCAATGTATAAACATCAAGATCATGTTCAGTAACAAAAGTTCAAGTCCCAAGGAATGAAGCACAAAAAGGTCCCCAACGTGAAGGTACCTGTAGAATCTATGACAGACCACAACACCGCCAGGAAACATACAGCAAAGGGACGGGAGCCACTTCCCTCCTATTTATACACCCGACTGCTGTTCTACAACACTCTACCAAACACGCACTAGCGCAGTCAGAGGGTGACGTCACCGGAACCAGCTACCAACAGTGCTGCACACAGCTCACCAAAGGGCCATTGAGGTTATAACCAGCGATGTCATCACTCTGTACTTCTCTATGCAATGCAGACAGATCGTGGCTGGTGGGAGGGGACCGCAGGGTGCTGTAAATAGCTTCCTGGAAACCTCACAGCACCCTGATTCAGTGCTCCTCGCAAGACCCCTTTAGCCCTAGTGCAAGCATGGGGCTGTTTCTTTAGAGGAGTTATGCAAATATCAAAATGCCTTGATGGGTAGATGTCAGTCTGGAGGTGCACATGTTCCTAGGCAGGCTGTATTTGCATACAGACCACCCTAGTTAATACCCCCGTGTGACCCTGAGTCTCAGGGGTTGAAACAACTAAAATACAGTAAATGAAAGGGATGGGCGCCAACCCAACTATCTTGCATGCCTTCAAGCTTCTCTCTCTCTCCAAAAATCCAGATTTCTAGGAATGGGAAGAATATGCCCGCTTCTCCAGCATCCCATCAGGGAGAGCACAAAGTCTGATCTTTTTATAATATTATATAATATTTTAAGGCCAGGTTGTGCTCAAGCAGATGGGCAGCTTGTGTATCCAAATACTAACATTCAGAAAGTCATAATTTGCATAGAACTTCAGAAGTCTCTGGCAGGACTCTAAGGAGGCAGTTGGCACCATGCAGGTAAAAGTTGAGTCATTTTCATACTTGTGATCCAAATTCAATCGTAGTTTATTTTGGCTATCAACCAGAAGGAATTTGTTAAACCTATGGTATGTAGTGCTACCCCCAGAAGAACCATTGGTTGGTTGGGTTCCTCTACTTCCAAAGAAGATGACCTACTCAGATAGTACCTGAACCCACAGACACACCTACACTTTGCAAGGGTTTTACTGGGCAAATAGGCTTGGCAAAAAGTAAAGGCACAATAATGCAGTAGACACAGCCCACAGAGGCAACTGTACTGTATATAGGCACAACTGTTAATACAGTTGGAACCACCATGGTGCCTAACGAACACTAAGGAGTTTAAACTATTGACCAGTGGTACTAACCCCATTCAGCCAGCATTGGGGTCCTGAGTCTTTGGTCTTACGTTCACTCCCAACAAGGAGTATTTGTAATTTCAGACATTAACAGGGACAAATGACTGGAGGCCTATCACTATTCCAGTTGACACAGCAGTGTCCTCAACGATAGTCCTTCCCACATGGAGTCTCCTCTGCAGAATAGAATACAGTCCTTGCAGCTAGCACTGCACAGCAGCACCCCGTGCTCTCTGAGGCAGCACTGCACACATTGTCCCTTTGCACAACTCCCCTCAGTGAGGGTCCCCCCTCTCCTCTCCCCTCCGTCTGGTGGTCAGGCCCAAGTTCCAGGCTTTCAGTCAGTAGGGACATCTTTGGCACTTGGTGTCCTCTAAAAATGGCCATTGCTCCTCCTTTTCAATTATTGACACTGCAGAATGGGTACAATAAAGCAACAAGGGTATGACGTCCTGGACTTAAGTTAAAGAAGCTTCAGGCCAGGATACAGGTTTAATGACAATGCCTTCACAGTAGTTGCCAATATACTGCTTGCCTAGTCCTCACACATTTAATGGGCCCCCATTGCCTTTCTGGGCCCCATGTCAACTCTAAACCGAAAAATGTATTCTGCCCTCAGGTGTAGTAGATATGGTGGATGTATTTCAATTTTCACTGGTGATCCTCCAATAGGTCTTCCTAGGTCACCCAATGCCTCCCAGGCCTTGCTGCCCTCTTCAGACAGGAATCCAGAACACTACATCACAAAAGGCAAATACAAAAAAAGGAAACACCAGCCTAGTGCATTAGCAATGGCACCATTAAGCAGTTACACTGCTACACACCATCAAGTGTCATCTGTACCTGTCTTTGGCTACAGGCTGTGGCTATGGTTGAAGTTCCTTCTGTTGTATATTAAGAGCTCAGGGCTTTTTTTCTCAGAGAATAAGTGCAGGTACTCCCGTCTTCTAAATCCACCCTTGAATGTGCCCCTTACCTACTGTACCTCCAAGCACCATCCTTTGGTTCCACCCCCTTCCCACCTTTCAGTGCCACCCCTTTTAGAGAATACAGAACCAAGTAATTTGCATGGAATTTGATACTGATAAGTAGAAAAATAGATCCCCTGTAGCTAACAACAATATACCCGCCAGCAACAATAGATTCCCCAAGCAACAATAGATGCCCCAAGCAACAATAGAGCTGCCACAACAAAATACCACCATCCCAGCAACAATAGATCCCCCAGCAGCCAGCATCAATAGACCATCCAGCAGCCAGCAAAAATAGACCTCTTCTTCAACAGTAGATCCCTCCCTCCGCCAGCAAAATGAGACACCCCCACAACAATAGATCCCCCCATTGACCATAGACCCTCCAGCATCCAGCCTCAATAGACCCTCCAACACACTCTAGTTCCCCTTGCCATTATATACATTATGTGCTGGAAGTGCCGGAACTGCGTTCCCCCGCGTTCCCGTTGAAAAAAAAAAAAAAAAACCTGTATGAGCCTAACACTCATCTCACTCATTGTGAGTATAGTGGCTTACTAACTTTATTCTAATAAATGGTGCCATTGGTAATGCACTAGGCCGGTGTGCCCTATTTTTGCCTTTTGTGATGTAGTCTTCTGGATTCCCCAGGGCGCTGTTGCATCGTCCACCCCTAGTCTAGACTTGGACCTTCCATATCTGTGGCCAAGTCTCTCAAATTTGGATTTTCTAATAATATAATGCATGGATGAGTTTGATTCATTGCAAAATCTATTGGTGCCAATTTTCAGTCTAGATTTCCTGGCATTCATACCAACATTTGTGTGCAGTATCTGTGCCAACATAGGATGGGGGTGGGGAGGGGACTTGAAAGTGGAAGTGATGCAGACAAGGATTAGGCCTCTTGCTCTGTCAGGTAGGACTGTGCTGTATGACAGAGCTTTGTAAATCTCAGGGTTGGATGGATAGAAATACAGATCCCCAGGCAGGAAGTTAGCCCCCGTGGATATGGTGGACTTCAGCTTTATGGAGTCAAAATCCAAGGCACCGCAGAAAACACAGAGCTCATTATAACAACATACAACGTTCATTCACTGTACACTGCACAGATCAGGTCTGTCTAATGGTGACGGCCCATCCATGCTTTACAGATTAACATGGCAGCATGTGGCTCTCCATTCAGTGCGGTTGCAAGGTCTGGGTGTGCTGCAATGCTGAACATGACCTTTGGAATCCCATCCATCATGTACAAGCATCTTTAGAGACTATTTATTGAACTAATAAAAGCAATTAAAAGAGAGCAGAACGACCAGATTGCCAAAGGTATGCAAAAACATGCAGAGGAACCTGACTGCCATCATAAAAATGTCATCTTTACGGGTAAAACACTAGCGGCCATTACTCCGTAATGGCTTTTAACTTTCTCCTTCTTATTTACACAATATCGAGTTCTAATGTGGAATTTTAAAAAGCGGTGGTAAGTTATAGCGCCGGGGTCCGGGCAATTAGCCGGGTGCTGCTCGGTAATAGTAATAACAGCCAACTATATGGCGGTCTGTGTAGCTGCATCTTGCTGGCGATAATTCCATTGTATTTCTTGTTGTAACAACGGGCTAATTTGCAGGATGTGGTTTAACCACAGATGTTCAATGGAGAATCAGTATATTTTTATTTAACTAGAAAGTTTATTATAGGCATTGAGGGTTCAACACAATGCATTGTTAAATAGGTATAGTAAATATATCTGGGTTACGTAATTCATGTATAATGCAATGCATATTGACCCTTGTGGCTTTTATCATGCTCACAAATCAAAGTGATCCTGAATTCAAAAAGTAGGAATTTGTTATGCTAACTGTCCTTACGCAGTAACCTCAAATACTTACCTTTTGTCTTAAATTCCACCTGAAAAGTATCAGTGCGTTTCCTGTGCCTAGGAACTCCTGGTCTGTAGCCTCATAGCTGTATATCTACAGCTTGAGATCACCAAAGGCACTGCTAGTCTCACCAAATTTTCAGTGAAATTTGGTGATATTACTATGGTGCTGTCCATGTTCTCCTTGCTGGAGAGAAAGCTGTACCTGGGGACCTGAAAAACTAATGGGAGCTCTCTGAGTCCGTTTTATCCCTCTCTGTGCTTGCTCTGCCTTAAATAGGTTGTAAAGGCAGGAGGTTTTTTAACTTAATGCATTCTATGCATTAAGATAAAACTCTTCTGTGTTTAGCAGCCTCCCCAGCACCCCCCAATTACTTACCTGAGCCCCATCTCTGTCCAGCAATGTCCACAAATGTCTTAGCCGTCCAGGACACTCCTCCTGATTGGCTGAGACAGAGCAGCCACACCATTGGCTCCCGCGGCTGTCAATCAAAGTCAGTCAGCCAATCAGGGGAGGGGGGGGCGGTGGCAGGTCGGGCTCGTGTCTGAATGGACACATAGAGCTCTGACTCAGCTCGGGTGCCCCCTGCAGCAAGCTGCAGGCTGAGGGGGCACTCAATAGGAGGGAGGGACCAGGAGCTGCAAAGAGGGACCCAAGAAGAGGAGGATTGGGGCTGCTCTGTGCAAAACCAACTGCACAGAGGAGGTAAGTATAACATGTTTGTTATTTAAAAAGAATAAAAAAACAAGACTTTACAATCAATTTAATGCATTCTTTTCATTATGATAAAAAGCCTTCTGTGTGCAGCAGCACCCCTCAGCCCCTTTAAAACTTACCTGAGCCCCCTCTAGTTCCTGCAATGTTGCATGAGACACTCGGCTGGCAGGGACTCCCTTTCTCCTTGGCTGAGACAGCAGTGTTGTGTCATCGGCTCCCACTGCTGTCAATCAAGTCAGTCAGCCAATCAGGAGAGAAAGGGGGCGTGGCTGGGTCACTACTCAGTGTCTAAATAGACACAGGGAGCTGTGACTTGGCTCGGGTGCCCCCATAGCAAGCTGCTGGCTGTGGGGGGCACTCAACAGGCGGGAGGGGCAAGGAGAGCCAAAGAGGAACCAGAGAAGAGGAGGATCTGGGCTGCTCTGTGCAAATCGACCGCAACAGAGCAAGTATAACATGTTTGTTATTTTTAAGGGGAAAAAAATAAGATTTTACAATCACCCCACAAGTCATTTGAGGCTGTCAATACTGTGCTGACCACTGTTCTAGCTGTACCCAAGGAACTGCAGTGCAAGCATTTCCCTGCTTCCCCTTTATCCATTCTGTGGATCTGTGTTTACTCTATTTCAATCATTACCCCACCAGTCATCTGATGATGTCACTACTGTGCAGTTCGCTGTTCTACTTGCTGGAGAGAAAGCTGGACCTGATGACCTGCAGTGCAAGGACTCCCTACTTCTGCTTCATCCATTCTGTGCATCTGTGTTTGTTCCACATTTATCATTACACATAGAGGTGTAACTAGAACCTTAAGGTTTGCATTGCAAGAAACCATGAAGGGCAACCCTGACCCAATGGTCCTGTGGCCCTCTCTATCGATCCCGGGGCCCTTCCCACTGATCCCAGGACCCTTTACTCCTATTACAGGGCTGTTGATTATGGTCCCGCAGTGGACCCCCTTCCTGCCATCTTGGGGCCCACCCAAGGTGGTGGAACACTATGGCCTGATTGCAAGTTCGACTTTTGCAAATTCCGCCACTATATATACAGTATAAATATATACTGTATATATATATATATATATATATATATATATATATATATATAGTTGTATTGTACATAGTTTTGGAAATGGATTTATTCTGTTTATCAACTTCAGCAAAACATCATCATTAAGGTCAGAGGGAGCAGAGTATTCTATAAAGTGGTGGTGTTGCCTGTGGTGACCAATCAGAATGGCAGTGTAATTGCCGGGATACAGGGATAAAATGTGTTGCTTATGGACAATGCCTGCCCCTTTACCTTCTGGACCATCCCAGTGTGTATTAGCACCCCATCCTGCCAAGACAGAGCAGTGACCATCTTCCCTCCATCCCAGCAAACGTTTCTGCCGCTCTCCTCATCCCCATCTGACCCAGAGAAACTGGACACCCTCCACACACACAGCCCACGCCATGTGTACAGGAAGAAAGTCTCACAGTCCTCCAGAGCACATCTTGCCAGAAGCAATCTATCTGAGGACTGACACAATGTGCTGGGCAAGGGGGCCACACAGGCCCCCCAGAGCATGGGTGGTGGCCCTTCAAGCTATGTCAATGAGCACCCTACCTGCCTTAGGCCCCCCCCCCTCAGTGATGGAACACCAGGGCCCGGACGCAAGTTTGACCTCTGCCACCCTGGTAGTTCCACCACTGTTACCTCTCCAGTCATCAGATTATGTCACTACTGTGCTGTTCACTGTTTTCCTTGCTGGAGAGGAAGCTATACCTGAGGACCTGCAGTACAAGGATCTTCCTGCTTTATCCATTCTGTGGATCTGTGGTTTCTCCACCTCTCCTGCTACTTCTTCAATAGTCCTCCCACCAGACATCAGATCATCGGTCATCAAAGGGACAGCTCTGACATGAGGAATCAAAACCTTGCCTCTACCAAGATGGCTGTCTCCACACAAAGAGTGCAGAACTAGAACAGCAGCAGAGAGCCCAGTGGCAATATTGGCATCTAGTCCTTTGTCACCTGCTTTTTTGGGCACAGCTTTCACAGTGCAGGTCCTCTTGAAAGAGAAAAAACAATTATATGCAATCCAAAGTCCATACAGGGATGTAGGTAATGTGCATAAATGTAAAGATAAAAAAATCATAAGGTTCTGCAAATGTGCCACTTATAAATGGTACATATTTTTACAATGGTCTTAACATATAGTAGTAAAAACATAGTTCATGAGACCTTGTGACCTACATGTTTAGTATGCCTAAGGATATATCAGTTGTTTATATTTTATTGCAATCAACACTCTTTTAATAATTTGCTTTTTGCACCTGTAGCGGGGTGCTAAATTTGTTAGGCTGTTAGGCAAAATATATTTGCAAGACAGTACTGGTCTTGCTGTAATTTGCAGTTCCTGATTACTGGAATCTCCTCTTTTCAGTGTACTTCTCCACCACGTCAGTAGGTGGCACTGATGCCTAAGACATGGGTGAGATAAGTCATAATATTCCAGAACGTTCTGGAGTGATCTCATTCTTTTCCTAGCCAATCCACTCAGTGCAAGTGCATTGTGGGTAGGTGGGAGGAGATCATATATGGGGAGGAAGTCATGTGATCGGGGCCCAGTCGGTCAGAGTCCAGCCCAGCTCCTCTGGGGAAAGGAGCGTCCAGCCCAGTTCCGCTGGGGTAGGCCCCAGTCGCTCTCCCAATTCGCTGGGAGGGGCCTGCGTTACAGGAGCCTCATGGCAGCCAGGCCTGAGTCCTTAGGCCTATCCAGGAGTCTCGGATGTCAGGAGACCCATGCCTGTCCAGAAGATGTAAAGTGTTGTGGTGCGCCTGCCCAGGATCTGCTTCAGTAAGGGGACTGAGAGAGTTCCATGGACCCGTGAGTGTACTCTGTTCATTTTCTATGTCAGGATCCACTTAAACCCAAAGAACTGTGAGAGAGTTCTACAAGCCCAGAGAACTGTGAGAGAGTTCTACATGTTTGTGAGTACATTCTGTTGTTGCTAAATTGGGATCCACTGAAGTTTAGAGAACTAAGAGGGAGTTCTACAGATCCGCAAGTGTAAAGTTCATTTTTGGGGTTGCTAAGTGAGACAGCCACGTGTCAGAGTGTTCAGAAGAGGCTGCGGCCTGTTATGCTGTCTCACTGTATTTTTGCCTGAGAGTCTGCCTGCCTATTCATATTTTTGATTGTCGCTGAAAGGGTGTCCTGAGCTCCCTACCCCTCTCTCCTTGTTCTTGTGTGAAGAATAAACGTTATCCTGTTTAAGCATCAGAAAAGTGATTGGTGTTCAACTTCTTTCAATATACCCCTAGACAACTGGAGATACGAGCGAGCAAAGGGTTGTACTGTCAGAGTAGTAAATTATATCTTCAAACTCTGCCGGTCCTACGGGGGTAAGCGCTACATGTGGGGTGCTCGTCTGGGATTTATATTCGCTGGTACCGCGTGGGGAGATAGCTCTGTACATTTCCCAAAGTACTGTAACTATGGGAATCGTCTGCCAGAAATGTTTTGGTTTTGCTGTGTTCCTGCGCCCTTGGAGTCGATGTCACCGCTGCGGAGAATTGCTACTGATAGCCTCTCGCCCACCACTGCCGTTCAGGGTGATGAGGGCAGACTGGGCGCATGGATATGCCACTGTTGATGGAACCGAGTTCACCACTGCTGCTGCTGATTCTAGTGGGTCTGTTTCTACTAGTGATTTCACCTTGTTGGAGGTTACTGCACCTGCCAGCATCACCGCTTCTACTGTACATGTAGCAGAAGTGTCAGTTTCGGCTACCGACGAGAGTTCCAGGCCACTGCCGATTCCTGGGGACTTTGCACCGGTCACCGTCTCCACTACTGCTGCACCTGTCAGCCCTCCTGTCCATGCAGTGGAAGTGTCAGTTCCCACTGCCACCGCTCATCTGGAGTCTTCTGCAACACCCACTAGCCCAGAACAGGTAGTGCCCGCACCCTCCATCACCCCTGAGGAAATCAGAGTGTCTGCATCTACCGTTACTACAGGTGAAGCTGCAACGTGCAACAAAGTCTCTGTTAATGCCATTCGGGCCAGGTACGTCTGTTCCTTTCGTCGCCGTGGAAGGAGTCGGTTCGGTGCCTTGCCACGTCGATACCTGCAGTTGGTAAGCCAAGTTGAGATGGAAAATGTGCGGAGTGAGTGATAACTGCGCAAGAATTTTCTGAAATATGCAAGTTTGTGAAGATATTCAAGTTTGCCACGGTTGTAGCCATTGTCACATAGTGATGGCCGTGACCCTCTTGCTACCAGACCCAAGGTATTATTGGTGCTGTTAAATGTACTGTTTTATCCGAAAAGTTTTGTTTGCCGCCAGTGGAAAATCGCTGGACTTATTCAGAAATGGTGTTTACTGCAACCTCTGTTTTCTGTTAAATTCACAATGTTTGAGAAATTGAATTGACCCTGGGATAAAGCTCTGCTACTTGTTTGAAATTATGACAACCTAAGTGACTATGTGATGTTATTCTGCTAATTGCCAGAAGGAGTGCTATTGCAATGGACACTCTGAAACGTTATCGTGAGGAAGACCGTTAATCGTCTTATTGTAGTGTATCAGTGAATCCAACAGTATTAAAGTTTGTTCATCGTCTCGAAATAGGGTCCCAGTTAAGTTAAAGAGTTTGTAACACTTAAATTGTCTTTTGTCTCCAACGTCATTTGTGGTAAAGACTTATTCAGGTCGCTAAAAGGTGACCGCCGTTTGTTTTGAAAAGCCTATTTTGTCATGTAAATTGTCGTGGTTATTATGGAACCCAGACCATCGTTCTCCCAGTGCCGGTAGTGATACACTGTTACCGATGTTGGCACCGTTTGAA
>BLSH010341916.1:224230-243873 GCA_018402905.1 Glandirana rugosa | reverse complement strand
GAGGAGAGGAGATGAGAGATGGAGAGGAGAGGAGAGGAGGGGTGGAGAGGAGATGAGAAATTGAGAGGAGAGGAGGGGAGAGGAGAGGAGGAGAGGAGAGGAGGGATGGAGGGGAGAGAGGAGAGGAGAGAAGAGGAGAGGAGAGATGGAGAGGAGATGAGAGATGGAGAGGAGGGGAGAGGAGAGGGGTGGAGAGGAGAGGAGATGAGAGATGGAGAGGAGAGGAGAGGAGGGGTGGAGAGGAGATGAGAAATCGAGGGGAGAGGAGAGGAGGAGAGGAGAGGAGAGGAGGGATGGAGGGGAGAGAGGAGAGGGGTGGAGAGGAGAGGAAGCTGGTGTGTTAATATTATGCCCCCTTGATTTTTTTGCTGCACCCCCAGATCAGACAGGCTGGGTCTGGCCCTGATAGGATACATTTTATATTCTAGAATGCTTCCTCTTTCTGGACATTCATCTTCTATTCTTCCCCTTTAAATGTTTCTCTCCTAATTTCCTCCCTTTAGAGCCGATCTCAGAGAATTTCTAAGAAGCAGAAACCAGGAGCCGTGCAGAATGGAATTATTTTATTGCGCTGCATTTGCTGGAGCTGAAAGATGTTAACAGGTTCATCTTCCTACACGGCCATTGCAGAAAGTATGAAAATATTTTATTTCAGAATACATTTGCTGGGTCATGTAGCAGTCCTCCACGAGTCCTTGAAGTCACAAAGCCATTCAGCAGGAAGCCCTGTACACCACCGGCTGCTTTCTGATAAATGAGGCCATAGAAGCTCACAGTTAAAAGGATCTTTTATGGGAACTGCAGTCTTTTTACAGTTTTCTTTTAAATATACATAAAATAAAATAAAACTATTTTATATAAATAAAATGAAAGTAGATGTAAACTCAAACGGGATGAGATTTAGTGTGCACTGCGTATTATAAACTATTGTCATTTGTTCTCAAATAAAAGACCTGTTTTCTCCTTTTTTCAAGCTTTGTTACAGCTCAATTCTGCTGATCTCCTGCAGCCTCTTTTGCATCCACTTCTTTTATACATGCACTCCAGTGATGGCTGAACAGTATTTCTCAACAAGAGTTTCCTGATGGTGATAATAGTGGGCCAGGCCTGTGTAAATGTCTCTTGTAGTCTCCATCAGATGCCCTGTGATACACAGGAGCACAATTGGGTGACAAGGACAGGGTGTTGTCATCCTATAACAGGAAGTGCCTGAACAAGGAACTTCATGGCAGAATCACCAGGAATTCTTTTGAAGACTTTTTTTGGGGGAGTACACATTTTCTATGTCCATCCAAACCAGTGCACAGTATTTAAAAAAAAATCTGTTACTGTGTGGTCATAATTATGTAAAAATGGGAACGAAAAAAGGCTTATTGGCACACGGTACACTAAATATCAAAACTCATTGTAAAAAAATAATTATATTTAAATATATAACTAAAATTATAATATAGAAGTGTTAAAATATATAATTTAAATTATTATTATTAATAATAATAATTAATGTATTATATTTTTTATCATCAAAAAAATAAAATATACGGAGGTACCTTAACACCCCAAAATAAAAGCATTTAAAACAGACCCAACCACACATGAGGTTTTCCTGGGTTAAAGTAAAAAATATATACAGTGTCTCACAAAAGTGAGTACACCCCTCAAATTTTTGTAAATATTTTATTCTATCTTTTCATGTGACAACACTGAAGAAATGACACTTTGCTACAATGTAAAGTAGTGAGTGTACAGCTTGTATAACAGTGTAACTTTGCTGACCCCTCAAAATAACTCAACACACAGCCATTAATGTCTAAACCGCTGGCAACAAAAGTGAGTACACCTCTAAGTGAAAATTTCCAAATTGGGCCCAATTAGCCATATTCCCTCCCCGGTGTCATGTGACTCGTTGGTGTTACAAGGTCTTAGGTGTGAATGGGGAGCAGGTGTGTTAAATTTGGTGTTATCACTCTCATTTTCTCATACTGGTCACTGGAAGTTCAACATGGCACCTCATGGCAAAGAACTCTCTGAGGATCTGAAAAAAAGAGTTGTTGCTCTACATAAAGATGGCCTAGGCTATAAGAAGATTGCCAAGACACTAAAACTGAGCTGCAGCACAGTGGCCAAGACCATACAGCTGTTTAACAGGACAGGTTCCACTCAGAACAGGCCTTGCCATGGTCAACCAAAGAAGTTGAGTGCATGTGTTCAGCGTCATATCCAGAGGTTGTCTTTAAGAAATAGACGTATGAGTGCTGCCAGCATTGCTGCAGAGGTTGAAGGGGTGGGGGGTCAGCCTGTCAGTGCTCAGACCATATGCCACACACTGCATCAAATTGGTCTGCATGGCTGTCGTCCCAGAAGGAAGCCTCTTCTAAAGATGATGAACAAGAAAGCCTGCAAACAGTTTGCTGAAGACCAGCAGACTAAGGACATGGATTGCTGGAACCATGTCCTGTTGTCGGATGAGACCAAGATAAACTTATTTGGTTCAGATGGTGTCAAGCGTGTGTGGTGGCAACCCGGTGAGGAGTACAAAGACAAGTGTGTCTTGCCTACAGTCAAGCATGGTGGTGGGAGTGTCATGGTCTGGGGCTGCATGAGTGCTGTCGGCACTGGGGAGCTACAGTTCATTGAGGAACCATGAATGCCAACATGTACTGTGACATACTGAAGCAGAGCATGATCCCCTCCCATCGGAGACTGGGCCACAGGGCAGTATTCCAACATGATAATGACGCCAAATACACCTCGAAGATGACCACTGCCTTGGGTAAAGGTGATGGACTGGCCAAGCATGTCTCCAGACCTAAACCCTATTGAGCATCTCTGGGGCATCCTCAAATGGAAGGTGGAGGAGCGCAAGGTCTCTAACATCCACCAGCTCCGTGATGTCACCATGGAGGAGTGGAAGAGGAAGCTCTGGTGAACTCCATGCCCAAGAGGGTTAAGGCAGTGCTGGAAAATAATGGTGGCCACACAAAATATTGACACTTTGGGCCCAATTTGGACATTTTTACTTAAGGGTGTACTCACTTTTGTTGCCAGCAGTTTAGACATTAATGGCTGTGTGTTGAGTTATTTTGAGGGGACAACAAATTTACACTGCTATACAAGCTGTACACTCACTACTTTACATTGTAGCAAAGTGTCATTTCTTCAGTGTTGTCACATGAAAAGATATGATAAAATAATTACAAAAATGTAAGGGGTGTACTCACTTTTGTGACATACTGTAAATGTCCAAAAAGACTGCCTTTGAGTAGTTTTATATTTAGTACAGATTAAAGTGATAATAAAGGTTTTTTGCTTTTTTTTGCTAAAAAAAAAAAAAAAACATACTTACCTGCTCTGTACAATGGTATTGCACAGACCAGTCCCCCACCTCCTCTTCTGGAGTCCCCCACTAACTGCCCATCCCTTCTTCCTATGAGTGCACCCTTAGCAAGCTGTGTGCTATGGAGGCACCTGTGTGGGCACACCCTCGAGCCAGGCTGGGTTGTGTGCATCCATATCCATACACAGTGTGGCTCGGGAAGAGAAAGAAGCCTATGGCTCCCATATGCCCTATGGAGAAGTGGTTCTGCAACCAGGATAGCGCTGGATCAGTGGAGGAGTCAGGTAAATGTTTAGGGATGGGGGGCAGATATTGGGGAGTTGTTAACCTTAATGCATTAGGCTGGGTTCTCCGTCTCTCCTCTCCTCTCCATCTCTCCTCTCCTCTCATTCTCTCCTCTCCTATCTTTCTCTCCTCCCATCACTTTCTCTGCTTTGCTCTCCTCTTCTTTCTTCCTCTCCTCTCTTCTTCTCTTCTCCTCTCCTCTTCTTTCTTTCTCTCCTCTCCATTTCTATCTTTCTCTGCTCTCCTCTTTATCTCTCCTCTCTTCTCCTCTCTTTCTCTCCCCTCTCCTCTCCTCTCCTCTCCTCCAATCCTTTCCTCTCTATCTCTCCTATCTTTCTCTCCTCTGCTTTCCTCTTCTATCTTTCTCTCCTCTCCTCTCCTCTCCTCTCATCTTTCTCTCTGCACTGAATGATGATGTCACCCACTCCTGGGTGCTGCATGCAGGAGTTCAGCCCCCCAATACATTGCCTCATCCAAATCAGAGTCACCCCCATCAGAATCAACCTTCCTATTGGAGTCCTCCCCTTCACAACACACCACCCCCCCCCCCCCCCCAATCACTAGACTTTAAGTCACACAGGTATGAATGGTACTCATTGGTAATAATGGGGTAGTGTGAAAGTGGCCTTAGGGTTCAATGCAGCAGATGGTGTGCATTGCAGTGAAGACAGTGCTAATACAGCAATCCAAGCACATCACACTTTCTTTTTTTTAATGAACCATATTGATAAAGTTCTATTGGTCAATGTACAGTGTGTGTGCTGAGCTGGTTGTACTTTTGTTGAAAGCACTAGAACTGAGAGCACTGGTGTGAAGTAGGGCCATTGGAAGACATGGCAATTATTGTACATGCGTTCCAGATATGTTTAAATGCATTGGAAAGCATCTGGTGTGCGCTAGCCCTTAGGACCCGTTCACAGCAAAAACTATTCTATGCACATTTCCCGTACCGCAGGTGAATGTGCTGCCCTTGTGAGAGGCATGCAGGTGCCAATAAATTGCTACTAGCCCCTCAAATGCATCTTGCAAACACAGCACATTTGCATTTACTAAAACGCAATACCATGTCCATGTGGTTTGGTGTAGCGCAACCTGAAAGAGTAGTGTTTGCACTACTTTTTCCATGGTCCAGTGCGGTTAGCAGCCCATTCAAATGAATGGGCTGTCAAAGATGCACTGCACAGGAACGTCATGCATTCCTATGTGAACTGGCCCTTAAAGACATACAAATGTTTTTCTCCCTTAAACTTGCTTCTCATTTCTTTCAGTCTCCTCTATTATTCTGCTCTTATTCCTTTCCAATGATTTTATTCTATGGCTTCTTTCAACCTCCTCTCCATTATTATCTTTCAACCTCCTCTCCATTATTATCTTTATACCTCCTCTCCATTATTTCATTCCTTACTGCCTTTCTATCTGAATTTATTTTGGTCTCATTTTTCCTTTTCAAAACTTACATTGCTCAAGCCCCAACCAATAACATATTCAAAAGTGTACAATGTTTTTCACCCATTAAAATATTAGTGTGAAGTGCTCCCAACATGTTTCCCCACATCCCTTGGCTTCTTCAGGGTATAAAGAAAAATGTAAAAGAAGCCCCTGATTTGACTTATTATATGGAAGTCAAATGCACTTTTCCACACCACTGGGTGAATGGTAACCGGTAATGGATCCTCCAGAGCCTCAAGTTTTTTCTTCTTCACCTTCTTTCTACCTACTCTTCATTATTTAATTCCTATGGCATTTCTAATTACCTTTATTTTGGTCTCATTCTTCCTTTTCAAAACTTACATTGCTCAAGCCCCAACCAATAAAATATTCAAAGTGTGCAATGTTTTCATCCATTAAAATATTAGTGTAAAGTGCTGCCAATACATTTTGGCACAACCCTTAGCTTCTTCAGGGCAAAAAGCAAATAGTGCTATTAAAAAAATGTAAAAAAGAGGCCCCAGATTATTACCATGTACACTATTACCATTATTACCATGTACACTAATTTAAAGACCCCTTGTTATATGGAAGTCAAATGCACTTTTACCACAACACTGGATAAATGGTAGCCGGTAATGGATCCTCCAGAGCCTCAAGTTTTTTCTTCTTTAACTTCGTTCTACCTCCTCTTCATTATTTCATTTTCAAAACTTACATTGCTCAAGCCCAAACCAGTAACATATTCAAAAGTGTACAATGTTTTTTACCCATTAAAATATTAGTGTGAAGTGCTGCTCTGTGCTCCCAACATGTTTCACCACATTCCTTGGCTTCTTCTGGGATAAAGCAAATAGTGCTCTTAAAAATGTTTTAAAAAGAAGCCCCTGATTATTACTGTGTACACAAACGTAAATACCCCTTATTATATGTGTAGAGCACACCATGTAGGAGCCATCAGTAAATAGGAATTCCCACTCTGCACAAGCACAAGTCAAGCACACCAAATTTTCACAGTATTCCAGAATCAAGAAACAATCCAGTGCTTGTTGTTATGTTTTATTGCGGGGATACAACTTGGGTAGAGAATAGGGAAAGTATAGGATGCCCACTTGACTTGGAACAACTTCTTCAGGGACAACTTATATTATATATTATATACAGTCTATATACACTCCTCTCTCTTCCTCCAGCACCCACTTTCTTGTAGAAAAAAAACACAGACTCAGGTGGACACTTTTAGTAAATCTGACAAAAGAGGCAATGATCAGATTTTGTAGCAAAAGCCCTTTACAGACAGGGACCCTGGGTCTCTTGGGTTGTGTAGCAAAGGTAATGTCCAGCCTCCATCCCTGTGGTTACTGCTCCCAGTATCACCTATTCAGGCACTGCCAGCCTACCTGGCTGCAGCTGCCTCTTTCACTAGCCCTCCTGGCTACTTCCCATAGTCCCCCCAGGCTGTTACACTTACCAGCCACCCGGCTGTATTCTCCTGGAAATCTCTTGGACATGCTAGCTGGCTCCTGCTATCCTCACTCTTGTGCCCCTGCCTCCAGGCAAGGACAGGATTTGTCTGTTGATGTGAGAGTATCCCTCCAGCACCCAAGCCCCAGGCCAGAGATCACCCCCCCCCCAGGCTAAGGGGTTACCCTCAAGGGCCACCTCCTCAGCACTCCATCTCCAGCTTCCACCCAACTGCACCATTAGCATGACTCAGAGTATTTAAAAGGTGTCCTCCCCCTACCAGCCCATTTGGATGGGGATTGGCCGCGGCTCTCATGAATACTCCAGGCAGCTCCTCCTAACCTTCCATTCTTCTGGAAACTTCTCCAAGGTTCCAGTAAGTAGGGGGAGATACCAGAGATGCTGCCTAATGAGTCATCCAGCCTCCTTGAGTCAATCAGCCCTAACCCAGATTCAACCCAGCCTGGCTCTTAAACAGGCTAAATTTTCCTACACTACAAATGAACTATGTACAATCCTATTCTAGTACACTAGAGGGTGCTACATATGAAAGTCAAATGTATTTTCCCACAACACTGGGTGAATGGTAGTGTTAGGAACCATGAATCAGACTGAGACAGAAGTGCAGTAAAAATGACACTTTTTAATAAAATGGTAAAATAGTACAAACAGAGCAAACATAGTCAAAACATAGCCAGGGTTTGGTAACCAGAGCTGTTAGTCGGAACAAGCCAGTGAAACAGGAATCCAGAGATCAGTGTAGTAGAGGCAGCAAGCAGGATCAGGAACCAGAAGGGAAGTCAGCCAGGCAAAAGTCTTTAATCCAGAAATCAGCGTAGTCATAGGCAGCAAACAGGATCAGGAACCAGAAGGGAAGTCAGCCAGGAAAAATTCTTTAACAGGAAAACACAGCAGAGAGTATCCGGATATGTTGACCAGGTGAAGGCACAGGAGACCTGATCCAGGCAGTTTAATCACTTCAGGCCCAAAAGGATTTCCCACCTTAGGACCAGAGCACTTTATGCAGATTCAGCACTGCATCACCTTTTTTTTTTTCTTTTGGTGGTATTTGATCACCTCTGCGTCATTTCTGATCACCACTATAAACAAGAAAAGAGTGTAAATTTTACAAAAAAAAACAATATTTCTTACTTTTTGCTAAAATACAAATCCAAAAAAATATATAAAAAAACAAATGTATTCATCGGTTTTGGCCGATTTATACTCTTCCTCATGAGAATTCATTTCTGGCGTTTTTACTATTTTTTTTTTTTTTTTTACTGTTAATGGCGGCGATCTGCGATTTTTATCGGTACTGTGATATTGGAGCGGACATGTCGGACATTTTTGACACATTTTTGGGACCAATGACATTTATACAGCGATCAGAAATTTAAACATCCACTGATTACTGTATAAATGTCATTGGCAGGGAAGGGGTTAACATGCAGGGGGCAGGGAAGGGGTTAACTGTGTTGCCTGTGTGTGTTTTAACTGTATGGGGGCTGGGCTGGCAGGGACACAAGAGATCAAACTGATCCCGAGTACAGGGATCAGTAGATCTCTGACATGCCGCCTGACAGAGCGGAGAACCGCTGTGTTTACATCAGCGGTTCCCTGTTCTGGCTCTGTCACAGGCCATTGCGGGTTGCCAGCAGACATCGAGTACGCCCGACCCGTGGCCCCGCTCAGGGAGCATGCGGCAGGCACGAGCGCGTGCCGCCAGTGGTGCTCACTCACCCCCCCCTAGTGTCGTGCCCATGAGTGATAACTATAAGCGGTAATTTGCGGGACAGAGCCACACTGTCGGCGCGTATAGTCGTTACGCGGTCGGGAAGTGGTTGAATAGCCAGCGGGGCTAGCTGACGAGCAGGAAATGAAGAGCAGGTGAGCCACTGTGGAATGAAGAGTACTGGCAATTAACCAACAGCTGAGCACTAGAGCTCTGAGAAGGAAGGGCTGAGCCCAGCCCTGACAGGTAGCCAGTAATGGATCCTTAAGAGCCTCAAGTTTTTGTATTCTTCATCTCCGGGAATAGTGTAATCCCATAAAGTTATCCAAGTTTATTGCAAACATAATATATTCACAATACAGCAGCAAAAAAAGACCACATTGTATTCTGCCAAGCAGTAACTTTAGATTGTATGCCCTGCCCTACGCATTTCATGAGAAATTGCATCTTCAGGGGAACCAGGAACATAATATAGTATGCTTGAGTCAGGCTTTAAAACTTATTTTAGGTTTTAGTAATTCAGTTTACAGATACTTTTAGGAAACTGAACAAGATGTGTTTCTTTACTTCCCAAGTATGGCGGGACACCAACCTCAGGCCAAACCTGCCTATAATAGGTAAGTTTGTGCAGAATAAATTGTTCCCACTGGTACTGTGCCTATCAATGTTGTTGTAAGCTGAGCACTACAGAAACAAATCTTCCTTCGGCAAAATTGCTATTTTATCCTTCCCCTCTAAATCCTCAATGGGAAGTCATTTTAAATATAATACGTTTCTCTGCGCTCTGTGAAAACGAAGAGAATGAATTGCCTGAAGTTTCCTGCAACGAGAAGGAATCCGCAGCAGCGTCCCCAGGTCAGCTGCACGGTGAGATTTTGAAGTCTTAGATTTACAATGCTCTAAAACCATTCTGTCCTGGGAGCAGCCTGCTGCCATGTGTCCTGATTTGTTAGCACCCCATAAATCAAAATGTCAGCGAGAAAAACAGCCCCAATTATGACGTGAATAGCAATAGGCACAGGAGAGAGAAGAGATAATTCACGCGGTTAAAAAGATGTTTTTATTTTCTTGTTGGGCTGTCGGTAGCCATCAACACCTGTGCCTTCTCGTCGGGAAAAAAAAAAAAATGGAACGACTAAATTAAAAAAAAGTCGCGGCAGATGTTTTCTATGATCATATCCATTTTTCAGAGCAGGGCTGGGCTGTCTGCAGATTATTACTTTGCTGAATGGATGGGATCAGGACAGAGCATTGCACTGACTTTACTACCGCTCAAAGGGAAATGCCGCTCTGAACAAAGACTGATGGCCAAAATGTTGGATTGTTGGGTTTTGGCGGTAAAAATGGTGCCGTCGCTTTGGTTGCACCAGTTTCCATGTAAATTAATTGATCATAAAATGAAAATTCGATTCACCCTTTCAGACAACGGAATACAAATGAGTTATCCTAAACTTCGAATTAACTTTAAAGCTGAGCTTCCTCTCTGCTTATTTGCCTCTCCACATTTGGCACCTTTCGGGGGGAACAGGTACCTGGTTTTGACAGCTACTTGTCCCCACTTCCAGGGAGACCTCGCCGCAGCGAGATCATAGGGCCGGGATATGCAATTAGCGGACCTCCAGCTGTTGCAAAACTACAAGTCCCATCATGCCTCTGCCTCTGGGCATCATGCTTGTGGCTGTTGGAGTCTTGCTATGCCTCATGGGACTTGTAGTTCTGCAACAGCTGGAGGTCCGCTAATTGCATATCCCTGTCATAGGGAAATTCGGCCTCCCTCCTCTTTCCCCTTCCAACAGGCCATTCAGCTCGCTTCGCGCATGCGCAGTAAGGAACCGGCTGTGAAGCTGCAAGGCTTCACTGCCAGTTTCTCTTACAGGCTATGATGGCAACCAAGAGCCGATATAGGGGTGCCAACATCGCTGGATTCCAGGACAGGTAAGTGTCCTAATATTAAAAGTCAGTAGCTACAGTAGTTGTATTTCCATGGGGGGGGGGGGGCTGGACCTTCTCTTTAAAGTGGTTGTATACTCTCCCATCATTTTCAGCTAAAGAAGCTGACATCTTAGCCTCTGCAACTGCCATGATGCTGCACATGTGATCCATTATGACACCAGCCATTGGATGGTTTGACAGATTGGTTGACAGCACAACCAAGGAGACAGCTAGCATTTCCGGCATGCCGGGAATATTAACTCTTTTTTGACACGATCAAATCGATGGGTAGACAACCGCCCACTTAAAGCGGAGTTCCACCCAAAAGTGGAACTTCCGCTCGTTGGATTCCTCCACCCCTCAGGTGTCACATTTGGCACCATTCAGGGGGGAGGGGGGAGAGGATACCTGTCTTTGACAGGTGTCCTTTTCTCCAACATCCAGGGCCGCGGCCGCTGCCATCAGCAGCCCGGCTCCCTCCTCCTCCTTCGCCGCCAGCCAGTGAGAAAGCACAGCGGCGGCTCGCGCATGCGCAGTAGGGACCCGGCGTGAAGCCGAAAGGCTCCACTGCCGGGTTACCTTACTCTCAATGGTGGCGGCAGCACCCCACCAGCCGATCCGAAGATCGGTGGCAGTGCCGACACCGCTTGACTCCAGGACAGGTAAGTGTCCTATTATTAAAAGTCAGCAGCTACTGTATGTGTACTGTATGTGTAGCTGCTGACTTTTAATTTCTAAAGGGGTGGCGGCAGCAGGCGGACCCCCACTTTGAGGACCGGAAGGATTTACCCACTTCCTGACCAGGCCATTTTTTGCTATACGGCACTGCGTTACTTTAACTGACAATTGCGCGGTCGTGCGACGTTGTACCCAAATAAAATGTATGTCCTTTTTTTCCCACAAATAGAGCTTTCTTTTGGTGATATTTGAGAACCTCTGGGTTTTTTATTTTTTGCTCTATAAACAAAAAAAAGTGACAATTAAAAAAAAAAAAAAATGTTGATCAGTTTAGGTCAATATGTATTCTGCTACATATTTTTGGGAAAAAAAAACACAATAAGCGTATATTGATTGGTTTGCGCAAAAGTTATACAAAATAGGGAATAGATTTATGGTGTTTTTATTTTATTTTATTTTTTTACTAGTAATGGTGGCGATCAGTGATTTTTAGCGGGACTGCGACATTGCGGCAGACAGATAGGACACCTAACGGACATTTTTGACACTTTTTTGGGACCAGTGACATCTATACAACGATCAGAGCTATAAAAATGCGCTGTGTACTGTATAAATATCACTGGCAGGGAAGGGGTTAACACCAGGGGCCATCAAAAGGTTAAATGTGTTCCCTGGGAGGTGCTTCTAACCGTATTGGGCAGGGCACTGTGTGACTGGGGAAACACACAGATCCGTCTTCTTGCTTAGCAGAAAGTCAGGATCTGTGTGTCATCCCCTGACAGAATGGAGATCTGCCTTGTTTACACAGGCAGATCCTCATTGTGTAACTGAGGGGAATGATCGCGGGTGACTGGCGGACATCAAGTCCATCCCACCTGCTGATTGGCTCCCCTGCTGGCCAGTGGGCGCGCGCCGACAGATCGCCGTATACGAGCCAATGTACAGTGACGGTAATTTGCGGTATCGAGACAGCTTGCCGCAGTATAACTGCAGCTGTTGGTCCAGAACCGGTTAAGGTGGTTCTAAAGGCTCAAGGTTTTTTACCTTAAAGTGATATTAACCACTTGCCAACCGCCGATCGGCATCTGACGGCGGCAAAGTGGTTCGTTCCCGCAAAACGCCGTCATAAGACGGCGGCTGCGGGAACGAGTTTAGTGAGCGTGCACCGCCAGAGGCGCGCCCGCGCGCTCACTGTGTTCGAGGAGGGCCAGGGAGCGGGTGCCCCCCCGGAGCGAAGGAGCGGAGGTCCGTGTATGTAAAAACGGACCTCCGCTCTGTGTGAGGGGGAAGGGCTGTGATCACAGCCTTCCTGTACGTGAAGGCTGTGACCACTTCCCTTCCCCAGCTAGGGCAGTCCCCATACAGTTAGAACACGCCCAGGGAACACAGTTAACCCTTAGAGCGCCCCCTGCAGGTTAACCCCTTCACTGCCAATGACATTTACACAGTAATCAGTGCATTTTTATAGCACTGATCGCTGTATAAATGCCAATGGTCCCAAAAAAGTGTCAAAATGGTCCGACATGTCCGCTGAAATATCGCAGTACCACAAAAAATCGCAGATCGCCGCCATTACTAATAAAAAATAAAAAAAAACTAAAAACCCCAAAAATGAATTCTCATCATTCGTAAACGCGACCACTTTTGCGCAAACCAATCAATAAACGCCGATTGCGATTTTTTTTATCGCAAATATGAGGAAGAATATAAATCGGCCAAAAACGGTGAAAAAAATATGTTTTTTTATATTTTTTTTTTTGGATTTGTATTTTAGGAAAAAGTAAGAAATTTGGGTTTTTTTGCAAAATTGTTGCTCTTCTTTTGTTTATAGCGGCGATCAGAAATGACGCAGTGGTGATCAAATACCACCAAAAGAAAGCTCTATTTGTGGGAAAAAAAGGACGCAAATTTCGTTTGGGTACAACGTCGCACGACCGCGCAATTGTCAGTTAAAGCGACGCAGCGCCGAATCGCAAAAAGGGCTCCGGTCCTAAAGCTGGAATTCCTTCCGGGGCTGAAGTGGTTAAAGGCAACAATTAAAAAACCATATAACAAACATGTTATACTTACCTGCTCTGTGCAGCAGTTTTGCACAGAACAGCCCCGATCCTCCTCTTCTCGGGTCCCGGCCCCTCCTTCCCGTCAAGTGCCCCCAGAGCAAGCAGCTTGCACTGGGGGCACCCAAGCAGGCGCGCTCCTGAGCCGCTGCTCTTCATGTCCATTTTAGAGACATAGCCGCCACTCAGCCCTGCCCCCTCTATCTCCTCATAGTCTTACTGGCTGTGACTGTCTCAGCCAATGAGGAGGGAAAGTCCCCAGAGATATGGTGCTCTTGTGCACATCGCTGGATCGAGAGGAAGCTCAGGTAATTAGGGGGGGCTGAGGGGGCTGCTGCATGCAGAAGGTATGTTACCTTTATGCATAAATGAAGGTAAATTATTGCTATATCTAAAACTAGGTATATTAGAGTATTGGAAAAGATGCTCCTTACATTTGTGGTCATTGAGAAGAATCCTCCCTCCCTTACAGATAGCTAAAAAGATCCTTGCATCATCAGTGGTCACTTATCCAAGAGACAAAGATTGCCCATTGCTGAAGGAACCCCCTAGAACTTTAGGGTTCCATGGCTGATGTACACTATTTGGACAAAAATGTGCCTACTTTCATCACGCCTATAAGAAATTGTTGGGCATCCAATTCCAAAACCATGGCCATTGTTTTGGAGTTGGATCCCACTTTGTGGCTACAATAGTCTCCGCTCTTCTGGGAAGGCTTTCTGTAAGATTTTGGAGTGTGTCTGTAGGAATTTGTGCCCATTCACCCAAAAGAGCCTTTGTGATATGAGATACTGATGTCAGATGAGAAGACCTGGCTCATAGGTGTTCAGTAGCGATGAGGTCAGGGCTCTGTGCAGGACACTCAAGCTCCTCCACACCAAACTGGTCACACCATGTATTCATGGAGCAGGTTTTGACCATTAGGGCACAGTCATGCTGAAACAGAAAAAGGCCTTCTCAAAAGACCGAGATGTTCATTGTAACTTCCATATTTCATAATCATATCTACACTCCGCAGGGAGTAGGACTGCTTGTAGTTTTTCCATCCATGCTTGAATTACAGCTATGGGTACATCCTTATTTCATCCTATTATATCTCTTCCTGGATCCTATAATGTAAGCTTTTATACACAGATCTTATTTTTTTATATTTGTACTCCGTGATTCACTTTTGCTGTGTATATCTACTTCAAAATTGTAATATAACATAATTAAAAAAAAAAAAAAACTATTGCCCAAAGGCTAGAATTGAATAAATATATTTGTATGCTGTAGAATTAATAAGATCCTTCACTGGAAACACCTGAATTTAATTACACTATATTGTCAAAAGTATTGGGACATCTGCCTTTACACGCACATGGCATCCCAGTCTTAGGCTGGGTTCACACTGTTGTGAATTGGATGCAGTTTTCCCGCATCCAATTTGCATAGCAGGAGATTGTGACCAGCTCTTTATGTAGCCGTTTCACTCATCTCCATGGGCGTCCGCAGAACTTTTTCCAGGGGGGGGGGGGGGCATAATTTCAAGGTCATCCATGCTCTGCCCCTTTTTGACAATGCCATAATTACATTATCACGGTCAGAGACTGCAGATGTAGTACAGGAGATGGTCAGAGACTGCAGACGTGATACAGGAGATGGTCAGAGACTGCAGACGTGATACAGGAGACAGTCAGAGACTGCGGACATGATACAGGAGACAGTCAGAGACTGCAGAAATGGTACAGGAAACGGTCAGAGACTGCATACATGGCCCAAGAGACTGTCAGAAACTGCATACATGGCTCAAGGGGATAAGGACCTAGTGGGGAACCCCTGATCTGATCCCTGATTCCAGGGGGGCCAATTGCCCCCCCTTGCCCCTACCTGCAGACGCCCATGCTCATCTCTGCAGCGGCTCCAGTGAGAATTGCACAGGAGTCCTGAGCAACTTCTGATCCATTAAAGGTCCGAATTCATGCCGAATTGTGCTGCAATGTGAACCCAGTCTTAGTCCTTAGGGTTCAATATTGAGTTGGCCCACCCTTTGCAGCTATAACAGCTTCAACTCTTCCAGGAAGGCTGTCCACAAGGTTTAAGAGTGTCTATGGGAATGTTTGACCATTCTTCCAAAAGAGCATTTGTGAGGTCAGGCACTGATGTTGGGCAAGAAGGCCTGGTTAGTAGTCTCTGCTCAAATTCATCCCAAAGGTGTTCTACCGGGTTGAGGTCAGGACAGTCAAGATCCTCCACCCCAAACTCGCTCCTCCATGTGTTTATGGACCTTGCTTTGTGCAGTGGTGCGCAGTCATGTTGGAACAGGAAGGGGCCATCCCAAACTCTTCCCACAAAGTTGAAAGCATGAAATTGTGCAAAATGCCTTGGTATGCTGACACCTTAAAAGTTCCCTTCACTGGAACTAAGGGGCCAAACCCAACCCCTGAAAAACAACCCCACACCATAATCCCTCCACTAAATGATTTGGACCAATGCACAAAGCAAGGTCCATAAAATCACGGATGAGCGAGTTTGGGATGGAGGAACTTGTCTGGCCTGCACCTCAACCCGATGTTGGCAATACTAGGGGATGTGTTTATTTAAAAAAAATGCATAGCTTTTTATCTATCGAAACTGCATGTAAATGGAGCAAAATGAAATGTTCTGCGTTTCAAATGTGGGAATGCAGAATTACAGCGTTATGGCCACTGATGAGCACACCTAT
The DNA here is from genome assembly GCA_018402905.1 of Glandirana rugosa. Classification (NCBI taxonomy): domain Eukaryota; kingdom Metazoa; phylum Chordata; class Amphibia; order Anura; family Ranidae; genus Glandirana; species Glandirana rugosa. The sequence goes on along the minus strand of BLSH010341916.1, from coordinate 228,256 downwards.
TTCCTATGATAGTCATCGACATCTAGTGGACATATTGCAGTATTTTCTGCATTCACATATTTGAAATGCAGGGAATATAGTTTAAGAATGTTTGATTTTGCCCCATTCATGCAGAACAAATTTACACACAATTTCAATAGATGAATAGCTATGCAATTTTTTTTTAAATACACCTGTCTGTTTGTCGGTGAATGCCATATACTTTGTGGGATCTAAGCAACAGTAAAGAGGCAAGGAGTAAAGCCTCGTACACACGGGACGGCGATCGTACTTACGATCATCTCAAATCGTATGTTGGATAATGTAACTTGCATACTGACTGCACTACACGATCGTACGACCACAGAAAGAACGTTCAGGTGCATGTAATTAGCGTCCGGCCGTTCCTGACTTCTGAGCATGCGTGTTTTGCACAATACAACTTGTTGTGCCAACTGCTCTGTACACACGGTACAACGGTCGTATGACCGCTTGTTGGTATGACCAAGTTTTCTAATCTGCTCATACAACTCCTCTTGTATGACCGTTGTATGTCGGCTGTTCAAATCGCGCATACGAACGATCGTCGTCCCGTGTGTGCGAGGCTTAAGATGTAAGGAAGGTGCCTGGCTCATTGGGTTTATTTCCTGATAGGTTCTCTCTTTAACCACTTGCCGACCGCCAACCGCAGGTTGACGGCGACAAAGTGGCTCGATATCGCAAACCGTCTCATACGACGGCGGCTGCGAGATCGCGCACTGTGAGTGCGCGCGCGCGCCGCCGGAGGCGCGCCCGCACGCTCACTGTGTTCGGGGAGGGCCATGGAGCGGGTGCCGCCATCTCGATCGCCGCCGGCTACCCGCGATGCCCCCCCCTGCACTGAAAGAACGGAGGTCCGTGTAAGTAAACATGGACCTCCGTTCTGTGAGGGGGGAAGGGCTGTGATCACAGCCTTCCTCTACATGGAAGCTGTGATCACCTCCCTTCCCCAGCTAGGGCAGCCCACACACAGTTAGAACACGCCCAGGGAACACAGTTAACCCTTAGAGCGCCCCCTGCAGGTTAAACCCTTCACTGCCAATGGCATTTACACAGTAATCAGTGCATTTTTATAGCACTGATCGCTGTATAAATGCCAATGGTCCCAAAAAAGTGTCAAAATGGTCCGACATGTCTGCCCCAATATCGCAGTACCGCTGAAAATCACAGATGGCCGGCATTACTTGTAAAAAATTAAAAAAAAATAAAAACCCCAAAAATGAATTCTCATCATCCGTAAACGCGACCACTTTTGCGCAAACCAATCAATAAACGCCGATTGCGATTTTTTTTATTGCAAATATGAGGAAGAATATAAATCGGCCAAAACTGATGAAAAAAAATGTTTTTTTGTATTTTTTTTTTTGTATTTGTATTTTAGCAAAAAGTAAGAAATTTGTGTTCTTTTGCAAAATTGTCGCTCTTCTTTTGTTTATAGCTGCGATCAGAAAAGATGCAGCGATGATCAAATACCACCAAAAGAAAGCTATATTTGTGGGGAAAAAAGGACGCAAATTTCATTTGGGTACAAAGTCGCACGACCGCGCAATTGTCAGTTAAAGCGACGCAGCGCTGAATCGCAAAAAGGGCTCCGGTCCTAAAGTGTGAAATCCTTCCGGGGCTGAAGTGGTTAAGCAAAGACAACTGCAGCAGACAGAGGAGGAGAGGGAATTCGTTCCAAAAAGAGACCCTGTCTTTCCAAAGCAGGGAGAGACTTGAAAGAGGTCCAAATCCCTGGATTCCTCCAAACATAAACAATAGACATTCACATAATTACTTTTTGATTTTTTTTAAAATTCCCAAATGCCCATGTAGAAACACAATTCAAAATGGAGCAGTAAAGGATTAGTAAAGTCATTTGTACGATAGCAGCAGCTCTAGTGGGTGGAAAATGAGGGTGAGAAACTCAGCTAAGTGCTGAAATGCAGATTTGAAATGTATGTAGCATCTGTATGTTCAGGGTCATTTAACTCTTCTAAAAAATAAAAAAAATAAAAATTACAAGAAGAAAAAAAAATATTGTCTCCTTTCTGCTTCCAAAGTGAAGCTGAGCATTGATCTGTCATATCCCAGCTGTTGTAAATAAGTAATTTATAAGTGTGCAATTTACTGAATGTCTATGAAAGTTCATTTAACACTGATATAAAGACAGCTTGGATGCAAAATTACATTTTTATTGCGCATTGTGATAAGTTTAATGTAAACAGCTAGGTATTGCTTCCTCAGCAAGTAAAGTCTCCTTTTAATAGCCAAGAAAATGTGAATTTAAATAGAAGGCAGGCTAAAAATTTGCATAATTATTTAAAATACATCAATGTCTATTGGTATCAGTAACAGTTAATGACAGCGTGGCGAAACATGCTATTACGAGCCGCCGCCTTGTACTCGCTGCTCGAAAGAAAATGGGATGGTGGAAAAGTACAAGAGACGAATGACAGAATTTATATATAGACCGCTGTAAAATATATATCAGGCGCGTGCAGTCTTTTGCTGTAAGAGTTTCTGAGCTCTGGGCATCTTTAACTTTTCACTGCTAGAACCAGTGGAGTATTTAGGTTTTGTGCTGCCCTAGACCTGACAAAACTCATGCACCCCCCTAATTTAAATAAGAGCGACCCTTTCCTGTCAAGGCCACACCCCTTCCCATTGAAATTTTCTAGTGGGGACACTAGTTCTGAGGACCTTGGGGGATTGGAATAGATTTCCTTAAGAGATTTCCTCACACTTCCTGTTTGGCTAAGGGGCAGCACAACAACTCATTGGTTGGGGCCCACCACCTGGGCCCCTTGGGATGCCACGGTCCCCTACATGTGTAGGGGCTGTCCCCCTCTAATGGGGTCCTGCCGGTATTATCATACCGGCAGCAAGTGCAGCTGCTTTATGGGGGTGCCAGACCGGTTTGTCTCCTGGCCCAGTCCACCCCATAAGACTAAAACTGTAATGCAAGCCGACGGTGATTTTTTTCGTGCTGCCACCCTGCAAAGTGCCGCCCTAGGCCTGGGCCTTGTTGACCTAGGCCAAGATACAGCATTGGCTAGAACGTTTTACTTTTTCCTTTTTATTTCCTGTATTTATTCTTTTTTTTGTTTTTTTTTTTTAGTTTTTTGAAAAACTATAGAATGCTAATTTTTACATAAAAAATTGCTATATCTAGCACCCCATACACACGCCCCAGGTCATAGGTGTGCGCAGCCTATTGCATTAGGGTGTGCACCCCTAATCTCAAACACACATGAACACCTACTCCTGTCACAGGGAGGAGGCTCTGAATGTGGGAGACAGTTGATTGGGAGCATAAATGTGTTCCTACAGTTGAACCTAGCCTTTAACCTAATGGAGGCATTTACACTGGCCACTGGCACCCCAACCACCCACCTGGTGCTGCCCTGGAAAATGCTAATGCACACGGGGTGATTAGGGTGTGCCCATGCACACCCTGTGCACGCCTATGCCCCAGGTCTTCTGCTGAATGCTCCCTGTCTCATTTGAGATCTGGAGATGATACATTTCATGCATGATGCCGTTTTGAAACATTGTATCATTTATCTATTTTTCAATCCTTCTGTTATTTATTTTGTTATCAAAATGTAACATTACATTTTCTAGATCAATTCATTTTTGTTCATGTAAAAACGTTTATATTATGATGACATAATCTGTTTTATTGATGCATTTTCTACTATTGTATCTTGTCATTTCAATAAAAATATTTAAAAATAAAAAGCTTATATTAGATTTAGGGGTTAACTGTTTAGCTATAAAACACTTGGTGCACAAATGTCAGATGCATTCATGGAAGTTAAAGCGGTGTGCCACTTCCATACCAGGCCTATTCTTACACTCCTCTCCTACATGTAAAAATCATATTTATTTGCTAGAAAATTACTCAGAACTAGAGTTGAGTGAACCCGGACTGTAAAGTTCGGGTCCTTACCGAACTTTGGAGTGTCTTAACTAGATCTTTTACATTACAATGTAAAACTATTGTTTTATTTATTGTCTTCCTAA
>BLSH010341916.1:202474-223454 GCA_018402905.1 Glandirana rugosa | reverse complement strand
ATATATGCAAGCATGCAGGGACAGGGATGCTTTAAATATATATTTTTAATTGTTTATTTTATTTTTTTATTTTTACACTTTCCCTTTAATCTTTTTTTAATCAATTTTATTTCTATTCCAAGGAATGTAAACATCCCTTGTAATAGAAATAAGCAATGACAGGTCCTCTTTATGGAGAGATGTGGGGTCTATAAGACCCCACATCACTTCTCTAGGCAGGAAAGGCTGAGACATAAAAAAAAAATAATAATCTCGGCCTTTCCAGCCAAGAACACGGCAGTAATTACAAACGCCATAACGTCACGCCCGGACCTCCGAAGATCATAGAGACCATCTGTTCACCGGTATTCTCTATGGTGAACTTCTGCCACAGGCGGATTCCTTCTACGGCTCGCCGATCACACAGGCGGGCCGGTAGAAGCAGAGGAAGGCAGCGGGAGGGGGTGGGGACGTCCCCTCCCGCCATCTGAAAAAATGATTAATGCTTAGCCACTATGATTGTTCTTATGGTGCAGGGAATCACTGGCTGAAAAAGAGGACATCTGAAGGAATGCCTGCAGTGGCAGAATGACCAGGGTTGCAAAGGTTGCAAGGGGGGCTCTGGAGACCGGAGAGCCTCTTACAGAGTTCTGTTTACGCCACAGTCCACAGCATTCCCCCTTACATCAGGGTCTGCAGAGTTCCCTCTTGCACTGTAAGGGGGAACCCTGCAGACTCTGATGTACTGTAAAGGGGAACTCTGATGTAAAGGGAGCTGTGAGAACACTGGGAACTCTGATGTAAGGGAAACTCTGGGAACACTGATGTAAGGGGGAACTCTGTGGATTCTGATGTAAGGGTAACTCTGTAAATTCTGATGTAAGGGGGGACTCTGTAAAGCCCAGGATCAGCAGGAAAGCCCCTGAGCCTGGAGGGAAGGGCCCAGGGCTTGGAGGGACAGGCCCCAGGCTTGAGTCAGGGGGGCCCTTCATGGTTTCTTGCACCAGGGCCCTGAAGGTTCTAGTTACGCCTCTGATAAGAATTGATAGGAAATCCTCCCAATGGGGGCAATTGTACACAGAAATCTAACTCTTTTCCCAACTCTATTCACATTTTACAAAAATGTAACTTAATATATGTCAATGTTACATTTCATTTTCACTTTACTGAGTAGATAGGTGGCCACAGCAGACAAAGGTGACAATTCAGGTGCAGTCCATTTAAAGTACGCAAAAAAATAATCCATAAACAGCTACATTCCACAGGACTTGGCAACAGAGCTAACATTCAAATGTGTGGTACATTCAGGTCAATGCTATGGCAGGGCAGAACATGACCTCTGAGATCTTCATTTTATGTACTGAGTGTCAATGTAGATTCTTATTATAAGTATGGGGGTTCTCAGATGTCTGATTGAGCAAGGTGGGGAACGATTTTCTTTGGTTTATATGCAGGAGTTTGTCCTTGTATCTGAATGGTGAATGTGGAGATATTCTTTATTCGAGGAGAGCAAAGTTCTTAAAGTTTTTTGAAGTATCACACAGCAGAAAATGTAAAAATAATAAGGACAAGACGGTGAATCAAGGACAAGACGCCTTCAATCTTCTTTTTATGTAATTTATAAGAACACAACCTTGAACTACAGATATGTAATACAGTGTTGTTGTATGAGGAATACAATGCCAGTTTAATTGTATAGGAGATATAAATGCATACAATATTACTAATTTAATAAAGATTAAAGTGTCACTAAACTCACATAATAAAAAAACTATCACTAAATGGTATATTACATGCTGTTCATACTCAGTCACTATGAGATTCATTTTCTGTATCCTGCAAAAAAACTGGTTGATCCTGCTGCTCTCTATCTCCCCCGCTTGTCCATGTCCCAAATTCAGCTAAGGATTTTGCAGCTGTGTTGGCAACTCTGCACATGCTCAGTTTTCAGTGAGTTTCTATGCTCAGCATTTCTTTCTTATCACATCTGAGCAGCCCATGTGACTATAGAGTCACACATGTGGGCACACAGTGGTAAATGACAGCCCACTCCCTCCTTCCTCCTCCATACCCACTAACCCGCTAAACACAATGGGGGTGGGATATTGAGAGATTAATGGAGACTTCGCCTCCCTCTTATTCTAAGACACAAGCTGTAGGGGTGTGGCACAGCTTGTGACTGGCAGAACTCCACCCACGCCATGTTATTTTCACAAAATAATAAAGATTTGATTTCAAATACAGTATCTCACAAAAGTAAGTACACCCCTCACATTTTTGTAAATATTTTTATTATATATTTTCATGTGACAACACTAAGGAAATTACAATGTAAAGTCGTGAGTGTGCAGCTTGTATAACAGTGTAAATTTGCTGTCCCCTCAAAATAACTCAACACACAGCCATTAATGTCTAAACCGCTGGCAACAAAAGTGAGTACGCCCCTAAGTGAAAATGTCCAAATTGGGCCCAAAGTATCAATATTTTGTGTGGCCACCGTTATTTTCCAGCACTGTCTTAACCCTCTTGGGCATGGAGTTCATCAGAGCTTCACAGGTTGCCACCGGAGTTCCACTCCTCCATGATGACATCACAGAGCTGGTGGATGTTGGAGACCTTGCGCTCCTCCACCTTCCGTTTGAGGATGCCTCACAGATGCTCAATAGGGTTTAGGCCTGGAGACATGCTTGGTCAATCCATCACCTTTACCCTCAGCTTCTTTTGCAAAGCAGTGGTCGTCTTGGAGGTGCGTTTGGTGTTGTTATCATGTTGGAATACTGCCTTGTGGCCCAGTCTCCGAAGGGAGAGGATCATGTTCTGCTGCATTATATCACAGTACATGTTGGCATTCATGGTTCCCTCAATGAACTGTAGCTCCCCAGTGCCAGCAGCACTCATGCAGCCCCAGACCATGACACTCCCACCACCATGCTTGACTGTAGGCAAGACACACTTGTCTTTGTGCTCCTCCCCTGGTTGCTGCCACACACGCTTGACACCATCTGAACCAAATAAGTTTATCTTGGTCTCATCAGACCACAGGACATGGTTTCAGTAATCCATGTCCTTAGTCTGTTTGTCTTCAGAAAACTGTTTGAGGGCTTTCTTGTGCATTATATTTAGAAGAGGCTTCCTTCTGGGATGACAGCCATGCAGACCAATGTGATGCAGTGTGCGGTGTATGGTCTGAGCACTGAGCAGCTGACCCCCCCACCCCTTCAACCTCTGCAGCAATGCTGGCAGCACTCATAAGTCTATTTCCCAAAGACAACCTCTGGATATGACGCTGAGCACGTGCACTCTACTTATTTGGTCGACCATGGCGAGGCCTGTTCTGAGTGGAACCTGTCCTGTTAAACCACTGTATGGCCACTGTGCTGCAGCTCATTTTGAGGGTCTTCTTATAGCCTAGGCCATCTTTATGTAGAGAAGCAATTGTTTTTTCAGATCCTCAGAGAGTTCTTTGCCATGAGGTGCAATGTTGAACTTCCAGTGACCAGTATGAGAGAGTGAGAGCGATAACACCAAATTTTAACACACCTGCTCCCCATTCACCACTGAGACCATGTAACACTAATGAGTCACATGACACCGGGGAGGGAAAATGGCTAATTGAGCATTTTCACTTAGGGTAGTACTAACTTTTGTTGCCAGCGGTTTAGACATTAATGGCTGTGTGTTGAGTTATTTTGAGGGGAAAGCAAATTTACACATTATGTCATTTCTTCAGTGTTGTCACAAGAAAAGATGTGAGGGGTGTACTCACTTTTGTGAGATACTGTAAATACAGTATATAGTATATATATATAATACGCTGCATTCAGTGTAGACTATATATACAGCTCATTCAGTGTATAGTATTAAGAGTCAGTTGCCCTATATTGTCATGACAATTTTTGAAATAAATTACAGCAGCGGGGCCCATTCCTGCGCCCAACAAGAGTAATTGTGAGTGGTTACAGTGTTCTGGCACCACCAACACCCAAGGGTCATGTCCTTACAGTTTTATAGAGTGCAGTCCTCGTAGTATATGTAATACAGTTCAGACTATATGGTGCAGTCTGTGTAGTATATATATAACACACTGTACTGAAGTGGTTAAGGGGAACCCTATGACAGAATTAGGAAAAAATGGCATGGGTTCCCCCCCAGTTAGAACACGCTGAAAGAACACAGTTAACTCCTTGATTGCCCCCTGCAGGTTAACCCCTTCCCTGCTAGTGACATTTATACAGTAATCAGTAGCTATTTTTAGATCTGATCGCTGTGTCAATGGTCCTAAAAAAGTGTCAAAGGTGTCTGATCTGTCCACCGCAATATCACAGTCCCGATAAAAATTGCAGATCGCCGCCATTACTAGTAAAAAAAATAAAAATAATAAAACAGGCATAAATCAATTCTCATAGTTTGTAGATGAGATAACTTTTGCGCAAACCAATCAATAAACGCTTATTGCCATTTTATTTACCAAAAATATGTAGAATACTTTTTGACCTAAATTGATGAATACATTCTTTTTTATATTTTTCTTTTTGGATATATATTATAGTAAAAAGTAAAAAATATTGGTTTTTTTTTTTCAAAATTGTCGCTCTTTTTTTTTTTATAGTGCAAAATATAAAAACCACCAAAAGAAAGCTCTATTTGTGGGGAAAAAAGGACGTCAATTTTGTTTGGGTACAACGTCACATGACTGCTCAATTGTCAGTTAAAGCAACGCAGTGCCGTATCACAAAAAGTGCTCTGGTCAAGAAGGAGCTGAAGTAGTTAAGGGGAACCCCGAACCAAAATTTAAAAAAAAATAACGTGCCCCCCCCCCCCAATCCAAACCAGGCCCTTCGGGTTTGGTATGGATTCTAAGGGGAGCCCCGTGCCAATTTATTTTTTTAAATGGCGTGGGGGTCCCCATCCAAATCCATACCAGACTCTAATTCGAGCATGCAGCCTGGCAGGGCAGGAGGGGGGGTGAGCGAGTGCCCCCCCTCCGAACCGTCCCAGGCCACATGCCCTCAAAATGGGTCCCCCCCAAAGCACCTTGTCCCCATGTTGATTGAGACAAGGGCCTCTTCCCCACAACCCTGGCCGGTGGTTGTGGGGGTCTGCAAGCGGGGGGTTTATCAGAATCCGGAAGCCCCCTTTTAATAAGGGGCCCCCAGATCCCCCCCCCCCAATGTGAATGAGTATGGGGTATATTGTACTCCTACCCATTCACCAAAAAACTAGCCTAGTAGTGTTACAAAAAACAGCAGACAGATTTTGACAAGTCCATTATTAAAAATGTCTTCTTCTTCTTTCTTCCTCCAATCTCCCTCCATCTTCTTCCCTGCTTCTTTTTCTAGTCTTCTGCTTCTTCTTTCGGTCTTCGTTTCTTCCTTCCTCTCGCCGTCGTCTTCTTTTTCTAGTTTCTCCACCTCCGCTGCCGCGCCATCCAGAGGTGACTCCCAGAATGGGCAGTCTTCAGTTTGACAGTTATTTTATAGGGAAGGGTGGGGCCACTCAGTGACGTAACTGAGTGACCCCAAACCCTTCTGACCCCATGTGACGTCAGAGGGGGCTGGGTCACCCATTTCCATCACTGGGTGGCCCTGCCCTTACCTATAAAATGAAGTATGCTTTAATAGGTTTGCCTTCTCTTTGTCTCCAGTCACCCACTCTGGATTATTTTGTAAAGGGTTCAGCATGCTGCCTTCTCCACCCTCCCCTGACAAACCTGTAACCATTGAAATGTAAGGGGCTTCTTGATAAAAGTGTGTGCCCTGACGTGGCCCTTAGACCAAGAACTGTGAAGCCAAAGATGGAACCAGGGTCTTGGATGCTCCATATGTAGAATAAATGAATAGTAGGCCCCAGCGTGGGAATTCACTTGTGGGAACCTATCGCTAGGGGGCGTTATATCTAAAACATGTGAAAAAGATCATCTTGCTCGTAACCACTAAAATGTAAGGGGCCCCTTGCAAACAAGTGTGTGCCCTGGCGTGACCCTTAGACCAAGGAGTGTGAAGCTGACGTGATGGAACCAGGGTCTTGGATCCTCCACATCTCGAATCAATGAATAGCAGGCCCCAGCATGGAAACTCACTCATGGGAGCCCGCCACTAGGGGGTGCTACATCCAGAACATGTGAAAAAGATACTCTTGACTGTAACCACTGAAATGTAAGAGGCCCCTTGCAAAAAAGTGAGTACCCTGACGTGGCCCTTAGACCAAGGAGTGTAAAGCCAAAGCGATTGAATCCAGAACATCCAGAACATGTGAATAAGATCCTCTTGCCCCAAGATACATCTAGGACACAATTGAGAGTCTCTACAAGAAATGTGATCCATTCAAAATGGTGTCCAATCTATGTAAGAGGAAGAACTAATATCTAACATGTAAATGCAGTGCACCCCAAAAAGAGCCGCTAGTTTTGATTGGTCCAGTTTCCCCACACAGCCAGGCACACAGTATTTTCTTCTATCTCTCTCTGGCTTAATAAAACAGTCTAGGGGTATTTATTGCTGAATAAAACTTGGATGGGCATGGAGGAGGCATGGGATTCCCCAAAGCAATTGAAGTAACTGAGGACTCTTCTCACTATGCTAGCAGGCATTTTTTTTATAGTATTCGCTATACATATATTTTGTGGTAAAATAACATTTGTAATCATATGGATTTAATCTCAAGAGCCCCCCCCCCTTTACATCAGTGTGCACAGAGTTCCTTCTTTACATCTGAATCCACAGAGTCCCCCATACATCTGAATCGGCATTGTCCCCTTTACATCTAAATCCACAAAGTCTCTTCTTACATCTGAATCTGCAGAGTTTCCCTTACATCTGAATCCGCAGAGCTCCTCTTACATCAAAACTCATAGAGTTCCCTTACTCTACAAGGGGCTACTCTGCAATCTCTGATGTAAGGGGGAACTCTGGGGACTCTAATTTAAGGGGGAACACTGAGAACCCTGATGTAAGGAGGAAACTCTGATGTAAAAAGAAACGCTGCAGACTCTGATGAAAAAGGAAACTGTAATATAAGGGGATCTCTGGTAACCAAAGCCCCCACTTACATTAGCATTTGCCTTTAATTAGGGGTCCCAGAGCACTCCTTACATCAGAGTCTGCAGAGCACCACATAAATTAGAGTCTGCAGAGCACCCCTTACATCAGAGTCCGCAGAGCCTCGCTTACATCAGAGTCTGCAGAGACCAACTTACTTCAAAGTCCGCAGAGCGCCCTTATATCAGAGTCTGCAGCAGAGCGGCCCTTACATAAGAATCTGCATAGCCCCCTTACATCAGAGTCTGGAGAGCCCACCTTACATCAAAATCCGCAGAGCCTCCCTTACATCAGAGTCTGCAGAGACCAACTTACATCAAAGTCTGCAGAGCCCACCTTATATCAGAGTCTACAGAACCCCCTTACATCAGAGTCCACAGAGCCCCTCTTAAATCTTAGTCCGCAATGCACTCTTTACATCAGAGTCCACAGAGCCCACCTTACATCAGAGTCTACACAGCGCCCCTTACATTAGTGGGTGCTACATACATACAACAGGATCTAAGAGAGGGTGAAGCTGGGAACACACCAGATTTCGGAGAGAAGCATACCAGAAGCTGATTTACCTAGCAGGTATACAGGTGGAAATGTAAAATAGCAATTAAATCCACTAAGCAGGTAAAATGAAAATATTTTATATTAGTCCAGAAAATTGCTTTAGAAGAGTTGAGGAGATGTGATGACACCTATGGACAGGGCCTGACTTACTTCTTTTATCCCAGTTCTCTTTATCGGCCTTTAGATATGATCTGTGCTGCAGTGCTGGCTTTTATTTGCTGTTTATTGTCTCTTGGCAAACACCATAAAGCAGAACTATTGATGACATAAAATTGCAGGAATGCAGAAAAAGACAACCTTAATGCTGTATGCCAGGAATGGGAAATGGGGATATTTGCAGGTCAGATGCTCAAATGGTAAAGATGATATCACCAAAAGAAATAATGGAGGAAATGATACAAGGCATTCGGCTGGGGAAGACTCCGGCAGCTCCAGGGGCAACTCACACCACTGAGCAAGACTTACAGGGAATTGTCTCTACATTTTCCTGCTGCCCTGGAGGAGGCAGTTAAATTGTACCCAAAGCCAAAAACTGGGTCCAATAGAGAAGATTTTTCTTCACTTGCTCATTGACTTGGATGCATGGGGGTGGGGGGGTCCTTGACACCGTGGACTGCAGTACAGGGAATTGTCAAAAATGGCACAGATAGGGATACAGGCTGCAATATAATCATGAATGTCATGTGGGGGTGTAGGATTATACTAAAAGCCCATGGGTCCAAAGATAACAGTGGCAGCTACTCCATGAGAATGAAGTAATCTCTTCAATGTTAAAGTAAACAGCAGAGGGTGCCACCAGAATAACTCTGGAGGCTGAGGACCTCTTGTGGCGAAAAAAGAATACTGCAGGGAAAAGGAAACAGCAGAGGGCGCCAGCTAAGTGCAGTATATAAGAAAATACTTTATTAAAAATCACAACTCACAGGATGAATAAGGCTAAGAGCATGTAATCCACCCAGTGCTGTTTAATGTTGATCCTCAGTGTGTCTTCAGGAGTCAGGAAGCAGATAACACTGTCAGGAACTGTGTAGAATGTCAAAAATGAAACCAGAAGTCCCAGAGCCACCCTGGAGCACATGTACTGTGCAGGAGCACAAGCTGGAAAAAAGGAGCAGTTACGCTTTGAAACATGTAGCCACGTCCCCCACGTTGCGGCCCTTCTAAGTGTGACGTCACTTCTGATCCTGCACAGTCCCTGTGCTCCAGGGTGGCTCTGGTACTTCTGGTTTTGTTTCTGGCATCTACACAACTCCTGACAGTGGTATCTGCTTCCTGGCTCCTGAAGACACACTGAGGCTGAACATCAAACCACACTGGGTGGATTACATGCTCTTATCCTTAGGCGTCCTGTGAGTTGCCATTTGGGATTTTTAATAAAGTATTTTCCTATATACTGCACTTGGTTGGTACCCTCTGCTGTTTCCTTTTCCCTGCAGTACACTTTTTTTACCACAAGAGGTCCTCAGTCTCCTGAGGTGTCACCTTGTATTCTGGTGCTTGCTGTCAACCTCCAAAGACTGAGGACATCTTGTGACAAAAAAAGAGTACTGCAGGGACAGCCCCAGATTGAATGTAAGTGCAGCTAGACCAGACACAAAAGACTAGCTGATATTTAAAAAAAAAGCCAGGACTTGGGTTTTATGCATGCTTTGTGCAGGTTACATGGAAACATAGTGTGACCTATTCACACAGGTAATGGTATTATCAACCAGTGTGAAGCTAACATTGACTTGCTGCAAAGTAATAAGAAGGAATGTACAAGGAGAGCGCAGAACAAGTGCAGTATATACATTTGTATTCACATATAAGGTCTTTTGTGAACTTCCTCCAAAGAGACAATTAGAAAATTAGGAGACTCATATAACTGCTAGATATCGCTACATCCCTAAAATATAGGAAGACATGGTTCCCCCTCTTTACAATGGGACTTAAAAGGCAAAGGAGAGTAACACAGGTTTGTATTAAAATGTAACTTTTCAGATAAGTTTACAAAAATAGAAAAAAACGTATAATTAGAGTTGAGCGAACCCGAACTGTAAAGTTCGGGTTTGTACCGAACTTTGCGGTGTTCGGGAACCGAACCCGAACTTTTGAAAAAAAGTTTGGGTTCGGGTTCTGGGTTCTGGTATTTTTTTCCCGCTTGTTGAATAGCTGCTTGGCAGCCAATCAACAAGCGTTTCACTGGTTTGCCCTTTGAAGCCATCACAGCCATGCCTACTAATGGCATGGCTGTGATTGGCCACTGCATCATGTGACCCAGCCTCTGTATGAAACGACCTATCCGAATTTTTATTCCAAGACCTCCTGCTCTGTAGCCCCCTTATCACCGTCTCCCATGCTCATCTGCAGGATTTCTCCAGAGCCTCTCACATCATCTGGAACTCCCTACCATATTTCTATCCCAAGACTTTTTACTCTCTAGCTCCCTCACCACCTCCTCCCATGGACATCTCCAGGACTTCTCTAGAGCCTTTCTTTTCCTATGGAACTACCTATCCCAAATTTTATTCCAAGACCTCCTGCTCTGTAGCCCTCTTATCACCGTCTCCCATGCTCATCTCCAGGATTTCTCCAGAACCTCTCCCATCCTCTGGAACTCCCTAACAAATTTCTGTCTCAAGACCTGCTGCTCTCTAACTCCCTCATTACTTCCTTTCATGCTAATCTCCCAGACATCTCTAGAGCTTTTCCTTTCCTTTGGAACTACCTATCCCAATTTCTATTCCAAGACCTCCTGCTCTGTTTCAACCTTATCACCTCCTCCCATGCTTATCTCCAGGATTTCTCTCCCATCCTCTGGAATTCCCTACCATATTTCTATCCCAAGACCTCCTGCTCTCTAGCTCCCTAATAATCTCCTCCCATACGCATCTCCAGGATTTCTCCAGGGCCTCCCCCAACCTCTGTAACGCCCTACCAAATTTCTGTCCCAAGACCTCCTGCTCTCTAGCTCCCTCATCACCTCTTCCCATGCTAATCTTCAAGCCTTCTCTAGAGCCTTTCCTTTCCTCTGGAACTACCTATCCCAATCCATCTGGCTATCTCCTATTCTGTTTGCCTTCTTGTCTTGTATTGAACTGCACAAGGTTATCAATATTTTGTAGAATGCTGCCTACAATGCCCACTCCTCCAAACCGATGTAAACCAGTGCATTTTGATATTCATTTGCAAAACTCCTCCCAAGAGCTAGCCAGACCTGTGATCTTCTCGCAATGTGTATTAGAAGCTTCAGCAAGCCAGATAGAGCTGCGCCTCATTTCCTGGTTAGGGGACATCCAGCATCATCTAGTCCTTTCCTCCATAGGCCCGCCCATTTCATTTATTGGATTTCAGTTCTTTCAATCATGGGGGCTCAGCATCACATCTGGGTGTTACCAGACTTCCATCCACCCAAAAAGGCATTTTGATATTTGCATAATTACTTCCCACTGGGACTGAGACAGGTAGCTGTGATGTTTTCAGGAGGCTATGTAAACAACCCTGCCTGCCCCTCCCACCAGCCACAATCTGCCTGCATTGCATAGAGAAGCACAGAGAGCTAGCGATGAAAGCACTGGGTCTAATAATGTACGTAATGAAAATGGAAAGGTTTTATTTAAAAAATGTCATTAGTATGGTGATGAATGGGGAAATGAGGAACCAGGGAAGGCCCAATATAAATAGATCAAAGTTCGACTTCCGGTAGTTAAAGTGCTACTAAACCCAGGAGCCTGCAGTCACTATATCTGGTCTCCCACAGTACACAGAACATGGAAATGCAATTCTTTTAGTAAATATAAACTGCTAAACACCTTTTCTCATCATCAGTATACAGCAGTCTTGTGACTTCTATTGGTGTCTGGTTAAAGCTTGTAGGAGGAGTTTTCATTCTCCTCTGATTGTCCTATGAGGCTGCAGGACCCCTGACCCTCTATCTGGACAGTGCTGGCCCTGTGCTGATCACACGCACCCTCCCAAAAACAAAAAAAACGTACTTTATAGTAATACACACCAAACTGAGCATGTGCAGGGTGGCCTCCAAAGCTCTGTACTATCAGAACATTGATTCGGGGACTGTGGAAGAAGGGGAGGATCAGAGAAGACAAGATCAAGCAGCCTTTTTACACAATGCGGAGGATTAACCCATTAGGTTCCACAGTGAGTATAACAAGCATGCTTTACTGCATATACAGACTGATTTTACTGTTGCGGGTTTAGTATCACTTTAAGAGCTGATATGTTACAGACACAAATTATCATAACAGAGAAAGGAGATAGAAGGCGGGTGGCCATCTATCATATTGATGTACCATTCCACTCTGGGGTACAGTGAATGCCATGGCACTGTGGAGGCAATTTTTTTTGGACCAATTTGTGATTATGATAAAATATAGCCATATTATTGTGCTGTGACTGGTAAGGATCATGTTCACGCCCATCAGTGAAGGAGGGTCACACCCCCGAGGTTGTACCATCAATCCAGTCCATCACATCTAAGCATGCAGGCCAGACCTTGTTTGATAAGACTCTGAGGAAGAGGAACTCCTCGAAACGCGTTAGCCGATACAACTACCTGACAGCCCCGTGAGATGGGGGTAGTTTTACATGGACTCCTATAGAGGAATGGCATGATGTGCTTGTATTCCAGTTGCAAAATGTGAGTAGGATACTTACTTCTGTTTATCGATAAAACTTTTCTCAAGGATAATGCGCTAGGCCAGTGGTCCTCAACCTCAGTCCTCAACTACCCCCAACAGGCCATGTTTGCAGGTTTTCCTTTATCTTACACAGGTGCTTTAACCACTTCCCGCAAATCGCCGTATATAAGCAGTGGCTGCTTTAATTGGATGGTACCGGGATATACTGTAGTCTGCAGCTGCAGGCTATATCCCGGTACCATTTTTTAGAGCAGGCGGTCAGCTATCCGGCAATAATGGGCGATCCGGCTCGGGAGCCGCTCAGTCGTTATCCCAGGCAGCGGGAAGGAACATCCCCCCCTACCGCCGCCTTCCGCCGCTCTTCTCCGGTCTCCCGTCCCACCGGGATGGGCACTGATCAGGCTGCACTGATGGGCACTGGTGAGGCTGCATTGATGGGCTCTAGTGAAGCTGCATTGGTGGGCACTGATGAGCTGCATTGATGCATTTTTGTTAAACCACCTTTGTTGCTATAAACATTAAATTATGTTACAACATTGTATCATATTTGTCTTGCTTCATAACATCAATATCTGTTCTAAAACCATGGATGGTGAGCTGATTCAGTGGTTCAATGGGCCACTTGACTGGACTTGCCCCCCAGGCCTAAGGCTGCCAGCCCTCCCCTGACCCGAAGCATACTGCGAAAGCAACCAAAGAGTTTTTTTAAGGGAAAGAAGTGGAATGTTATGCAATGGCCAAGTCAATCATCTGACCTGAATCCGATTGAGCATGCATTTCACTTGCTGAAGACAAAACTGAAGGGAAAATGCCCCAAGAACAAGCAGGAACTGAAGACAGTTGCAGTAGAGGCCTGGCAGAGCATCACCAGGGATGAAACCCAGCGTCTGGTGATGCCTATGCATTCCAGACTTCAGGCTGTAATTGACTGCAAAGGATTTGCAACCAAATATTAAAAAGTGAAAGTTTTATTTATGATTGTTAATCTGTCCCATTATTTTTGGTCCCTTAAAAACTGTGAGGCACATATACAAACTGTTGTAATTCCTACACCGTTCACCTGATTTGGGTGTAAATACCCTCAAATTAAAGCTGAAAGTCTGCAGTTAAAGCCCATCTTGTTTGTTTCATTTCAAATCCATTATGGTGGTGTATAGAGCCAAAAACATTAGAATTGTGTCGATTTCCCAATATTTATGGACCTGACTGTAAGTACCAGAGTTTGTCGCCATTCCACAAGTGCGCGCAATTTTCAACCGTCTCATGTATGCTATCTATTTACTCTGTGTAACATCCTCTTTTACAATATACAAAAAATTGGGCTAACTTTACTGTTGTCTTATTGTTTAACTCAAAAAAGTTACATTTTTAAAAAAAAATCGTGCTTGAAAGACCGCTGCGAAAATACCGTGTGACAAAAAGTATTGCAGCAATCGCCATTTTATTCTCTAGGGTGTTTGAAAAAAATATTTATAATGTTTGGGGGTTCTAAGTAATTTTCTAGCAAAAAAAAATGTTTTTAACTTGTAACCAACAAATGTAAAAAAAGGGCTCTGGTGGGTAACTGGTTAAATCTCCGTCAATGGCTTGGTATTTTGGACAGCTATTTTATCTAAGAGAAATTTCCAAAACCTGGCCTGTTGGGGGTACTTGAGGACCGAGGCTGAGAACCACTGTGCTAGGCCAATTCTATCTCCTTTTTCTGTCCAGGTACCTTGGACTTCCCCAGTCTGGCAAAGGCAGCGGAGCGTGCAATATCCACATAGAAGCCTAATTTTCCACTTAGGACCACCGCATAGCGCAGGAGATTTATCTGTTGCTGTTTGGAACAAATTATCATAAAACTGGCCTTGAACTTTAACAGATGGTCGTTTATTGGGGACCTCGTCTGAGTAATGATTGGTAGATGGGAGGGTGATTACTCCGCACATAATCCCGGTAACTGCCTAATCAATCTTTGTATCAATGACAACTTTATATAGAAGCTGCAAACATCAATACACCCGGCACACCTCGAATAACAAGACCCCGGAACATGACAACCACCATCCCAACCGAATGTATTACTGTCAGGTACAGATCCTGGATAGACATCTGCAGAGCGAAAAAACTTGTTTAGTTTCGTTTCATTCGTTTAATCCGTTTTCGTAATTTGTTTTGTTTATTCGTTTTCGAATCAATTCGAAAAGTTTTTGAATTCAAATTGTTTTCGAATCGCTTTCCAATTTCCTAGGAGAATGGGGTGGAGTGTAAAGTGGAAGAATAGAATGGAAAAAGTTTAGTTTAGTTCACTTTCATTTCGATTTGTTATTTACGTGAATTTGTTTGGTTAGATTTAGTTTGTTTCATCCGTTTTCGGAATTTGGTTCGTTTATTTGTTTTCAAATGGATTCAAAAGGTTTTCAAATCAATTTCAAATAGTTTTCAAATTCAAAAAGTTTTCAAATTCAAAACGTTTTCCAATTTCCAAGGAGAATGGGTAGAATGGAAAGTTGAGGAGTAGAGTTGAGCGAACCCGAACTGTAAAGGTCGGGTCTGTACCGAACTTAGGGGTGACCGTGACCCGGACCCGGACATTTGAAAAAAAGTTTGGGTTCGAGTTCTGGGTTCGGGCATTTGATCCCGCCTGTTGAATAGCTGCAGGGCAGTCAATCAACAAGCGTTTCACTGGTTTGCCCTTAGAAGCCATCACAGCCATGCCTACTAATGGCATGGCTGTGATTGGCCAGTGCATCATTTGACCCAGCCTCTTTATAAGCTGGAGTCACTTAGTGCTGCATGTCACATGCTCTCTGGGTAGTGTAGGGAGAGGAAGCTGCCGGTGCTGTGAGGGACAGATTGCAGATATAATATCATCTCATCCTGCATTACAGAACGATCTGATTGTGGACTAGGTAGAGATTACTACTACTACTGCTTAGAGGGACAGATTATTGTTCTAAAATCATCTCCTAGTTCTATAGGGTCAGGTTCCTGCTGTTGCTGTAAGGGACAGATTATTGTTCTAAAATACTTTTGCAGCCCTCTAGCACTTTCCAGGACTTTTTTACAGTCATTTTTGTGCCGAAAAGTTTGGGTCCCCATTGACTTCAATGGGGTTCGGGGTCAAGTTCGGTACCACACCCGAACTGTTTCGCGAAGTTCAGCCGAACCCACCGAACCCGAACATCAAGGTGTTCGCTCAACTCTATTGAGGAGTAGAATGGAAAAAGATAGAATACAATAGAGGGGAATATAACAGAAAATTGAATAATATAATGTGGAGGAGTGGAACAGAGCTGTTTTACTCTGTTGTATTCTATTCTTTTGTTTTCGGTTATACTCTTTTCTCTAGTCTGTTGTTTTTTTCTCTGTTTTCTTTGTTCCTTTGTTCTCTATTCTATTTTGTTCTCTTTGGAAATTGGAAAACAATTCAAATTTTGTTATTTTGGATTTGTTTAAATTCGGTGCTATTGTAATGTGGAAATTTGGATGCATCCGAATTTTTCGAAAAACAAAAATTTGTCCGAATTTTAATTCGGAACGAAATTGACCCCACATGTCTAATCCTGGACTGGCACAATGGAGGTGCCTGGGACAACATAAAAGAAATTATGACTGAACATAAAATAACAGAATCACAAAGGACCCAGGGACAGTTTTTCAGCTTTCAGTGGCTTCACAATAAATTCCTGATATGTCACAATACACAGGGACTGGATCCTTATTCAGAAAAGCTCCAACTTTTCTCAATAACCTCTTCCCGCCGACCGCCTTCTGGCCATTTAAGAGTTTAAAAGTAGGGAGGCAGAGGCGGGCATTCGGGTCATGTTACTGCTGTGATAGGCTGTCACAGTGGTCACATGATCGGAAAACTCCTGACTGCAAGTGCATTGGGAGCTTACCGATACCCGCAGCGCCAAACTAACTCCTAAGACTCCCTGGTGAATCTGGTCTCAGGACCTTCTTCCTGATTGGCCGGGAGGAGAATCAGGAAGACAATAGCAAATATTAATTTGGTATTGTCACACAACTGGGTGGGCTCAGCGCACAGTGCTCTGTGCCCCAAGCTCACCCTTTTTGGAAGCCAATTAGAGCCCTAGGTTCTAATCACATGCTTGAAAAAAAAAACATTGGAATCCATGCATCCGGCGCCCTGCATGTAGATTAGGGATGGGTGCATGGGTTAGGGGGGTGGCACCCCTGCGCCCCGTATGAATGGACCGCCACTCGTTCAGGGAGCACGGTAAGTTGTTCACACTTGGTCGCATACATGCAGCCACGAGCCATCAAGGCCCATCCACCAAGAGGCCACACACACTCACCAGCCACTTTATTAGGTACACCTTGCTAGTACCAGGTTGCCCCCCCCCCCCCCTTTTGCTTTCATTCTTCTTAGCATAGATACAAGGCAAGCATCACTCAGTTGCTGCAGATTTGTCGGCTGCACAGCCATGATGCCAATCTCCCGTTCCACCACATCCCAAAGGTTCTCTATTGGATGAGATGTGGGGAGTGTGGAGGCCATTGGAGTGCAGTGACCTCATTGTTCAGTGGTGAGATGATTGGAGCTTTGTGACATGGTGCATTATCCTGCTGGAAGGAGCCATCAGAAGATGGGGACACTGCAGTCATAAAGGGATGGACATGGTCAGCAACAATACTCAGGTAGGCCGTGGCATTTAAACGATGCTCAGTTGGCACTAAGGGGCCCAAAGTGTGCCAAGAAAATATCCCCCACACCATTACACCACCACCACCAGCCTGACCCGGTAATACAAGGCAGGATGGATCCATGCTTTCATGTTTTACACCAAATTCTGACCCCACCATCTGAATGTCGCAGCTGAAATCGAGACTCATCAGACCAGCAACGTTTCTCCAATCTTTTATTGTCCAATTTTGGTGATCCTGTGCCAATTGTAGCCTCAGTTTCCTGTTCTTAGCTGACAGGAGGTTGGATGTGTTGTGCATTCAGAGATGGTACTCTGCATACCTTGGGTGTAACGAGTGGTTATTTGAGTTACTGTTGTCTTTCTATTATCTGGAACCAATCTGCCCATTCTCCTTTGACCTCAACAAGGCATTTTCCTCCACACAACTGCCGCTCACTGGATATTTTCTCCTTTTTGGACCATTCTCTGTAAACCCGAGAGATGGTTGTGTGTGAAAATCCCAGTAGATCAGCAGTTTTTGAAATACTCAGACCAGCCCGTCTGCCACCAACAACCATGCCACGTTCAAAGTCACTTAAATCCTTTTTCTTCCCCATTCTGATGCTTGGTTGAACTTCAGCAAGTCGTCTTCACCACGTCTACATGCCTAAATGCATTGAGTTGCTGTCATGTGATTGGCTGATTAGCAATTTGTGTTACCAAGCAATTGAACAGAGGTACCTTATTCAATGGCTGATGAGTGTATATGCAGCCACTCGCCATTAAGGTCCACCTGCTGAGAAGCCGTATATATGCATACTGTCAGTGCCAAGGGGTTAAAAAGCCATCCTTATTCTCTGGTCAGAGACTTTGCCTAGGCTTAGTTGATGTCATCAGTCTGCTGCAGGCAGGAGGAAGCATTTCCCCAGTCTCCTCTCCCCCTAGTGACCAGACTGCATCATTGTAACTTTGTAGCAAGTCACAAGGTGAGAGACGGCAGCAGGGGCTGATCTGTGTCAGACATTTGGCTCGTGAGTTCTAGGTTCAACGAAACCCTAAAGCAATCAAAGTTTTTATAAGTTATCTCATCTCCCATGACAAAGAATTCCCAGAGCACTGTGGGTTTTCTATAGATAGCACAGTGGTCATCATCTCTTTTTTGGCAGGCCCTGACTCTGTTCATGTAGGAAAAATGATCCGCACTCCGTTTGTTGCTCTTAAAAAAAAAGTGTTATTTTATTGAAAAGCCACAGTGTACAAACACAGATAAAATCAGTTGACGCGTTTTAACCTATAAGGCCTTAGTCATAAAGGTGGTTATGACTAAGGCCTTATAGGCTGAAACACGTCAACTGGTTTTATCTGCGTTTGTACACTGTGGCTTTTCAATAAAATGACGATTTTTTTAAGAACAACAACCGGAGTGCGGATCATTTTTCCCACATTACTCTACTCACCCAGCGACTGTGGATCGAGCACCCGGGAGCACTGCTGTCTATGTGTTGTACGGGGGGTTAGCACTGATTTTTCTGTTTGCACCTGACTCTGTTCAACCAGCTTTTTCCATCAATCTATGGAGAGCCTGAAAACATGTGAAAAAGAGCCAACAGCTCCACCTACTGACTCAAAAGGAGCATGCAGACTATAAATATGCAATTTTTCATACTGACACTGTTTTTAGCCTTGATTACAATGAAAAAAAGAAAGAAAATATTTAAGAAGTGAAATAAATCATTTTTACGCGCTCCTGTGCAATAAATCTGTTTAATCTTTCCTAAGCCTTCTGTCTAAATCCAACGATAAACCGATCATTAAAATGCACCTGGCAGGGTTGCGTTGGTTTGCGTATCGCAGCGCGGACCCCTCCTGAGATGAAACGCATTTGTATTTTTTTTTTCACAGTTTCAGAGATCTGAATAGGAATGGCGGCCTTACATCATATAATGAGAATGTTTGCTCACCGTATGGAACGCGCGCCAGTGAGTCACCTTCTTATGGCGGCGATAAACAGGAAGTAGCTGAAAGCTAAAGAAAAAGGAAATAAGCAATATTTTAATCCGGTAAAATAGGAGCAGGAGGAGAGGCAGTGGTGAAATCTGCAATCTTTCCACATAGAAGTCATAGGTCAAAAACAAATGCAGACTGCATTGCTGATGGGCCGTTTGGTACTGCAAGGGTTAAGTCGCAGGTATTGAAATGGTTAACGGTCACTGCAGGAGATTAGACATCTGCAATTCATTTCGGTCCCAATTCGTTTTTTTAACGAATTTCGACAAATTTGTTAATTCGGACATATCCGAATGATTGAAAACCCGTTTAACTAATTTTTCCAAATATTTGTCAATTAGAATATTCGAAAATTTGTAAATTCAAAAATCCGAAAATAAGAACGTAAATTCAAACGAACGAAAAACCCAAAAGTTCGAAAATCTGAAATAATAACTAACTAATAATAACTTAACTATTACTAACTATTAAATTAACGGTATTGGAATTTCCTTTCAAATTTGGCTGCTAGTGAACGTAACGAATACAAAGTTATTCAAAGTTACGAATTTTCCGAAATAACAAATGCCGCATCGAAACGAATGGAGCGGAAGAAATTAATAATAATAATAAAAAACGTTTTTATTATTATTTTTATTTATTATTATTAATCCATTACGTTCCATTCATTTAGATTTATTTGTTATTTCGGATAATTCGTAACTTTGAATAAATTTGTATTCGTTGCGTTCACTAACAGCCAAATTTACAAGGAAATTCCAATACCTATCATTTAATAGTTAGTAATAGTTACGTTATTATTAGTTAGTTTGTTATTAATTAGAATTTCCGGAGTTCGGATTTTCGAATTTTCGAATTTCTGGATTTCAGACTTTCCAATGTACGAATATTCGAATTTACAAATTTTTTTGATTTCGGATTTACGAATTTTCATATATCAGGATTTTGGATTTTCACATTATCGAATTTCGATCATAACGAATGACCCGAAAAAAGAAAAACTAAAATGAACAAATTTTTCAGCAGTGCACATGTCTAGAAATGAGGTCCTGAGTAACCTTATGCACACACCAAAAAAGGCAAACACAAGAGGGCGCCACCATCTAAGCGTAGTAGATAGTTAATGAAACTAGCTACATTTAGATGGTGGTGCCCTTTTATGTTTGCAGCAGCTTCTAATGCACATTGTGAGAAGCCATCAGGTCCAAAGGCTCCTGGGAGAATTACTGTGCTGTGATGTTTTCAGGAAGCTATGTACAGCATCCTGCCGGCCACCATTCACTCACCAGCCATGATCTGCCTGCATTGCATAGAGAAGCACATGGACCCAGTGATGATATCATTGGATCTAAAACAAGGTATGGAATGAAAATAGAAGGATTTAAAACCTTTGCAGGGGGAGGAAGAAAACAGAGATGGCAAAATATAAACCAGGATCATCCCCTTCCACCCAGCCCCAGAATCCCTTTAACTGGGCACCTGGGAGGGGTAGGATCACATGACCACTGTGATTGACTGTCACAGTGGGCACATGACCAGGAGTTGGTCCCTCCAGCTCCCAAACATTACTAGAGATGGGGGCTGTTTTTTTTACAGCTGACTCGCTGTGCTTGGAGTGTGCAATGAGCACTCTGTCAGCACAGACACCTTGGCCATCTGTTGATGCCCACGTAATGCCCACCCCCATAAGGGTTACCTGAGCAGTAAGAGGTTAAAGCAGTATTAAACCCAAAAACAAACATTTATTACATTGCAGCTTCCCAATTCTTAGATGTGACGGCTGCATTCACTTTCTTTTTTTAGGCTTCCTGGTTGAGGACCAGTACACGGGTGACACTGTCAGTTAGTGTCACCAGTACACTAGGATGGGGAGGGTCCACGGGTCAATTTCCCTAAGACCCCGACCCACCTTCCCCTACTAGGACCAAATATAAAACGGTAGAGACAAAAGAAGGAGGGGGACGTTTCCAAAATTTAGGAAGATAAAAGTAAGGTATGGAACAAAATCTAGGTTACTATAGTAGTGACCCAGGTACACGAAGAGATACGTTACGTCCGTCTAGTACCGACCACTCACTTACCACCGGCCGTCCTACGACATGTATCGAAGGACTTTTGTAGTGTCGTG
>BLSH010341916.1:132346-160156 GCA_018402905.1 Glandirana rugosa | reverse complement strand
CACATCTGCATAGGCCAGGTCAAAAATATTCAAGCCCAATATTCAAGGCACAGTTCTGGAGGACGAGGAAGATGAGGAGGAGGAGGAGGAGGAGGAATCGCAGCAGGGTGGCACCCAACACAGCTCGTGGGCATCACTGGAGCGTGGCTGGGGGGATACAGAGGACACAGATGATATACCTCCCACAGAGGACAGCTTGTCTTTGCCTCTGGGCAGCCTGGCACACTTGGCCGACTACATGCTGCAGTGCCTGCGCAACGACAGCCGAGTTGCCCACATTGTAACTTCTTCTGATTACTGGATGGCCACCCTGCTGGATCCCTGTTACAAGGACAACGTGCCGTCCTTAATTCCCTCACTGGAGCGTGAGAGGAAGATGCGCGACTACAAGCACAGACTGGTAGAGGCGCTGCTGAGGGCATTCCCAAATGACACCGGGGGCTCAGCGGAAGCACAAGGCGAAGGCAGAGGCGGAGGAGGAGGCCACCAACGCAGCTGTGCCACCGCCAGCACCTCAGAAGGCAGGGTTAGCATGGCCGAAATGTGGCAAAGCTTTGTCAGCAGCCCGCCACAACAAACAGCACCACCAGCCGATAGACAACGTCTTAGCAGGAGGCAGCATTTCAGCAACATGGTGCAAGAGTATGTGGGCACACACCTACACGTACTGACTGATGGGTCTGCCCCATTCATCTTCTGGGTCTCCGAATTGGCCACATGGCCTGAGCTTGCCCTTTATGCCTTGGAGGTGCTGGCCTGCCCTGCAGCCAGTGTATTGTCTGAATGTGTGTTTAGCACGGCAGGAGGCGTTATCGCAGACAAGCGCAGCCGTTTGTCCACAGCCAACGTGGACAAGCTAACTTTTATTAAAATGAACCAGGCATGGATCCCACAAGACTTTTCTGTACCTTGTGCAGAATAAACATTTAGACTGGACTCACACAGCCATTCGTATACTTGTTTTTTTGAATAGGCCTCAATATTTTGGGGGCTACCCCAATTATAAACAAACAAAAAAAAATACAGTGTTGGCTACCTCCTCCTCCTACTCGACCACCGCCACTTCCACCTACCCTGCCACGGTCACGGCCTAGTCAACTTCTAGGCTCCTACTCCACATCCCCCCCTTCCCATTTTTTTTATTTGATTTTAATTTATTTTCCCTATCCCCGTTTTTTTGTAGGGCACTTGCCCTACTCTTACCCCCATTTTACTTCCTTTTGCAGCCCTCTAGCACTTGCCAGGACTTTGTTACAGCCATTTTGTGCCTAAAAGTTCGGGTCCCCATTGACTTCAATGGGGTTCGGGGACCGGGATAAAGTTCGGGCAACGTTCGGTGCCGAACCCGGACTTTTTTCCAAAGTTCATTCGGACCCTCCGAACCCGAACGTCCAGGTGTTCGCTCAACTCTAGTGGTGAACGAATCCCCCAATGGTGCACTGATTTTCCAATGGTGCACTGATCCCCTTATATACAATGAGCCCCCTATGATGTACTGGTCTTTCAATGGTGCACTGACTCCCCTATGGTGCAATGACACACTTATTTTCCTATGGTGCACTTTGCCTCCTATGGCGCAGTGATTCCCCTATAGTGTAATAATCCTCCTATGGTGTATGGTGCACTGATCCGCCTATGGCGCAATGATCCTCCTATGGCACACTCTGTATGTTGTGTCAGCTGTAGAGGAGCGGACTAAAAGCAAAAATTATATCATGGTGTCAAGAACTGGATTGAGTATTGATTCCTGCGTGGTGTTCACATACATCTCTTCATTTTTTTAGTATGCGTTCTATTTTAAGCAATGCTATACTATAAGCACACACATGGGGTTGAGGGTTGAACTGTCATGCAAGATGGAGGAGTGAAAAAACTTGATTTTCCTTCTGGTATACAGAATGAAGTCAAATCAAATTATACAGGGCCGGTCGGTGGAGGCTCACTCTCCCTCAGCCCGAGCGCATGTGTCATCAGATACAGTTTTTATGGCACAGAAATACATCCTGCGAATTTCATGAATTACTAATTGGGTTATAAAGCATCCGGCACACAACCGGTTTCGAAAAGACGGCGAGGACCCATAAAACCGGCACCTGTATACAACTAACTTTTATTCCGTCCTTCTCTGTTTACTGTCTGTGGCAGCCGCGTCCGCTCCTTGCTGTCGCTGTGGGTTTGTCAGCGCTGAAAGTTAATAATGTAAAAGTTCAAGAACGCAAGAAAACTAGACCAACTTCTTCACGAAATTTCCCCAGTGTCCCAGATCTTTCAATATGAAGCCGAAGGTTTTGTTTTTATTAGAATCGAGAGATGTAAACCCTAGCAAGCTCTAAAGGCATATATATAAAAAGAGAATGCGGGTGACAAGTCAGTTCTGTAATTTTCCTGCCGTGCTCATTTGGGAGAAAAGGTACAGTACTGAAATCAGAATGTCTCCTTTATTTACCTACTGTGGGGTGACAGAGAGACGTTACTGAACGTACTGACCAGCAGAGGAGATGGGATGGGCAAATGGCAGCCCAGGAAGAAAGCAGTGGAGGGGGGTCAAAGAAGCAGAACGTAAAAGATGGTTACGGGACACCGCATAGCAAATCAGGAGTAGCAGAGGAAGTGCAAGACATTATTAAAGAGTAGTAGAGATAGTGGTGACCAGAAGGGAATGGAAAGAGATATCGGAGAATGACAAAAAGTGGTGTCATTGGTTTGATGACCTAATCTGATTCGGGGACCAAGCATGATAGGAAACACCTGCCTCATATTGAACTGACAGGTAGTATGGCATTCATAAAATCTGAAAAATACACAATGATTTCAACAGCAACGTAACATATTACAGTTCTGTTTAAATTTTGTACTGATTGACTAAGTGGCTATAGGAGTCCTAGAGCACCAAATCTCCAACCACTCCAACCGTTCAACAGAAAGCTTAACTGTTTAACACAAAGTTCATCTGTGCATGTCCTTGCCCCAAAGTTCAACTGTGCATATCCTTGCCCCAAAGTTCAACTGTGCATATCCTTGCCCCAAAGTTCAACTCTGTATGTTCTTACCACAAAGTTCAACCATCCAACAGAAAGCTCAACTACCCACCACAAATATCAGCTGTGCATGTCCTTGCCCTAAAGTTCAAGCCTGTATGTTCTTACCACAAAGTTTAACCATTCAAGAGAAAGTTCAACTGTCCACCAAAATTATCAACTGTGCATGTCCTTGCACCAAATTTCAACTCTGTATGTTCTCATCACTTATCAAGTTCAACCTTCCAACAAAAAATTCAACTGTCCAACACAAAGATTAACTGTGCACGACCTTGCTCCAAAGTTCAACTCTGCATTTTCTTACCACAAAGTTCAACATTTTAACAGAAAGCTCAATGGCCCAACACAAAAATCAACTGTGCATGTCATTGCTCCAAAGTTCAACTGTGCACAATCTTGCCCCAAAGTTCAACTCTGCATTTTCTTACCACAAAGTTCAGCCATCCAACAGAAAACTCAATGGTCCAGCACAAAGATCATCTGTGCATGTTCTTGCCCCAAAGTTCAATTGTTCATGTCCTTTCCCAGAAATTCAACTGTGCATGTCCTCTCCCCAAAATACAACTGTGCATGTCCTTGCCCCAAAATTCAACTGTGCATGTCCTTGCCCCAAAATTCAACTCTGCACGTTCTTACCACAAAGTTCAACTCTGCACGTTCTTACCACAAAGTTCAATCATCCAACAGAAAGTTCAACTGTCTAATGCAAATATCATCTGTACATGTCCTTGCCTCAAAGTTCAACTTTGTATGTTCTTACAACAAAATTCAACTATCCAACAGAAAGTTCAGCTGTCCAACACAGATATCAACTGTGAATGTCCTTGCCACAATGTTCAACTGTGGACGACCTTGCCCCAAAGTTCCACTCTGCATTTTCTTACCACAAAGTTCAACCTTTTAACAAAAAGCTCAATGGCCCAACACAAAAATCAACTGTGCATGTGCTTGCCCCAAAATTCAACTGTGCAAATTTGAAGAATAGTCTACAATCCTGGAGAATAGATTGCTTTCTAGCTCATCCATTCCCAACCAGGGTTCCATGGAACCATAGGGCTCCTCCAGGGGTTGCTAGGTATTCCTTGAGCTGTGGTTGCTTGTCCTCCTATTTGATGGTGCCTCCATAGATCCAGGGCCAAAGCTACTTGGCAAAGCCAGAAGCATGTCACCAATGATCTTTTTAGTTGTCTGCAAAGGTGGCATTCAGACCATCACTGTAAGAGTTATGTTCTTCCAACTGATCACCACCAGTGTAGGGGCATTTTTCCTATTGATCCCCCAATAAATTGGTTTAAGTAAGGATTTCCTGAGACCTGAAAAATATTTTGGGGTAAACAGGTTGAAAACGGCTGCACTAAAAGCTAGTAGGGCCAAATGGGTCCATGGAATGCCAGTAAGAGTTATAGTAAAATGACTTCCACCTCCCACACTTAAAACAAAGCTTGTTAATATGCTAGACCAGAGTAGACCGCCTATAGGAATTGCTAAGTGTACATAGAAGGGCTTGTTCAAGTTGTTGGCCTAACAGTCCTAGGCTAGAGACTTGATTAAACCACAGTTGCTTGGCACGCAATGAGCTCATTTCTGGGAACTGGAAGTGCTTGTTAATGCAAAAAACAACTTCTATGTGGGACAGTCAGGAGTTGCAATGGTTGCTCTTACCAAAATCAGTCCCTTAAGGACAAACAGATGATTTTTTGAGGAGACGTGTACAAGTCTATATCCAGCCTTATGCAGGAGATTCGGCAATATGTGGGGATTGGAGAATAGTATTGGCATGTATAGCATGCTGCAAGAAATTAAAGGTTTTAATACAGACACATGTGGGGATAATTGTAGCATGGTTTGACAGGGACAGGCCTGTAGGGGATTAAATTATAGTAATTTACAATTCCTGTTTCGATGGCAACAGTCAGCAGGACAAATAGAGGGGTGAATTGTCTATGTCCCCACCATGAAAACGTGATAAAAGGTCTAACCTTTGTCTACTCTATTCAAAACTAAAAATCAATAACCTTTACATTTATTTTAAAAGGAAAGAGCAGAGATGCTAGAGATCCCCTCCCTTCATGGAAAACTTGCCAACCCTTTTGTTATACTCACCTCTTCAGGAATCCAGCATTGGGTTCTCTCTCCAGTCCACGGCCCCTGGCACTTTTGGGTTTCACCCATAGCACAGATGCCAGGGCCAATCAGGAACAAATCTTCTGACTGGCCCACACTTAAAGTAGTTGTAAACCCTTCCATATACAGTGAAGGGACAATCCTCAAGTAATGCAGAGAGATGAACAAATCCTCCTACATAAGCTTTTCCCTGCTTATCTAAAGTATTTTCTTCTCTACAGCCAAAGGGCTGAATTTATAAGCTTGTCTGAGACATCAGAAAAAAAGGTGGTGGAGAGCTGAAGTTACATTCTGCAGAACTCAGTGAGGAGAGCTCTGAGAGCTGATTGGAGGGAAGATACTCGCCCCCTTCACACAACTCACAAGAGCAGAGCTGAGTCTGTCATTCACAGGTTGTGTGCTGCAGCTCCTCCTGTCACCATTTTTTTCTTGGTGTCAGGAAAACTTGTCAGAAGTGATTCATGCTGATAGCAGAGGAAGGAAGCAGCAGACCGAAAAGACACTAAAGCCTAGTACACATGGGCCGAATGTTGGGCGACATCAGCCAGTTTGATAGAAACTGGCTGACATTTGGCCCATGTGTACTGCCGCTGGTCCGACAGATGGCTTCTGTCAAAGGAGCATGATTGAAAAAGAACTGCCCACCGGCTTCTGATCAGAGCTCTCAGCCAATGGCTGGGAGCACTGGCAGGAGTGTTCGGGCTGGGGAGCCGCCCCCCTTTCAGAACACAATAGCACAGCAGGGCAGATTGCTGTACTAACATCAGATTGTTAGTACAGCGGCTCCGACCTGAGCTGTCATGCAGCCCGCTGGGTTGACTGAAAAAAAAATATTTTAGTGTACTAGGCTTTAATGCTTTTAATTGAGACAAGTACACACTACAGACAGGGCTGGTACAAGGATTTTTGACGCCCCCATTGGCTCCACCCCTGACCCCACCCCCCTTTGCCTTGCCCATGTGACAGGAGGCATCTGTTCTGCTTCCTCTAGCGCTGTCTCCAGTGCTGCGCTGCGCCTCTAATTACACTACCGGTTGGACGAAGCAGCTGCCTGAGACTGAGTTAATTACATGCTGCAGCCTGCAGAGCATGCAGATGCGGAGGGAAATCAGGGGCCGGCGCCCCTAGGCAGCAGTGCGCGCTAGGCGGCTGCCTAGTTTGCCTAGTGGTAGCATCGGCCCTGACTACAGAAAGATAAGCTTTGTTTATATTTCATGTCTGAGGTTAACAACCACTATAACCACTTGCCGACTGGCTGCCGTCATAATACGGTGGCAGGCTGGCTCATTCCCGCAAACAGCCGTAGCTATACGGCAGCCACGGGAATGTGTGGTGTGGGCGCGAGCGCTCGCTGGCTAGCGGCGGAGCCAATCAGCAGGTGGGGCGAACTCGATGTCCTCCGGCCACCCGTGATCGCTCCTGAGACAGGCAGAATGGGGATCTGCGAGTGTAAACAAAGCAGATCCCCGTTCTGACAGGGGAGTTGAGAGTGATTGTCTGTTCCCAGTAAATAGGTACAGCGATCTCTCTCCTCCTCGAGTCAGCCCAGCCCCCATACAGTTAGAAACACCACAAAGGGAACACGTTTAACCCCTTGATCACCCCCCTGTTAACCCCTTCCCTGCCAGTGACATTTATACAGTAATCAGTGGCTATTTAAAGCTCTGATCGCTGTATAAATGTCAATGGTCCCAAAAAAGTGTCCGATCTGTGCGCCGCAATGTCGCAGTCCCACTAAAAATCGCTGATCGTCGCCATTACTAGTAAAAAAAAAAATAATAATAAAAATGCCATAAATCTATTCCAATAGTTTGTAGACAATATAACTTTTACGCAAACCAATAAATATACGCCTATTGCGATTTTTTTTTTTTACCAAAATATGTAGAAGAATATATATCAGCCTAAACTGATGAATAAATATGTTTTGTTATATTTTTTTTTTGGATATTTATTATAGCAAAAAGTAAAAAAAAAATTTTTTTTTTCAAAATTGTTGTTCTTTCTTTATAGCGCAAAAAATAAAAACCGCAGCGGTGATCAAATACCACTAAAAGAAAGCTCTATTTGTGGGAAAAGGATGTCGATTTTGTTTGGGTAGAGCTTTGCACGACCGCGCAATTGTCAGTTAAAGCGACGCAGTGTCGTATCACAAAAAGTGCTCTGGTCAGGAAGGGGGTAAATCCTTCAAGGGCTGAAGTGGTTAAAGGCCCACATCACATTGGCACACCTGAACCATGCTGCTTATTACAGTCCTCGGTGCCTGTCTCTAGTGGGCTTCTCTATCTCCATTGACTCCTGTGTCTCTAATGATCCCTGTGCCCTTTCATCTTCAGGCAGCCTCCAGTACACCCACCAGTTGTCAAGTCTTCTAAGCTCCACCATCAGTCACCTTCAGGCAAGCTCCTGCAATCACTTGGACTATCCATCTCTCAATGTATATGTCCGTGACACCTACACTGATAATGATAAAAATTTACACTGATCAGCCATAACTTTATGACCACTGACAGGTTAAGTGAAGAACAAAAGCACCTATAATGGGCACGTGAGCATTATAACTGGTGGCTTGGTCTGATGAATCATATTTTCTTTTACATGATGAGGATGGCCTGGTGCATCATTTACCTGGGGAAGAGATGGCACCAGGGTGCGGTATGGGAAGAAGGCAAGCTGGCAGAGGCAGTGTGATGCTTTGGGCAATGTTCTGCTGGGAAACCTTAGATCCTGCCATTCATGTGCATGTTACTTTGACACTGACCACCTACCTAAATATTAAAGAATGGGGATTCTTTATATCAGGGGTCCCCAAACTGTGACTTGTGGGCCAGATGTGGCTTGCCTTTATCTGGCCCTTGGGGTACCTTTCCTCCCACTGACAGCAATGATGGGGCACTATTCCTTACACTGATATCCATGATGGGGCGCAATTCCTCCCACTGATACCAATGACGGGGCACTATTTCTTCCACTGATACCAATGATGGGGACACTATTCTTCCCACTGACAACAATGATGGGGCACCTTTCCTCTCACTGACACCAATGATGGGGCACTATTCCTCCCACTGACACCAATGACAGGGACACTATTCCTTCCACTGATACCAATGATGGGGCACTATTTCTTCCACTGATACCAATGATGGGGACACTATTCTTCCCACTGACACCAATGATGGGGCACTATTCCTTCCACTGATATCCATGATGGGGCACTATTCTTCCCACTGATACCAATGACAGGGACACCATTCTTTCCATTGACTCCAATGTCGGGGGCACTATTCCCCCCACTGACACCAATGATGGGGCACTATTCCTCCCACTGACACCAGTGATGGGGCACTATTCCTCCCACTGATATCCATGCTGGGGCACTATTTCTCCCACTGACACCAATGATGGGGCACTATCCCTCCCACTGACACCAATGATGGGGCACTATTCCTCCCACTGATACCAATGATGGGGACACTATTCCTACCACTGACACCAGTGATGGGGCATTTTTCCTCCCACTGATATCCATGATGGGACACTATTCCTCCCACTGACACCAATGATTAGGCACTATTCCTTCCACTGAAACCAATGATGAGGCGCTATTCCTCCCACTGACACCAATGATGGGGCACTATCCCTCCCACTGACACCAATGATGGGGCACTATTCCTCCCACTGATACCAATGGCAGGGACACTATTCCTCCCACTGACACCAGTGATGGGGCACTTTTCTTCCCACTGATATCCATGATGGGACACTATTCCTTCCACTGACACCAATGATTAGGCACTATTCCTTCCACTGACACCAATGATGGGGCACTATTCCTCCCACGGATACCAATGATGGGGCACTATTCCTCCCACTGGCACCAATGATGGGGCACTATTCCTCCCATGGATACCAACGATGGGGCACTATTCCTCCCACTGACACCAATGATGGGGCACTATTCCTCCCACTGACACCAATGATAGGGCACTATTCCTTCCAGTGACACCAATGACGGGGGGCACTATTCCTTCACTGACACCAATGATGGGGCACTATTTCTCCTAAGGTTACTAATGGTGGGGCACTGTTCCTCCCACTGACACCAACAATGCAATTATTTTACTCCCACTGACCAGTAAGCCTATTGTATTGTTTACTCCTACCGATGCCAGGACATGTTTTATTTCCATTGGCCACAGTCTGCGCCTCCTAAAGTATGAAGGGCAGTAAACTGGCCATTTGTATAAAAAGTTTCAAGACCCTGGCATTATATAATTGCCAACATCTCTATTCCAGGAATATATGGAAAATACCCCGCCCCCCCCATATAGTGGTAATTTCTAGGCAAACTGCAAACTGTGTTCTTTATTTTAAATGTGTTAACATTTTTAAAAAATTGCAATTCCAAGATGTGTCACAATAATATTGTTATAGTAATGCGTACAATACAAAAAATACTAATTATCAGAGACTCTGTATGAGTACCCAATGCATTTCACAGAAAATTATTCTTTTTTGTTTCTCTGATTTGAGAGTTTCATGTATTCTACACCTGTAATAACATTGTGTATGGATTGTGCCATGTATGTTCTAAAGGATATGTTATTGATTCTACCATAGATCATACTGTATTGTCTGCAGGAAGGAGCTATTGTCTCTGAAATGCGTCGGGTTCTCATATAGAGTCTCTGCTAATTTGTACTGTGTTTTTTGTATTGCATGCTTTATTGTAAAACATCTTGGAATTGCAATTTGCAACATTTGTTAACACATTTAAAATAAAGAATGAGTTGTCATTTTAAATATTCTTCCAATTTGCCTAGTAAGTCCCACTATATGGGGGGAATATTTTTCCATATGCACCTAAACATTGTTGCCGACCAAGTACACCCCTTCATGGAAACAGTATTCCCTGATGGCAGTGGGCTCTTATGGCAATATAATGCGCCCTGACACACTGCAAAAATGGTTCAAGAATGGTTTGAGGAACACAAGAAGCTTGAGATTTTGACTTGGCCTCCAAAGTTTCCAGTTTGCAGCCAATTGAGTATCTGTGGCAGGGCCATGGATAAGGGGGTACCATGGTCCTCAGTTAAGGGGCCCAGACCAGTAGGGGGGCCCAGAAGGCTGGGTGAATCAGATGTGGGCAGTGAGGGTGATCAGTATGATGGGGGGGGGTGCAGGCACTACTGGAACTGATGCCTTGTATGGTTCTCTCTGCAGCAGCTGAAAGCTGGTTTCTTCTTGTCTCCCACCAGCTGGCTTTCAGCTGCTGCAGAGAGAACCATACAGGGGATCAGTTCCAGTAACTCCCCCCCCCCCCCACGCGGCACTGATCACCCTGCCTGTGCACCATACGATTCCCCCTGCTGCCCAGAACCCCCTGTGTGTCCCCCTACCCCCCCTCCCGCATTGCTGCCAGCTTCCCTACTCTCCTTCCCACCGGCAGCTACAAGCACACAATAGGATCCTTCAGGATGGACAGTGGGAATAGGGTCCTGTAAATATTTCACATTTACAAGCCCCTTCATTTCCTGAATGAACACAATGAGTGATCTGCACCGATCACTCACTGTGCTCACTTACAACTGAAGAATAGTAAACTGTGTATATTTGGGGGTGGGGCTGTCAGATGGGCTGCATGGGGCCCCTTGGTTTCTGACAGCAGCCCTGTCTGTGGGATGTACTGGAAAAACAAGTCCGATCCATGGAGGCCCCACCTCACAACTTGCAGGACTTAAAGGATGCTACTGACAGCTTGGTGCCAGATACCACAGAATACCTTCAGAGCAGGGGCATAACAATAGGGGTTGCAGGGGCTGCAATTGCAACTGTGCCCCATGGTCCAGGGGGCCCGTGTGCCTCCCTTGTACACCTGAATAGGAGGGATGGCGATGGTGGCATTTAGAGGACCCAATCTCCTCCATGTTCCTCTATCCAGTTTACTTGTCTTCTGCTGTTCCCAGGGTCCCCGTGTGCTTCCCTGGTCCCCCCCCACAGAGCTGCTGTCTTCCCCCTCCTCTCTCCTGCCAGCTGCTGTAGAAGATGTCATGATGGAGAGATGGGAACGGGTCAGTAAATTTGTCATTTACCGGCTTCTTCCTTTTCTGAATGGTCAGAGTCAGTGATTGGTACCAATTGGTTCATTCATAACTGAAGCATAGTAAACTGTTTTTACTATACTTCCATTTCTGAATGAATGGAAGGCTCAGTGCACAGCTATTCCTGTCCATTCAATCTATGCAGCTGAGGCTACACAGATGGTGATTGAGGGCTTTTTTTTTTGTTTAGACCCCTGATATCTCATCAAAGCCCCCCAACAGAGCTCCTAAAATAAATTGTAAAAATAAAATTGTAAAATAAATAAAACAAAATGGTTAAAAAAAAATTAATTAAAATAATTAAAAACTACTGACACCAGTGAGGGAACTATCAGGATTGCAAAGGTTGCAAAGGTTGACCGGGCCCTGGCATTTCACCACCATGGGGAGGCCCGAAATGGCAGAAATGGGGCCCACTGCAGAACTTGTGAAAGGGCCCCGCTGCGGTACCGTAATAAAGGGACCCGCGATAGGAGTAAAGGGCCCCAGGATCAGTGGGAAGAGGGAAGGACCCTGATCAGGAGTCAGGGGGCCCTTCATAATTTCTTGCACCGGGGCCTTGAAGGTTCTGGTTACGCCTCTGCTTCAGAGGTCTAGTGGAGTCCATGCCTCTATGGGTCAGGGCTGTTTTGGCAGCAAAATGGGGACCTACTCAATATTAGGGGGGTGGTCATAAAGTTTGGTGTTCGGTGTAATTTTCTTATGATGTGTCTGACGGTTCATTTATAGCTGTCCAACTTTTTGACTCTTTGCGATCTTTCTTGGCCGCTGAGCATTTTCCCCGCAGACATTGAACTGCTGGCACCCGACAAGTCTATGGACGCGCTTTTCGTTAACTCGCTCCCTTGTATCCTTTAAAAAGAATCAGAGATTTTTGCCCACATCAAGGAACTGTAGCAGGGAAAAATATGCAAAGTGCCGTTTCACCTTTCTTATCCCAGTTTCTCGCATTCAGACAGATAAAAATGTGGTCGTCTTCAGAACAAAACCAGCTTTTGTTCATAACTGGCTGTCTTCTTCCAGCGGAATGAAAGTTTAATGAAGTACAAGTCTGCTGGGTCCCCCGTGTATAAATTATTTTTAATGGAACAGAGCAGGTCACTGCACTAAACTACTTAACTTCGGCAGCAATCTACATATTTTGGGCTGCGGTCGGGTCACCTGTGGACACCCGGGGTGCAGATTACAAAGAGACGAGGAGTGCGTGCTGGCGGAGTCAGAGGTCAGATGTATCGCTTCTTAAGCATTATGAATTTTGTGTGATAGAGGAGCAAAGCTTAGTGCTGCCCAGAGGATTCAATTAGATAAAGGCCGGGAGCTTTCCAGAAGAGATATACAACCAACCCGGTACACGGCTTCACTGCTTATAAGAGCAAGTGCACCCATGGGACTATGGGAGCTTAGACTGGATCAGGTAAGGGTAGCCTATACTCCACCTGCTTTCAACAAACCACTGGTCCCAGCATGACCTCAAAAGACGGCATTCATTTCTGTGAATTCCCTCATGGAAAACAGATTACATAAACAATAATCATCTTTCAGGGCACATGAAACAACAGGCAGCAAGTGGTGCTATACAGGCAATGGAGGATAATACATGTCAATCTTGGAAAGCTTTGCAATCTGTAGACATCAATATTTATCTTACATTGTTAATCAAGCTGTAATGTAGGTCTGCCCGCGGGATCCCCCGTCTCCCGGCGCCCCAGTGGGAACAATCTGCGCCAGAAGGGGAGGCTCCCCAGGTCCCCCATTTACAGTCATACTCAGATGTTAGAAGTGAGTATTCCTATTACCTATAACGTATGCCGATGGCCCTCTCTGAAGTTTCAACTGTAGAAATAAACCAATAACACTGAGACAGAGGGAAAGAGGGGGCGAAAGAAGGGGAGGGGGTAATTAAAGACGAACTGGATGGGCAAGGGCTAGGGCAAAAGGGGTGTGGTTGGGTCGAACTGCAGCAAGAAGTTGTACGTAGGTCTACCTCCTATCTCTATAAGATAGTATGTGTTAGTTCAGTTTGGTGGGTTATATGCTCGTGTTTTCAGAAGTGGGTAGAGTACCAATGGTTCCAAGATGCCCATTTTAGGAGCTCTTGCTCCCATAGATCTTCTCCCGAAGTTCATAGAGGTGGTGGGTTTGGGTTGTATTGACAACATCAAAGAGTGTTGGTAAGGTCTTTGATTTCCATAGTCTGGTTATGGATAGTCTTGTTGCCAAGAGGATGTGAATAATTAATTTTCTGTGTAGATGTGGGAGAGATTCAGTGTGCATGTTGAGGACTGCTAGCTCTGGGGTTGCGATGATGTGGGTATTAGTCACATTGCTAATTAGAGCGAATGTTGTCGCCCAGAGTTTTCGAATTCCCGGGCAATCCCAGAGAATATGGAGAAGGGTGCCTATTTGTCCACATTCCCTCCAACAGGAGGGGGAGGGATGTTCTTCAAATTTTA
Organism: Glandirana rugosa; assembly: GCA_018402905.1. Lineage (NCBI taxonomy): Eukaryota > Metazoa > Chordata > Amphibia > Anura > Ranidae > Glandirana > Glandirana rugosa. The sequence goes on along the minus strand of BLSH010341916.1, from coordinate 146,437 downwards.
AGATTATCGCGGGGGTTATATACCACCTTCGTATTATTTTCTGGGTTAGCTCCCAAAGGGTTATGCACAAAGTGTGTTTGTACACCGATCTGGATGCCATAGCCCACTGTTTGGGAGTGTAGTATGCGCCTAATTCTCTTTCCCAATAGAGTGTTGCTTTGGATTTGAAGGGAATGTTTTTTTGCACTGTGTACAGGTTTGCTAGTCCCTTATTAGATTTAGAAGACTGGTTTAGATATGCCCAGATTTTAAGAGGGACTTGCGCGCGTGTTTGCAGGTTGCGCTTGAGACAGTGCGCTATTTGCAGATAAGTGTAATTTTCATAAGGTTGGAGCCTGAGTTCGTTTTGTAGTTGCGAGAACGGTTTAAGGGTCCCTTCGGAGTAAATTATACGTAGGTTAGAGTTATGTTCTTTTATCCAGTTAGAAAGTCTCATGTTGGGAACCAGTATCTTTAAAATGGATTTGGGGGGGTTAATTGTAATGGTAGGTGTTTCTGTACATTTGACATTCATTAGATTGTTCTTTATGGGCTGCTATAATTGTGGGCGGGTTTTCTTATTGGGTCCACATAGGAGCCAGGTCTTCAAGTTTTCTTGATTTGATACGGCCAACTCAATTTCACCCCAAAGCGTACTTGGGGAGGATATAAACCAGTCTCTCAGTGGAGCCAATACACTGGCTACATAGTAGCGGATCTGTGTTTTACAAGGGTTGTAAGCGCACATCTGGGTCTTTTATTACGCCATAGGTATTTATTTAGGGCTGTTTGGAGTGAATTAATATAGTTTTTAGGTATGGGGATAGTTATGGTGCGAAATAGGTATAGTAGTTTTGGAAGAGTCATCATTTTGAACGCTGCCAGGTGGCCTGCCCAGAAGAGTTCAAATTTGGCCCAAGTCTGGAGGTCCGTCAGGAATTGTTCTTTAACAGCTTCCCGACCGCGCGCCGTCTTTTCACGGCGGCAGTCGGGGAGCCTTGCGCGAATCGCCGTAAATAAGCGGTGATTCGCATTTGGCCACCGCGCGCGCACCCGCCGCACTCCTGGGGAGTGTGCCCGCGGCTCGGGCGGACCCGATGTCCGCCGGCGAGCCGCGATGAGCGGCTACAGGGAAAGAACGGGGAACCGCCGATGTAAACACGGCGGTTCCCCGCCCTGTCAGTGGGGCATGAGAGATCTACTGATCCCTGTCACTGGGATCAGTTAGATCTCTCATGCCCATGTTAGCCCAACCCCCCCACAGTAAGAACACACCCAGGGAACACAATTAACCCCTAGCTCTCCCCCCCAGGTTAACCCCTTCACTGCCAATGACATTTATACAGTAATCAGTGGACATTTAAATTTCTGATCGCTGAATAAATGTCATTGGTCCCAAAAAAGTGTCAAAATGTTCCGACATGTCCCCCCCAATATCGCATTACCGCTAAAAATCGCAGATCGCCGCCATTACTAGTAAAAAAATAAAAATAAATAAAAACCCCAGAAATTAATTCTCACCATCCGTAAACGCGGCCACTTTTGCGCAAACCAATCAATAAACGCCGATTGCAATTTTTTTTATCGCAAATATGAGGAATAATAATTCGGCCAAAAACGGTGAAAAAAATGTTTTTTTTATATTTTTTTTTTGGATTTGAATTTTAGCAAAAAGTAAGAAATTTGGGTTTTTTTGCAAAATGGTCGCTCTTCTTTTGTTTATAGCGGCGATAAGAAATGACGCAGAGGCAATCAAATACCACCAAAAGAAAGCTCTATTTGTGGGAAAAAAAGGACGCAAATTTTGTTTGGGTACAACATCGCACGACCGCGCAATTGTCAGTCAAAGCGACGCAGCGCCGAATCGCAAAAACTGCTCTGGTCCTAAAGCTGCAAAACCTTCCGGTTGGTAAGTGGTTAAAGGGGGGAAGTTTAGTCGGAATAGGTCTTTAGTTTTGTTGGGTAGAGTTATGCGAAGATATGGAACCCATGAATCGCTCCATTTATATGGGAGATCCTTGGAAAGAGTTGCTGTAGATTCCTCCCCTACTCCTAGGTCTAGGATCAGTGATTTAGTCTCGTTGATTTTATAGTATGATACCTTACTCTATTCTGTCAGTACATTCTGTATTGCTGGAAGTGAAGTTGTGGGGTTAGTGGCTATCAAGATTATGTTGTCTGCAAATAGACTTATACGGTGATCTGTGTGGCCTATTTTTATACCAGAGATTATAGGGTCTGAACTAATGCGTTCTGCTAGAGTCTCAATAGCTAAATTAAAGATTAAAGGGGATAGGGGGCAGCCCTGTCGCATGCCATTGGTGATATTGAATGGCCGGGATATCATTTCGTTCGCATATACTTGTGCGGAGGGTTGATTGTATAGGGCTAGTATGGCATTGAGGATGTGGCCTTTAAAGCCAAACTTATCCAAAGTGGCGTGCAGGAAGCCCCAGTGGACTCTATCAAATGCCTTCTCTGCGTCTAGGGAGAGCAACAGGGAAGGCGTTTTATTTTGTCCTGAGGTATGTATGATGTTTATTAGGCGCCTCGTCGCGTCTGCTGCTTGTCTGCCGTTGGTAAAACCCGCTTGATCTCTGTGTATTAATGTGGGCATATATTTCATCATCCTGGTTGCTATCGTTTTGGAGTAAATCTTAATGTCTGTGTTCAATAAGGAAATGGGACGGAAGTTCTGGGAGATGTTTGGCTCTTTGCCTGGTTTGGGGATTGTAATAACTAAAGCCTTCAACATAGTAGGTGGGAGTATTGAGGAGGAGGCAGCATCATTGAAGAGTTGGCATAAATGCGTGGAGAGGGTAGTTTTGAGTAGTTTATAATATTCCCCTGTTAGGCCATCTGGGCCAGGGGATTTTCCATTGGGAAACAAGTCAATTATGTCTTCTATCTCTTTGGGGGAGAAGGGCTTGTTGAGGTCTTCGAGTTGTGCGGTATTTAGTGTTGGGAGGTTAATCTCTTTTCAAAATTGGTTGATCATATCTTGGGAGGGATGGGCCATTTGTGATTCGTTTTTTATGTTGTACAAGGAGCTATAGTAGCAACTGAATGCATTAGTGATTGCTTGAGGGTCTAGGTTTTCCCCTGTGGCGGGGTGGAACAGGTATGGTATTTTGGACTTGGCTTGTCGAATTTTGATACGACGGGCCAAAGCTTTCCCAGCTTTGTTGGTAGTAGCGTAGTGGTTAGCTTTAAGTATGTGGTGGTGTTTTTCAAATGTGTCTAACAATAATGCTCTCAGCTCTTGTCTCAGTTTTGTAAGTTTGGTTTTTATAACTGGGGATGGGTGTGATTGATTTTGGGTATCTAAATCTTTTATTTCCTTGGTGATCAGATCTATTTGCTGTGTCCTCCTCTTTTTAGCTTGGGCTCCCATTCGTATAAGTACACCTCTGCTGAATGCCTTGTGAGCTCCCCAGAGGGTCGCCGGGCGGGACACCGAACCCACATTGAGCTGAAAAAATTAATCTACTTGGTACTGTAGTAATGTGGCATAAGATGTAGTTTTTAGGATTTGAGCGTTGGCTCTCCAGATTTTGTGTGGGCGGAGTTTTTAAGTAATGATATTGTGATATGTGTAGGAGCATGGTCTGACCATGTTGTCCACTTGTCTGTCAAGAAATAATCAATACGAGAATAGGTGTTATGGACATGAGAATGAAAGGTGTATTTTCTCAATCCTGGGTGGTGACATCTCTAGATATCATACAAGTCGTTGTCGTGGAGGAATTTAACTATGTTGTGGTTAAGTCTCAATTTGGGATTTGTTGAGTCTAGTTGTTGATCTGGAACAATGTTAAAGTCTCCACAAATTATTAGAGATCCTTTTTGGACTGCTCTAATCTTCTTCAAGGTCCTGTTTAGAAAGTGAATTTGTTGGTTGTTCGGGGCATAAGTTGAGGCTAGAGACACCTGGGCACCTGGGCATTATCTATCATACAGATTAGGATAAGATATCGTCCATGAACATCTGCTATGGATACCAGCAGGCAGAAATTTACTGAGCTGTGAATAGCTATTAGAATGCCACATTTTTTCTGGTGGCCTGATGCCGTATAGATACGAGGGAAGTCTCTATGTGCGCACTTGGGGCCGCGGTTTTCTTGAAGTGCGTCTCTTGCACACACAAGATTTGGCACGTACTTGTTTTTGCCATTTGCCAAAGTGAGGCCCTCTTAGCTGGATGATTTAATCCGTTGGCTTTTATGGTTAAGATTTTGGTGGCCATAGGATTAAGGGTGTGTAGAGATAGTGGTAGTACTCACAGTCCGGTGGTTTCTTGCATTGGGGTGTTGTGTTGCTAGTCCACATCCGGTGGTAGTGAGTTCGTTGGTGATGGTAGCGATGTTGGAGGATTTGTAGAGGGTCCTGTGTCAGGTGGTTTGGTGAGGTGAAGACATGGAGTTCCTCTTGAACTGATCGTGTACATGCTTGCTGCTTGCAGGGGAGAAGAGAAGGCAGGAAGAAACAGAGAGAACAAGAAAACAATCAAACAGTCATAACCAAAATAGCACTGCCAGCTATCAAAAGCTGTGGTTCTGTGGTGTGCCTTTAAACGGGGTGAACAGTTTTAGGGCCACAGGAGTGGCAACGGAGCATAGCGGGCGTTAGGTGTGTTCAGAGCAAACTGCTTGCTTAATATTTAGCTGAACTGGAATTTACCTCTTTTAGCTGTGAGTATGACGCCACTGTGGTGTGATTTTACCGGGATGGCTTTTAGCTTCCGGGTGCGATGGTGGGTCCGGGATGATACCCCAGGGTTTTAGGAGAGTCAGGCCTTTCTCCAGTGAGGGAACGGTGAAGGATTCACCATTTTTCTCTATCAGTAGTTTAGCAGGTTGTTTCCACTCGTACATTATTTTATGATTACGGAGGGCCTTGGTTATGGTTGATAGTTATATTCTGATATCTAGAGTGTGGTTAGATAGGTCCGCATGGATTTGGAAGGGAGTGAACGGGGTAGGCAGCTGCCCCAGAGCTCTGGCTTTGAGCATGATCTGTTCCTTAGTGTGATAAAAATGGACTCTTAAGAGCACATCGCGAGGAACCGATTGTGGCAGAAACAAAGGTTTTGGCACCCTATGGATGCGATCGATCGTGAGCTCTATGGGGGTAAATCAGGCAGCAAGGTGGCAAATAGCTCCGTGGTGTATTTTTTCAGCTCGGCTGGTTGGACTGACTCTGGGACCCCCCTAAGTTTGAGGTTGTTCCTTCTCGATCGGTCTTCCAGGTTGGCCATTTATGCTTTAAGCCACGCACATTCGTCTTTGTTTTCTTTGTGGGCCTCAACTAGGTTATTTACTGTGGTGGTCATTTCCCCCATAGCAATCTCAATTGTATCAACTCTATCGCCCTTCCCTAGTTATCTGCTTGCTGAGGGAGAGGATGTCTGCTTGGATCAAGGTATGTACCGACAAGAGCATGTCCTTGAGCTGGGTGTCTGACACCGGCTGGTTGGACATAGGGAAAGAGGCTATTGGGGAAGTCTCTGCCGTTTGTAGTGTAAGTGGGGCTGTGTGACTTACCTCCAGTGTCTGGGTGATGTGATCTAGTTTCAGTCTGAACTTAGCCGGGCTGCAGCATGTAGGGCTGAGGTTGGTCTCTCTGGAGGGAGAGCGGACTCCGTTTGTTGTCTCCTCTGCTTCTGATGAGTCAACTGGCAGATCTGTGTAATGTGAGGCCTCACGCGCCGCCATCTTGCCTTCTCTCCCGGGGTTGTTGCACGAAATATGTTGTCAGTTTCCTCGGCTCCCGCTCGTCTTTTCTTTTCCTGGAGTGGGCGGCCAGGTTGGGAAGAGGTCCCTTGCCTTCTGGAGTCATCATGGTGGTGTTTGCTGGCTTGTGGTCGCTCTATTGTATGCCGCTGCACCGGAATTCTCTCCTCACGCGTCCATACAGCATGTGCGCTGGCCACGCCCCCTACAATATCTTTTTTTAAAATAAATCTTTTAGAGCTGTAAAAACAAAATTCTCAGAGTAGAAGTCGTATTTTATAGGAGTGATATCACTGTTCTCTGGATATAAGTTATATATTATAAGAGTAGTACCTCAACCCTCTAGGTATGCACTATATTACCAAAAGTATTGGGACGCCTGCCTTTACGTGCACATGAACTTTAATGGTATCCCAGTCTTAAGGCCCGTACTCGTGGTCCGATGGTTGGTCAACAACGGTCGTCCAACAGCCTGTTGGCCTATAATCTGATCGCGTACGATTCTACAGCCGATTTCCAATTCTCGTCCAACGAGACTAGAAAACTTTTTATATAAAAAAGGGCATAGAAAACTGTCTTCCAAAGTGCTTGTACCAGATCCCCATGTGCAAAACATAGGGTAAAGATCCCTACTTACCAAACCTCATTGACTCTCTTGTCTTATGACACAGAGAAGTCAATTAGCGCTTGCGGTCTGTTACCCGACCATGGGTTCTCACTGGTGTAGCTTTTCCTCCCAGGAGTGTCGCTGGTCACTCTTCCAAGATGTTTTGTAGGAGAAAAAAGAGATCTCTCATCGCGCAACTCGTTTAGGATCTTTATTTGCCAAACCGTGCTGATTATTACAACATGTACGGTTGTTTACCTGCTGTTCTATGGAAGCCGTGACTCTGCAGTGTCGGCGTTCATTCCAACTGAACGTGGCCCAGCACACCTTTCATACCACATGACACGTTTCGTCACTTCCGTAACGTCTTCAGAGATGGAAGGCACAGTGTGTTCCACAGCCTTATATTTAATGCCATTTATACCTCACTTCCTTCTTATACAGCCTGGGTTATGCATATATCACGTGGCGGTTTCCCATCCCGTTCTAAATTCCCTATATGGCTTGCAATTTATTCATGTGGGGGCCAGTTAATTGATTATGGCCAAACTATAGAATGCTAATGTATATTTGATCCAAATTAAAATTACTGATTTTATTAAAATTAATTAAAATTAGGTCCATATAATTACTAAAGTGACTGAACCAAACCATTAGTTATAATATCCAAAAACTTATATTTAATTTTAATTTTAATTAAGAATAAAAATAAAATTAAAATGAAAATAAATCAAAATACAATTAAATAAAAATAAAATAAAAATAAAAATAAAAAATAAAATAAAAAATATGAAATAAATAAAAATAAAAATTAAAAATAAATAAAAATAAATAATAAATACAAATACTCGCTCATTCGTGTCTTTATGGACCTTGCTTTGTGCACTGGTTCAAATCATTTGGTGGAGGGGGGATTAGGATGTGGGTTTTTTTTTCAGGGGTTGGGCTTGGCCCCTTAGTTCCAGTGAAGGGAACTATTAAGGCGTCAGCATACCAAGACATTTTGGAAAATTTCATGCTCCCAACTTTGTGGGAACAGTTTGGGGGTGGCCCCTTCCCATTCCAACATGACTGCGCACCAGTGCACAAAGCAAGGTCCATAAAGACATGGATGAGTTAGAACCCGACAGAACATCTTTGGGATGAATTTGAGCGGAGACTGTGAGCCAGGCCTTCTCATCCAACATCAGTGCCTGACTTCACAAATACGCTTCTGGAAAAATGGTCAAACATTCCCATAGACACTCCTAAACCTTGTGGACAGCCTTCCCAGAAGAGTTGAAGCTGTTATAGCTGCAAAGGGTGGGCCAACTCAATATTGAACCCTACGGACCAAGACGGGGATGCCATTAAAGTTCATGTGCGTGTAAAGGCAGGTGTCCCAATAATTTTGGTTATGTAGTGTAAGTTATATTATATAGGAGTATTTACACTCACCAGCCACTTTATTAGGTACACCTTGCTAGTACCGGGTTGGACCTCCTCTTGCCTTCAGAACTGCCTTCATTCTTCATGGCATAGATTCAACAAGGTTTTGGAAACGTTCCTCAGAGATTTTACTCCATAGTGACATGATAGCATCACACAGTTGCTGCAGATTTGTCGGCTGCACATCCATGATGCCAATCTCCCGTTCCACCACATCCCAAAGGTGCTCTATTGGATGAGATGTGGGGAGTGTGGAGGCCATTGGAGTAAAGTGACCTCATTGTCCAGTGGTGAGATGATTGGAGCTTTGTGACATGGTGCATTATCCTGCTGGAAGGAGCCATCAGAAGATGGGGACACTGCAGTCATAAAGGGATGAACATGGTCAGCAACAATACTCAGGTATGCCGTGGCATTTAAACGATGTTCAATTGGTACTAAGGGGCCCAAAGTGTGCCAAGAATATATCCCCCACACCATTACACCACCACCACCAGCCTGAACCGGTGATACAAGGCAGGATGGATCCATGCTTTCATCTTGCTTACACCAAGTTCTGACCCTACCTTCTGAATGTCACATTTGAAATCTGCTGCTGTAGCCCATCAGCTTCAAGGTTCGATGTGTTGTGCATTCAGAGATGGTGTTCCGCATTCCTTGGCTGTAGCAAGTAGTTATTTGAGTTACTGTTGCCTTTCTATCATCTGGAACCAGTCTACCCATTCTCCTATGATCTCTAACATCTACAATGCACTTTGGTCCAGTGCCGCTCACTGGATATTTTCTTTTTGGACCATTCTCTGTAAACCCGAGAGATGGTCGTGTGTGAAAATCCCAGTAGATCAGCAATTTTTAAAATACTCAGACCAGCCCGTCTGGCACCAACAACCATGCCACGTTCAAGGTCACTCAAATCCCCTTTCTTCCCCATTCTGATGCTAGATTTGAACTTCAGCAAGTCGTCTTCACCACGTCTAGATGCCTAAATGCATTGAGTTGCTGCCATGTGATTGGATTAACAATCTAAAAGGAGGGGAAAATGTGATACAAAAGGTAATAACCGTAGCGCTTACCCCTAAAGGGGCTGCTGAGAACATACCCAGGTCTCCCACAATGGTACAGAGGCTGCCAGGCACACAAGTTCAGTCCCACACACACCAACAATTCAGTCTAACTAGAGGAGAGAGCTACATAACTCTGGGGAGGTGAGCTGACAGAAAAGGTATTAGGTGGAGGCCGGGTAAATCTCCCTGAATTGATGAGTTTTCCGGGATCGCCTAAAGGCGGACAGTAGGAGATAGCTGAAAAGATTGGGGTAGGGAGTTCCAAAGGATAGGAGAAGCTATGGAGAAGTCCTAGAGGGGAGCATGGGAAGAGATGATAAGGGAGCTAGAGAGCAGGAGGTCTTGGGGAGCGTGGAGAGGAGGTTTTGGGTGATATTTTGAGATGATATTGGGGCTGTAGCTCGGGGCAGAGTTGTGGATGGCTTTGCATGTTGTCAATATTGAGAATATTTTTTTTTGGGTGATTGGAAGCCAGTGGAGGGATTCGCAGAGAGGGGTGGAGGACACCGACTGGTTGATAAGGTTGATGAGTCCAGCAGCAGCATTCATGATGGGGATAGCCTATGTAAAGGTATGTGATGGGGATAGCCTATGTAAATGTATGTGATGGGGATAGCCTATGTAACGGTATGTGATGGGGATAGCCTATGTAAAGGTATGTGATGAGGATAGCCTATGTAAAGGTGTGTGATAGGGATAGCCTATATAAAGGTATGTGATGAGGATAGCCTATGTAAATGTATGTGATAGGGATAGCCTATGTAAAGGTATGTGATGGGGATAGCCTTTGTAAATGTATGTGATGGGGATAGCCTATGTAAAGGTATGTGATGGGGATAGCCTATGTAAAGGTGTGTGATAGGGATAGCCTATGTAAAGGTATGTGATGGGGATAGCCTATGTAAATGTATGTGATGGGGATAGCCTATGTAAAGGTATGTGATGGGGATAGCCTATGTAAATGTATGTGATAGGGATAGCCTATGTAAAGGTATGTGATGAGGATAGCCTATGTAAATGTATGTGATAGGGATAGCCTATGTAAAGGTATGTGATGGGGATAGCCTATGTAAATGTATGTGATGGGGATAGCTTATGTAAAGGTATGTGATGAGGATAGCCTATGTAAAGGTATGTGATGGGGATAGCCTATGTAAAGGTGTGTGATGGGATAGCCTATCTAAAGGTATGTGATGGGGATAGCCTATGTAAAGGTATGTGATAGGGATAGCCTATGTAAAGGTATGTGATGGGGATAGCCTATGTAAAGGTGTGTGATGGGGATAGCCTATGTAAAGGTATGTGATGGGGATAGCTTATGTAAAGGTATGTGATGGGGATAGCCTATGTAAAGGTATGTGATGGGGATAGCCTATGTAAAGGTGTGTGATGGGGATAGTCTATGTAAAGGTATGTGATGGGGATAGCCTATGTAAAGGTGTGTGATGGGGATAGCCTATGTAAAGGTATGTGATGGGATAGCCTATGTAAAGGTGTGTGATGGGGATAGCCTATGTAAAGGTATGTGATGGGGATAGCCTATGTAAAGGTGTGTGATGGGGATAGCCTATGTAAAGGTATGTGATGGGGATAGCTTATGTAAAGGTATGTGATGGGGATAGCCTATGTAAAGGTAGGCCAACAAGGAGGGACTTTCAAGAGTTGTGGCAAGAGATAATAAGGGAGTGAATTAGTAGCTCTTTGGTGTCATTGGTTCAGAAGGGACACATTTTGGAGATGTAACGAAAGTTAAAGAGGCAGGATTTGGACAGTGGTTGGATGTGGGGCTGAGAGGTCCAGGATTACACCTAGCACCTCAGCATTAGTGAAGGAACTGAGTTGTGCCATTGACTGATAATTTTACGATTGACCTTGATGGAAAAATCATGGGAGGGGGCATGGAAGAAGAATTTATTATGAGTTTGATGAAGTGATGTGACATCCATACTGATGTGCCAGTCAGAGGCGTAACTAGAACCTTCAGGGCCCCGGTGCAAGAAATTATGAAGGGTCCCCTGACCCCTGGCCAGGGCCCTTTCCTCTTCCTACTGATCGAGGGGCCCTTTACGCCTATCGTGGGTCCCTTTATTATGGTACTGCAGTGGGGCCCTTTCACAAGTTCTGCAGCAGGCCCCAGGGGGACCAGGGAAGCACACAGGGGCCCTGGGAACAGCAGAAGACAAGTAAACTGGATAGAGGAAAATAGAGGAGATTGGGTCCTCTAAATGCCACCCCCACCATCCCTCCTATTCAGGTGTACAAGGGAGGCACATGGGCCCCCTGGACCATGGGGCCCGGTTGCAATTGCAACCCCTGCAACCCCTATCGTTACGCCCCTGGTGCCAGTTAGTAAATTAGTGATGCACAAGGAGACTGACAGGGTGAGCAGAGGAGTAGAGAGATGTGGGTGTCATCATTATGAAGCTGGTATTGGAAGCCAATGGAGGCTATCAGCTGACCTAGGGAGGAGGTATATATAGAGAATAGTAGAGGTCCGAGGACAGAACCTTGGAGGACCCCTACAGAAAGAGGAAAAGGAGATGAGGTGGTAGAGTTGTAGGTGGCACTGAAGGTGCAGCGAGATAAGTAAGAGGAGAACCAGCAAAGAGCTGAGTCTCAGAGGCCAAAGGAATGGAGTTTTTTGAAGAGTACAGCACCAAAGGCAGCAGAAAGTGGCCATTGGTTTTAGCAGATAGTAAATTGTTAGTGAGATTTAGGAGGGCAGTTTCTGTGGAGTGTTGTGGGTAAAACCCAGATTAAAAGGGATCAAAAAGGTTGCTATCAGTGAGGTAGTAGCTCAGACAGTTGTAGACTGTGTGTTCTAAAAGTTTGAAAGTAAACAGGGACATGGAAATAGGTCTGAGATTGTTCCTACTAGTGGGGTCCAGCGAAGGGGCTTTTTAAGGGGGAGGCAGCCAGTCAATGTTTTAGAAGGTTGGGGAAGATGCCAGTAGAAAAGCAGATATTGAAGATGTGAGTTAAACACCTCAGAACAGAGCAAGAGGGTGGTCGTAGTAGTTGTGAGGGAATGGGGTCCAGGAGGCACCCAGGAGGCAAGTGGTTCTGTGGGTGTTAGGAAAAAGGTTTTGTGACCCCCTCTTTAGTAACAAGGTAAAAATAGCAAAGTATTGAATGTGGTGGTAGACATGGCATGTTAGGTGGGGGAGAAGTCTGCATAGTAGAAACCATCTCATCACAAAATTGCTTCAATCGTGTTTTTGAAATGATTGGCAATCTCGTGGGCAGTGAGTGAGTTAGAGCAGGGGTTTACAAACCTTCTAAACAAAGGGCCAGTCTACTGTCCTTCAAACTTTAAGGGGACTGGACTGTGTCCAGTGTGAGTAGAACATTCCCTGATGTCAATGGGAGTAAACAGTGCCTCATCATTGGCATTAGTAGGGGGGGGGGCTGCCCTATTGTTGGCATTATGAGAAGGAATAGGGCCTCATGTTTGGTATCAGTGTAAGAAATAGTGCCCCATCATTGGTGCTAGTGTGATGAATAGTACCTCATCATTGGTGCCAGTTGGAGGAATAGTGCCCCGTCATTCGTGTTAGTGGAAGGAATAGTGCCCCATCATTGGTGTCAGTAGGAGAACGAGTGCCCCATCTTTGGTGTCAGTGGGAGGAGTAGTGCCTCATTGTTGATGTCAGTGGGAGGAAAAGTGTCCCGTTATTGGTGTCAGTAGGAGTAATAGTGCCCCATCATTGGTGCCAGTTGGAGGAATAGTGTCCCATCATTGGTGTTAGTGGGAGGAATAGTGCCTCAACATTGGTGTCAGTGGGAGGAGTGGTGCCCCATTGTTGGTGCCAGTGGGAGGAATAGTGCCCCATCATTGGTGTTAGTGAGAGGAATAGTGCCTCAGCATTGGTGTCAGTGGGAGGAGTGGTGCCCCATTGTTGGTGCCAGTGGAAGGAACAGTGCCCCATCATTGGTGTCTGTGGGAGGAGTGGTGCCCCATCATGGGTGTCAGTGGGAGGAATAGTCCCCTATTTTTGGTATCAGTGAGAGGAATAGTGACTTGTATCAGTAGGAGAAATAGTGCCGCAGGGGCAGGATAAAGGCAAGCAAAGGGCCACATCTGGCCCACGGGCCACAGTTTGGAGATCTCTGAGTTAGAGGATGGAGTTAGAAGATATCTGATAGGGATTGCATGAGAGGGTGTTAATGAGAGTGATGAAATAGGTCTGTTTGGCAGCGTGAAGGCAGGATTTGTATTATTGGAGGGCAGATTTACACACCGCAAAATTTTGCTGGGGTTTAGTTTTACCCCACAATCACTCAAGAGTGAGGCTATGACTTTTGAGACTTCTGGTGTCATCTTTTTGTCAAAGCTGTAGGGGTCAGGGGTCTGTGTGTAATGGAAGGGAGCGAGTGTATGTAGGGAGCATGAGAGAGAGCTGCTGGAGACAGAGGTATCCAGGTTGGGGCAGAACGAGAAGGGGGTAGGGGGTGAGATGTTGTGATTGAATGGAAAATGAAAGGGTTAAAGTAGTGAAGGTTTCTTCAGGTAACTGCATGTTGAAGGGATAGAGGGTTAAAGACAGGCCTAGCTCACAGAACTTCTGACTTCAGCTCTACAAAGCTGTCTTTGGCTCTGATTGCGTCAACCTGGTTCTTAGAAATGCTCTGTGAAATTGATATTGATCTGACCTCTGTAGATATCATTCTGATCTTGTGAGAGTGGTGATGGCTCAGTCAGAGATCTGACCACGCTGAGAGCGCTCTTTAGAAAAACTGATGCATAAACATGCACAAACCTTTTAGCTGATGGCACATTCATACAGAGAGCAGGTGCCTCTACAGCCAATCTTGTCAACTCAAAATGGGGTTGTGCACAAAACCATAATTTCCAGGGAGATAAATGGTCACGACTAGTGTTGAGCGAACCCGGACTGTAACGTTCGGGTCCGTACCGAACTTTAGGGTGTCCGTGGCACGGACCCGGACCCGGACATTTCAAAAATCGTTCGGGGTAGTCGATTTTCCAAACACGTACAAATACGTAGTCAAAAAGATTTCTCGCGAGAGTCGCACCAGTCTAGAGACTGACTCGGTAGTGGTGAGAGTGTTCTAGTCTTACTATAGATGTCTCCAGTCTAGTTATAGTTAAAGTGTCTCGTAAAGATTCTTGGTCCAACTGCGTTAGTCTCGGTTTCTGTCGAAACATCTCGACTTCAGTCTTCAAGACACTCGATCCGGACAGAAATTGGGAGATAGGGAAGTTGTACGTCAATGGACTTCTTTGGAAGTGATGAAATTGGGAAAGTAAAAGGTAAGT
>BLSH010341916.1:99667-128363 GCA_018402905.1 Glandirana rugosa | reverse complement strand
CCCGTTATTTTACTTGATTTTAATTTATTTTCCCTATCCCCATTTATTTGTAGGGCACTTGCCCTAGTTTGAAGATGATTTTAGAACAGTTATATCGCTTCTACCGTTCATTAATACTTTTCAGACACAGTTTGAAGATGATCCACATTCAACTCCATTTTTGCTTTTTTTATGTTTTTATTTTTTTAAAAATATTTAAAGTTATTTCCCTGTCCCCATTTTTTTGTAGGGTGCTTGCCCTACCCTTACCCCCATTTTACTTCCTTTTGCAGCCCTCTGGGGCTTTCCAGGACTTTCCTACAGCCATTTTTGTGCCTAAAAGTTCGGGTCCCCATTGATTTCAATGGGGTTCGTTGTCCGTGCGATCGTTCGGGTTCCGTCCGGACCCGGACCCGGACTTTGTCCCGAGGTTCGGACGGACCAGCAGAACCCGAACTTCCAGGTGTTCGCTCAACTCTAGTCACGACAGATGGCCTGGGGAAGGCAGGATATATGAATAGGACACCCCATCTACAATGATGTCATTGCAGAGTTGTACCACCCTGAGTGGGAAGAAGGAACAGCCATTTTAGGTATAAATCAAATATATATTTGATTTATAAAGTACATTGGTGATAAAGCAGATGATGTTACATATTGTCTTTCCTTTCTATGTGAGAATGCCAGTTTAACTCTAGTTTTACACCCCGTAATTTGCAAGATTGCTATCTCAGCATGACAACCTGTTCAACCAAAAAGCCTGGAAGTGACAAGACTATGTGAATGGCCATCTACATATCAAAAGAAGTCATCGGAGAATCAAATGGACTTCAAAGAGTAGTTAGCTAGGTGCCAACCCCCTTTCAAAATGTATAAATTGTATTGCAATTGTAGCCAAAGCAGAACAATTCTTTTGAACTCATCGCCATGTTCTCCATTGTTCTCCCTGACTGTGGCTAGCTACAGCCTTGTATAATAAATATGTTTATTTTTCAATCTGGATTCAGCGGTCAAAATGTTACTGAAACCTAAGAGTATGAGGTTTCCCCTACACACCCCAAAGGTTTTCCCTCTGTGCCAAAAAGATGAGGAACTCCTAACTATGCATGAGCAAAATTGTGTTTTCGCTTTGCAGAAATTTTGTCAAAAATTTGGGACATATCGTGTAGCGCTACCCCCGTAAGGCCCTCTGGATTTTTGGGTCCTCCCATGCACAACCAGGCAACAGTAATTTTCCAGCATTCACTCAGTAGTCAAGAATTAGTCCAGGGTGGTTGATTTTGTGTTTAGTTTATTAGGAGTTGAACTTGGATAGGGATGGAAAGGTATGGGATGCCCAGAACTGTAACTTGAATGCCAATTGAGGGCTGTCCACCCATAGGATAAGCGGATCAGCTTAACTGTTAGCAAAAATGTTCCAAGCACTGAATGCAGATGCTCTCTCTCTTGTAGAAAATACACTTGCACCTGACTGTTCCATAAATTCCCCAAGCAAGAGGTGTAGGATAGCTGGGTATTGTACCTAGCTGCTTCTCCTCTGTCAGGCTCTGGGGTGTAGTGGTTGAAGTTACTCACTCAGCCCCTTGGGTGAACCCTGAAGCTCAAGCAACTTCTGCACTAAGCCTGGCTGAGGCTGAAAGGGTGTGGGGCTTCAGTTGTTTCTGGCCTCTCTCTTCCTCTGACTCCTTCCTCTGCCCAGGGGCAGAGCCTCCCCCCCGCACATGGGTCCCCTCCAGGCAACTGGATTCTGGACTCTGCTCTCACGTGGCCAGTCTACAGAATATTTATGGCCAATCTCTCCATCTTCTGGGCCGTTCCCACCCAGGGATTGGAGAAGACTCCAGAAATATTCTGGTGTAATCTCTGCTCCTCTAGTTCTAGAACCCTCCAGCAGTTCCAGGAGCCAGGGGGTGATAACAAAGACTCAGCCCTTGGAGCTCTGCCAGCCAACAAAACAATTTAACCCCAGCTCCTCTGCCTATAGAGGAGCTACACTAAATTTTCCTACTCTGTACACAGGGAGTGCTACATCAGCAACTTTGGATGAATCCATTAGAGTCAATGGGAAGGCTAAATTAAGGGTGCAATTGACTTCAAAAGATTCCTGGTGGCTTTTGAGGCTTCTTTTCATTATAATGGGCTGGTTCTTGCACCAGAAAAAAACTAATTTCTGGGAACATGATGTTTCATATTAAAGAACCTGAATAATCTAATTTTAACCCCAACGATAACCTAATTCTAATCCTAACTCTAATCCGAACTCTAAATCTAATGCTACCTCTAAATTAAATGCTAATCCTAATGGCAATCCATGGGAATAGTGGTAGAGTATAGGTTGGCTTTGTCTATCAACAAGGCCATTGATCACCATGGCATCACTAACCTTGTAACTGGCTTTGATAAAAAAAACAACATTTTTCCTAGGCGGTCCCATTGGAAAACTAGACGCCAAATTGGTAATTTCACTGCAAAATCAATCTCAATGAATTCACCCAGCTAGTCCCTTCTGACTAAACTTTCCCATTGGAGATTCAGCACAAAAGACACAGAGTATTATTTGCTGGAAGGATATCCGAAATCCTCTTCGGTATGTAGTGGGTTAGTTCACTCTGGATTAATTCCCTCACATTTGAGAATCAGAAGAGCTGGACCAAATCTGCCAGTTTCTACACCAGATCCATCCCACCCCTCACTGGGAACCCATGCAGACTCTTAAATGTGAGATGACCCCGCCATTGTGTTCTCTACCCTAAAGGATAACACAAGACCAGTCTGTACTACAAAAATTAAAACAAGTACAACTGTATTGGGTTTTGAATCCCAAGGCAGAAGAACCACATATGTTGTAAATGTTATAGTATCATGTTGGATCTGCTGGCCCCTGTGGATGTATTTGTCTCCTGATCATCCAAGGTCTGTGATCATCTTGTGCAAGGGTCTACAAACTTTCTAAACAAAGGACCAGTATACTGTCTTTCAGATATTAGGGGCGTCAGACTGTGGACAGTGGGAGTAGAAAAGGAGAGCAGCATCAGAGGAAGTATACAATGTCTCAGGCTTGGTAGTCAGTGGAAATAAAAAAAAGTTACATACTGCCTGCAGTCAGTAGGAGGAAGAATAGTGCCCCATCATTGGTATAAGCGGGAGGAATAGTGCCCCATCATTGGTATCAGTGGGGGAATAGTGCCCCATCATTGGTATAAGCGGGAGGAATAGTGCCCCATCATTTGTATCAGTGGGGGGAATAGTGCCCCATCATTGGTATAAGCGGGAGGAATAGTGCCCCATCATTGTTATTAGTAGGAGGAATAGTGCCCTATCGTTAGTGTCAGTGGGAGGAATAGCGCTCCATCATTGGTGTCAGTCGGAGGAATAGTGCCCCATCATTGGTATTAGTAGGGAGAATAGTGTCCGATCATTGGTATTAGTGGGAGGAATAGTGCCCCATCATTGGTATTAGTGGGAGGAACAGTGCCCCATCATTGGAATTAGTGGGAGGAATAGTGCCCCATCATTGGAATTAGTGGGAGGATTAGTGCCCCATCATTGGTATTAGTGGGAGGAATAGTGCCCCATCATTGGTATTAGTGGGAGGAATAGTGCCCTATCATTGGTGTCAGTGGGAGGAATAGTGCCCCATCATTGGCATCAGTAGGAGGAATAGTACCCCATCATTGGTATTAGTGGAAGGAATAGCGCCTCATCATTGGTATCAGTGGGAGGAATAATGCCCTGTCACTGGTGTCAGTGGAAAGAAAAGTGCCTTATTGTTGGTGTCAGTGGGAGGAATAGTGCCCCATCGCTGGTGTTAGTGGGAGGAATAGTGCCCATTGTTGGGGACAGTGGGAGAAATAGTGATCTGTAGTTGGTGTCAATGGAAGAAATAATGCCCTATCGTTTATGTCAGTGAGAGGAACAGTACCCCAAGTGCAAGATAAAGGTAAACAAAGGGCCACGCCCGTCCCACAATTTGGAGGCCACTGATCTAGTGAATAAAACATTTTGGACAATCAATCTCACACAAGTCCGAATTCTGCAAAGCACTGAGGCAGTGGTAAGTTTAAAAAGAGAAACTGGGATGCTTCCACCCCTGTTTAGAAGGCAAAATGGGGGCATGTCGCTCTCCATGTGCCTGAAGAAGCTTTCACCTCCCCAAGGGACAGTTTAATGTGTGTGCACTCCTGTACCGGCAATGAGGCTCAGATATTAGCAACTTTTTCCAATTTCACACGGCACTGCACCCCACTTCCTGCCTGGTGCTTGCTTAGAGTTAATGGCCCGGGGATATCTTACGAGGTAACCTCAGAGTGCAGGCTCCCGGCCTCGATATGCCATGTGATTCGCTCCACTATGGCAGCACAGATCGTAAATCCACCAGCAGCCTCCGAGTCATAAATGTCTTTCCCAATTGATTACACGTGTGTGAGCCCAACAGACAGCGACCGCGTCCTATGGGGTGGTGACAACGGCAAGACGTGAGCGGCCTGCGCGCCATTACTGTACTCACCAAGCGGAGTCATAAAGTTTCAGGTAAATTTGCAGCTCCACTGACACGACTTACATCGTCGCTGCAAATTTACCCGGGCGGAGGGAAAGTAATGCAGATCCATCACAGGAATCGCCTGAGAAGAGTTCTATATTTTGTTTTATCAAGTCCAGTGACGGTGGAAAGAACCGCCATTCTGGGAATCTCAAGATGTCTTAATAAATATATTTAAAGAGGGCCTGTAAAGTGCGGTCCTTCATTTGTCAGCTGAATGTTTTTAATAAAACAGGATTGAGTTAGAGTGATAGTCGCATGTTCTTAAAGAAGTCCCCCCCCCTACCCCAAAGCACCTTGTCCCTATGTTGATGGGGAGAAGGGCCTCATCCCCACAACCCTGGGCAGTGGTTGTGTTGGTCTGCGGATGGGGAACTTATTGGAATCTGGAAGCCCCTTTTAACAAGGGGGCCCCTTAATCCTGCCCCCTTCCCCTATGTGAATGAGTAGGGGTACCCCTACCCATTCACCACAAAAGTGTCAAAAAATAATAAAAACACAGAGACCGTTTTAGACAATATAAAATAATATATATGTAGCGGTACCCCCGGAGGAGCTGCTGAATTAGTATATTGACCCGGGCCTCCCTCTGATTATCCTGCAGCCAGTCACACCGGATTTTTTTCACTGCCAGGTGCACACACACAATCCGGCTCGGTATTCCAATGACCAGTCTAGGGGATGCATTTCTGATGCTTTATTGTAGAACTTGGATAGGAGAAGGGAATGGAAGGGATACTCCAGATTAACTGGCTTCAGATGAGGACAACTTCTCCCTATCTCTGT
The DNA here is from genome assembly GCA_018402905.1 of Glandirana rugosa. NCBI lineage: Eukaryota > Metazoa > Chordata > Amphibia > Anura > Ranidae > Glandirana > Glandirana rugosa. The sequence goes on along the minus strand of BLSH010341916.1, from coordinate 123,058 downwards.
ACAGCAGACTGTCAGTGACACTACATAGCTGACTGATGCAGGTAGCAGGCTGATTCCAGTAGAACAAGCTGGCTCCAGTGACACCGTTAGCAAACTGACCCTAGTGAAACAAGTCCCTTTTTAAGCAGTAAGGACAGGCTGGACTTTGCTTCTTTAAGACACTCACCAGTGTCCCCTTTCTAACTCAATGCAGCAGACTACCAATGGCACTTTATGGCAGGCTGATCCTAGTGGAACAGGTCCCTTTTTAAGCAGAAGAGGATAAGCCGGACTCTGTTCTTCAAGACACTCACCAGTGTCTCCTTTCTAGCTCACACACCCAGTTAGCTGACTATGAGGAGCAGGAGGGGAATTCTTGTAATTCAGTCTCAGGGATCCCTTCACGGGTCTGTACTCACACCATGTCTCGGGACAGCCGGTAGCCTCCTTCCAACTTTCAAGCGATACTTTGCCACTGTGATACCAGACAAGATCCAAGGACGTTCCCCTCTGTCAGCTTTAAAGAACTCTGGGCTGCAGCTTCAGCAACTTCAGCTAGGCCTTGACCAGGCCCAGCATCCAACAACCTCCTGGATAGGCCTCAAGCCTAGCAGCCAGGAGCTGAACACACACCTCCACCCCTGAAGTCTGTGTGGGCTGGGACTCCTGGCCTTGAGCCCATGGGTTGCCTCTTATATGAAGGTGTTCACCCATTTGCAGTGGGGCACCTCCCCCTGCTAGTTGGTCAGAACCACCTCCAGATACACCTGCTGTCACTGGCTGGGTTCTCCTTACACTGCCCAATAGGGACCCATACAATTGGGCAGTGTAAAACTTTCCAGACCACATGAATCAGCACCAGAGCACACTGAGCAGACCCTACTCAGGCTCTCTGATAAGCAGATAGCATATAAATTTGCCTATCTGCTCTCCTTTTAAGCAGAGAGCCAAAAACTATATACACTCTCTAGTACCCAAACTAGAAGGGCGCTAAATATAAAGAACAGTATCCCCCGATGTAAATCCGTCGTCAATCATGCAGCCCGTTGCACCTGAAAGAAAAAAACACTCCCACTGTCCACGAAGGTTAGCCACACACTTGTGACGTCATGGACCACTGCATGCTGTCCCTGAATGGCAGCTTGTAAATGAGGTCATCCGCACCCCCCCCCCCAACCCCTGGTCAGTTACCAGCCCCGCACTTACCGTCCAGGCGACAGGTGGCAGCTTCCCTGGTGTCTCCTCCTCGGCATCCTGGCAGGTGCACCCCAAGCCCATCCTGTTTTGAAGCCTATTAGAGCCTCTGGCTCTAATCATGTGTTTCTAAAAACAAAAACCCCCAATGGAATCCATAGTCCGGCGCCCCGCATGTAGATTAGGGGGCCGGAAACATGGATAGGGGGCGGTGCCCCTGCGCCCTGCATTACGGGCCGCAACTGGGGGTCCCCAAGGAATTCCCTTAATTTGCAGGGATTTCCCCTCACTTCCTGTTTGGCTATGGGACAGGAAGTGAAGGGAAATCTCTGGCAATGGGACACAGATGGCAAAAAAAATCTGACAGTGGTTATAACTATTCCTTGCTCTATCCAAAATGTAAAAAAAAAATAAAAAAGTTTTGCCTATAGTTCTACTTTGTAGCAAGTGACAAGGTGAGAGGCTGCAGCAGGGGCTGATCTGTGTCACACATTTGTAAACACAGCCTGGCATCTCAGCTCAGGAAGTAGATGGTGACCCTGGATGATGTCTGAACAAAGATGGTTCCATCTTTCTGGGGAGAAACGCAAATGAAGGCATTGTCCAGGGGACAACTGTGATCTCTGGGAGAGGTAATAAATATTCAGAAGCAGTGGAGGCCCATCCATAAGGGGTGCAGAGGCACCACCCCCCTAATCCATGCGCCCGCCCCCCAATCTTCATGCAGGGTGCAGGGGCGCTGCCCCCCTAATCCATGCGCCCGGCCCCCAATCTCCATGCAGGGCGCAGGGGCGCCGCCCCCTAATCCATGCACCCGGCCCCTAATCTAAATGCAGGGCAGCAGAGGCATGGATTTCAATGGGTTTTTTTTTTCAAGCATGTGATTAGAGACTGGGGCTTTAATTGGCTTCAAAAAAGGGTGGGCTCGGGGAGCAGAGCACTGCGCCCTGAGCCCACCCACTTGTGTGACAATAGCAAATTAATATTCGCTAATGTCTTTCTGCCTCTCCTCCCGGCCAATCAGGAAACGGGTCCTGAAACCTGATTGGTTGGAAGTCCTAAGACCCGATTGGCCGGGAGTCCTAAGACCCGATTGGCCAGGAGGAGACACGACCGCCAGGACTTGGGAGGGGATGCAAGGGGGAGACCGCGACCTGGATGGGGTAAGTGCGGGGCTGGCGGGCGAGCGAATCGTCAATCGATCGAGCGATGGGCGGGGGGGGTATTTTGTGGTGTGTGAGGGGGCCAGGTTTGTTTGCTGCCCCCCTCCAAAAAAAGCACCAGCCACCACTGAAGAGTTACACTGACACATTGCCGAGCACACTGCACCTAACATGAAGACTACATTCTATGACAGGTCCACTTTGAACATCAAAACTGTCAGTTCTGGAAGGAGCTCAAGCGAAACTTTGGGAGTGCGCTGACCACACAAAATCCTCATGTAATCTGAAATGAGATCCAGGTCTTATCTCGTTCCTCTCTGCTTTCCAATTCACAAGTCTCCCCGGCTCCAGCACCGACCTGCTCCACTCATCAGATCTGCGGCACTAAAACCAATTGCAATCCCTCCTTTTATCTGCTGGTCTTGGGAGGATGCCCACCTCGGCGTCACGTCCGACCATTAATCCACGGACAGGGAGATTGGTATAGGAAGGCAATTCACTAACGAAGGCAGAGAGGAGATGCTGCTAAATGATAGCAGGCACGGTGGCGGAGTTGTTAGCACTTCTCCCTTGCAGCGCTGGGGTGCTTGGGTCAAATCTCAGCCAGGACGTTATCTGCATGGAGTTTGGCTCTCAGTTTCCTCCTGCATGCTAGTAGATTATTTGGCCTTTGTATGGGAGATAGGGACCTTAGATTGTAAGCTCCTCGAGGGCTGGGACTGATATAAACAGTATGTTAAATGATGCATAGACTGTTGGTGCTGTGCTATGCTACTTTCTCTCCAGGTTGAATGTTATTGATTTATATGGAAGAGAAACAACCAGGAAAATACTGCATTATGGCCACTAGATTGAGCTGAGGACCTCAGGAAATAAATACGTATTTCTTATGATCCCCAGCTCCATCTAGTGTCCATAATGCAGTATTTTCCTGGCTGCTTCTTTTCCATATAAATCAATATATTTAATGGAGTTGAAGACTAGATGGAGCTGAGGACCCCAGGAAATAAATACTTATGTCCTATGATCCCCAGCTGCATCTAGTGTCCATAATGCAGTGTTTTCTTGGCTGTTTCTTTTCCATATAAATCAATATATTTAATGGAGTTGAAGACTAGATGGAGCTGAGGACCCCAGGAAATAAATACTTATGTCCTATGATCTCCAGCTGCATCTAGTGGCCATAATGCAGTGTTTTCTTGGCTGTTTCTTTTCCATATAAATCATTATATTTGATGAAGCTGAGGACTAGATGGGGCTGAGGACCATAGGAAATAAACACTTATTTTTTATGTTCCCCAGCTCCATCTAGTGGCCATAATGCGGTGGTTTCCTGGCTGTTTCTTTTCCATATAAATCAATATATTTGATGAAGCTGAGGACTAGATGGGGCTGAGGACCATAGGAAATAAACACTTATTTTTTATGATCCCCAGCTCCATCTAGTGGCCATAATGCAGTATTTTCCTGGATGTTTCTTTTCCATATAAATCATTATATTTGATGAAGCTGAGGACTAGATGGGGCTGAGGACCATAGGAAATAAACACTTATTTTTTATGATCCCCAGCTCCATCTAGTGGCCATAATGCGGTGTTTTCCTGGCTGTTTCTTTTCCATATAAATCATTATATTTGATGAAGCTGAGGACTAGATGGGGCTGAGGACCATAGGAAATAAACACTTATTTTTTATGATCCCCAGCTCCGTCTAGTGGCCATAATGCAGTGTTTTCCTGGCTGTTTCTTTTCCATATAAATCAATATATTTGATGGAACTGAGGACCACAGGAAATAAATGCTTCTTTCCTATGTTTCTTAGCTCCATCTACTGGCCATAATGTGGTATTTCTGAACAAACTCTATTCTTTTATGAATGAATAGCTTTGAAAGTTACATTTCAAATGCAGCTTTATGGATTCACATACCTCCTTAGACGCAGTGGGGTTGATTTACTAATACTGGGGAGCGCAAAACCAGATCCACCTGTGCATGGCAGCCAATCAGCTTCTAACTTTGGCTTTGACAGAAAAACCTGGAAGCTGATTGGTTTCTATGTAGAGCTGCACCAGATTTTGTACTCTCCAGTTTTAGTAAATCAACCCCATAGTGTATGTATTAGTGTGTATCTAAAAAAAAAAAAGCGAAGATCCACCATTTTCCATCATTGAGGAAGCCTGTGTGTTTCTGTTGCTCTAATTATCAGAAATACCAGTTAAAGAATGGACTGAAAATCTGATTTTGCAGATCCAATTTTTTTTTTTTAATCTGGTGTTATGAAGGAGCAGAGGGGCGGCGGTGAGTCGCAATATGCGTCTTGTGATGGGATAAGCGGGTTATCGATGTCTCTGCTCTTGGCTGGTGACACCATAAAATAGATACGCATTACGATACATAAACAGCCACCTTATACCCCGTCCCCGCGCTGGGTGGGAGCATTAATCAAAACCTACGCAACGCGCTGGTGGGAGAGATTCATCACATTCTCCCACTTGTGATGGAATTAAATTGCCTTCTGTGAGAATTTGGCTCTCAACATCAATCTGCGATTTTTATTTTCTACCCGGGATCATAGAACGCTGATTAATAACCTCTACATTGTATTTACCTGTCCAGAGGATCTTCCATCTTGGGGGATGAGAAGTACTCTTCGAGGATTTAATTCAGAGACTTCTAGTCCTTCCATACAATGTCCTGAATAATGCTCCTCACCCCACCTCTCCTCCTTCCGACCGCTTTATAATCCAAAGCCAGACCTCTATTGTGCTACACCTTTAGACGGAACTTGGCAGCCTTGTGTCTGATTCCTCGGCTGTACAGAGATTTCTAGAGATGATAATTGCACAAAAAACAACTTTTTTTTCTGCCAAGAAAGCCAAAAACCTGCAAAGTATACATGAATAGGTGCAAAAGCATACATGGCAACTGTCCCAGGTTTGCCAGGACAGTCCCGGATCTTGGACCCCATTCCTCTCTATGTTGTGTCCCGGGCTATGTCCAGGGATCACAGCATCAACCCTAATTATTTGTTGGGGGGATGTGTGTGTGGGGTCAGGGGTTTATTGGGGTGGGGGGATGGGAGCTTGGGTGGGGTGGGCTCCCCTCTGTGTGTGGGGTGGGCTGGCTTTGTCCACATTACATGACGGGGTATTGATAAAAAATGCATGCATAATATTTGTTTGTATTTCTGTAGTTTTTCTGCATTAATTCATTGTATATTTGCAGTTACTGGAACACTAAAGTGCATCGGTCATCTTCAGTCCCCTGAGGAAGCCCATGTTGGGCGAAACATGTCGGGATGCTGACCTAAAGTGCATGTACTAGTCATATGTTTCTGTACCAAATACAATTGTTAACAATACTGTATATCCAACCCGTTTGCTAGTGTTGGATTGTTTATATAGCCCATCTTTTGGGCATTATAGCCATCTTTTTTGGCTGATGTTATTTGGATGATATATAATAAAACCTGATTTTATCTTTAATAGTCTTTGTGAGATTGAATTGTCTTTTTTGCACCGAATAATCCCACCAGGAACACCTTTCCTCATCTACCTATCACTTAAATCTTTATGGGATGAGGTGCCTCCTACTAGAGGGGATTATCCAGACAAGGAACCACCTTCTGTAAATACTTCTAATTATTTACTACCTGGGCTTTTTTTTTCAGAGAAAAAAAGATACTGGTCTCCACCCTGTACCCACCTCCGAGCACTGTCTCTTGGTTCCTCCTCCTATCTACCACCCAGTACTGCCCCCTTTAGATAATACAGAACCACATTTTATTTTGTGGTGCTAAGTGAGTGATGGGGAAATGTATGGAATTTGTTAATGGTAACAAGAAAAGTGGTAAGCAACCAGCAACAATAGACTACCCCCCTCCACAGCAACAACAGATCCCCTCACCAACAGTAGACTCCTCCTTCCACAGTACATTACTGTTGAAGATCCACTGCAGCCAGCAACAATAGACTACCCCCCAGTGTTTTACTTGCGTCTATTTAGCAAGGTTACTTTGCGGTAAAAGCAAGGAGCTCAGACCTGTGCAGTGTAAAAATGTGCTTTTACTGAACAAAAATTCTGTACATACAAAACTATTACAATATTAGGAATACAGAACAAGACTGACAGATATCTATAACAACCAAAATGCCTAGCAAATAAACAGAAACTATGGCCTATACACAGTAAAAGTATGCTTAAACGTTACTTGACTCCGGTTATTGTGTTTGTGATCTCCGGTGACAACTCGTACTCAGGCTTCTTCTTTTTTTTTTTTGGAGATTAGGTAGCTTCTTGTTGACTGTTACACATGAGAGTCTTTTGATGTTAATGCATGATGAGCGGCCCCCTCTCAGTCTCTACTGCTCCTTTTATTTGGACTTTTGTTGACAATGGTTACATACTGGTTTACCTTAACAACCAACTCCCAGCTGTCAACAGTTCCAATTGTTTCAGAACAGCCTGTGTTGCCAAGGTATTCGTTTGAGAAGCATCTTCAAACAAACCTGATCTGTTAAAATTAGTCTGGTAGAGGGACTCCCTGAAAGCTCACGTGTCTGCCATTCCCAAGGAGGGGAAGGACCCCACGCAATAGAGAAGCTGCAGACCTTGGTCACTCTTAAACATAGATTTAAAGCTATTTACCAAAATCCTAGCTACCCGACTGGTTTAATATTTGCAAGCTCTGATTCGCCTTGACCAAGTGGGATTTATTCCTACAAGAGAGGCCTGAGACAACACAACAAAAGTGCTCAACCTCCTTCATGTAGTCTCCTCGACTCGCACGCCCTGTGTTTTTCTCGGCACTGACGCAGAGAAGGCATTTGATCGGGTGAATTGGAGATTCATGTTTTCGGTACTCTGTCATATTGGAATAGGAGAAACCATGACTAACTGGATAGCTGGAATCTACTCCCACCCAACCTCCCAAGTCAAGGCCAATGCCATCCTCTCTGAATCCTTCCCTATTAACAACGGCACATAACAAGGCTGTCCACTATCCCCCCTTCTTTTCGTCCTTTCATTAGAACCCTTTCTTTGTAAAATTAGACTAAACCCCGACATACAAGGACTGACAATAGGTAGCACCCAACACAAAATATCCGCTTACGCTGACGACCTACTCTTCACCCTCACCAACCCAACCATCTCCCTTCCTAATCTGCTTAGGGAATTTAACCTTTAAGGCTAGCTCGTGATCCTGAAAATGAATTTCACCAGGTCAGAAGCGATGGGGGTAGCAATTCCTCCTGCGCTGCTTCCAACTTTGCAATCCAGCTTTAATTTCAGATGGACATCAACTGCATTAAAGTACCTGGCCACCTACATACCCTAAGACATTTCCCACACCTATGAACTGAATTTTTCCAGCTTTACTGAATGGGACTCGCATATTGCTGGAACAATGGCACAAAGGAATACACTCATGGTTCGGTAGATGCAACCTTTTAAAGATGTGTATCCTACCTAAATATCTTTTTCTTTTCCAAGCCCTACAGATGAAACCCCCCTTGGAAACCCACAATTCCCACCGGGTCTCCAGGCTCGAGAATTCCAGACTTCACACCTCTTAAGTTATGACCAAGCCTCCAATTTCCTACAGACAGACCACTGGCCCACCATAGCGGCCCTAACGAGTGAAAACGGTCCTTTTAACCTTCCGTTCTGGTCCGCTCTTCGCTTATATCACTTTTAACATTCCCTCCACAACCCTTCAGGATACAATCGCGCCCTAACAACATTTGAAGAATACTGTTCAGAATCAGGCATCCTCCCACAAACCCTCTCTAAGACCTATGCTCTGTTAAACAGTCCTCTTGAACAACCACATCTACCCTGCATATCAAAGAGGGAATCCCACTTTGCTTGCACCTTCACAGCGATCCAAATTCAAAATATTATCCAATTTGCTCTGAAATCATCCATATGCACCAAAATTCAGGAAACAAACATTAAACTGTTAACCAGATGGTATTACATGCCCATTAAACTACACAAATGCTTCCCCGCCACTAGTGACCAATGTTGGCGATGCCAGGAGAACAGAGGCACAATGCTCCATATATTCTGGTCCTGCCCTCGACTGACAAAGCATTGGTCAACGATATGTACCGTTGTTCAAAAATTCACGGAGTACCAGATACCAAATGACCCTGCCTTTTTCCTATTGCGTGTATCCAAAATCTCACCTAAAGTTTACAAAAAATCTGTTGTGCGTCACCTCCTTAACGTGGCCAAGTCCTGCATCCCTCTCTACTGGAAAAAGCAACATCCACCAACTATAGCAAGCTGGCTGCACAAAGTGGAAGAAATTAACATGACGGAAGACCTAGTCCTTACATCACAACACAAACATGAACAATACTCCAAGACTTGGGGACTAGGGATGGGCTTTGTGTTCGAATTGAACGTTTGTTCAATCCGAACATCGCCTGTTCGCTCGTTCGGGTTTTCCCGAACATTATGGGGCGTTCGCATGCCCCATAATGTTTTAAAATGTCGGCGGAATGCCGCCCGCTGATTGGCCAAAGCATGCACATGAACTGCATGCTTTGGCCAATCAGCGGGCAGCCTGCTGTGAGAGCTTTGATTGGCTAAAGGCATCCTGCCTTTAGCCAATCACTGCACAGCAGTCTCAATCCACACCCCACACTATATAAAGCCGATTGCACAGCGGCTCTATGATAGTGTGTCGGTGGCGGTGTTAGAGAGTTAGTGTAGATTCCTGAAGACAGGCAGTTTAGAGAGATAGATTTTTAAATATGTTAAAAAAAGAAAAAAAAATAGATGGCTAACTAGATAGATAGTTAGAAATCTGTCAGTTAGTGCAGACAGGTTAGTGTAGGGAAAAAAAAAAAAAAAAAAAATATATATATATATATATATATATATATATATATATATATAGTCTAGTAATGCATGTCCACCATATATCTATAGTATCCACTATATATTAAAATATATAGATTTTTTAACCCCTTAACCCCCAGAGCCCTTTTTTACATTTGTTGTTTACAAGTTAAAATCTGTTTTTTTTTTTATAGAGAATTACTTAGAACCCACAAACATTATATATTTTTTCAAACACCCTAGGGAATAAAATGGCAATCATTGCAATACTTTTTGTCACACTTTTTCAATTTGCGCAGCGGTCTTTCAAGCGCTGTTTTTGGAAAAAAATCACTTTTTTGAGTTAAAAAATAAGACAAAAGTAAAGTTAGCCCAATTTTTGGTATATTGTGAAAGAGGATGTTATGCTGAGTAAATAGATACCATAAATGACACGCTTGAAAATTGCGCACACTTGCGGAATGGTGACAAACTCCGGTACTTAAAAATCTCCATAGGCGACGCTTTAAAATTTTTATCGGCTACCAGGTTAGAGGTGCAGAGGAGGTCTTTTGCTTGAATTACTGCTCACAGTCTGGCAATTGCGGCGATACCTCACATGTGTGGTTTGAACACCGTTTTAATATGCAGGCGTGACTTATGTATGCGTTTTCTTTGCTGCACGAGCTTGCGGGGGCGGTGGCGCTTTAAATTTTTTTTATTATTTATTTTTTTATTTTATTATATTTTTCATCTTAACACTGTTCCTTTAAAAAAAAAAATCTGATCACTTTTATTGCTATCGCAAGGAATGTAAACATCCCTTGTGATAGTAATATATGGTGACAGGTACTCTTTATGGAAGGATGGGGGGGTCTAAAAGACCCCCCATCCCTCCTTTACACTTCACAGTATTCAGATCACCAAAAACGGCGATTCTGAATACTGTCATTTTTTTAAAACCTGCGCCGTTAGCCGCCAAGTAAACCGGAAGTGACGTTGTAACGTTCCTTCCTGGAAATGTACGAAGGAGTCCAGATTGAAGCCGATTCCGCCTTCCACAGGGACTCCACACAGCGGCCAGAAGCGTCGGATCGGAGCTCCGGTCTCTCGGTGGGACGGGAGGCCGGAGAAGAGTAGCGGATGGTGGCGGGAGGGGGGATGTCCCCTTCCGCTGCCTGGGATAATGAACGAGCGGCTCTCGAGCCGGATCGGCTGTTATCAACGGATAGCTGGCCGCCTGCTCTAAAAAATGGTACCGGGGTATAGCCTGTAGCTGCAGACTTTACCCCGATACTTCCACTTAAAGCAGCCACCGCTCTTCTGCGGCCTCCCGTCCCACCAGGAGACTGGAGCTCCGATCCGACACTTCTGGCCGCTGTGTGGAGTCCCTGGGGAAGTCGGAATCGGCTTCAATTGTGACTCCTTCGTACATTTCCAGAAGCAACGTCACTTCTGGTTTACTCGGCGGGAAATGGCGCCAGTATTAAAAAAATGACAGTATTCAGAATCGCTGTTTTTGGTGATCTGGATACTGTGAAGTGCAAAGGAGGGATGGATATATTACCATCACAAGGGATGTTTACATTCCTTGTGATTGCAATAAAAGTGATCAGATTTTTTTTTTCTTTTAAGGAACAGTGTTAAGAGGAAAAATATAATAAAATAAATAAAAAAAATAAAAAATTAAAGCGCCACCGTAACCGTGAGCTCGCGCAGCAAAGAAAACGCATATGTAAGTCACGCCCACATATGAAAACAGTGTTCAAACCACACATGTGAGGTATCGCCGCGATTGCCAGAGTGTGAGCAGTAATTCTAGCAAAAGACCTCCTCTGCACCTCTAACCTGGTAACCGTAAAAAAAAATTTAAAGCGTCGCCTATGGAGTACCAGAGTCTGTCGCCATTCCGAAAGTGTGCACGATTTTCAACCCTAACATGTATGGTATCTATTTACTTGGCGTAACATCCTCTTTTACAATATACAAAAAAATTGAGCTAACTTTACTGTTGTCTTATTTTTTAACTCAAAAAAGCGATTTTTAAAAAAAAAAATTTCACTTGAAAGACCGCTGCGCAAATACTGTGTAACAAATAGTATTGCAACGATCGCCATTTTGTTTGAAAAAAATATATAATGTTTGGGGGTTCTAAGTAATTTTCTAGCAAAAAAAAATATTTTAACTTGTAAACAACAAGTGTAAAAAAGGGCTCCAGGGCTTAAGTGGTTAAACTAATTTACAACATCAGGCCCAGTTCCTCCATCCAACAAAAATAAATGCAATGGATTACAGTGTTCTGGCACCGCCAACACCCAAGGCCCAATTTTTGGCCACCTGTTTGACTGGGGGCTTTGTCAGAATTAGTAAACTAATTTACAACATCAGGCCCAGTTCCTCCATCCAACAAGAGTAACTTAAAGGGGTTACAGTGTTCTGGCACCGCCAGCACACAAGGCCCAATTTTTGGCCACCTGTTTGACTGGGGGCTTTCGTCAGAATTTGTAAACTAATTTACAATATCAGGCCCAGTTCCTCCAGCCAACAAGAGTAACTGCATGGGGTTACAGTGTTCTGGCACCGCCAACAAGCAAGGCCCAATTTTTGGCCACCTGTTTGACTGGGGGCTTTCGTCACAATTTGTAAACTAATTTGCAACATCAGGCCCAGTTCCTCTGTCCAACAAGAGTAACTTAAAGGGGTTACAGTGTTCTGGCACCGCCAGCACACAAGGCCCAATTTTTGGCCACCTGTTTGACTGGGGGCTTTCGTCACAATTTGTAAACTAATTTGCAACATCAGGCCCAGTTCCTCCATCCAACAAGAGTAACTGCAAGGGGCTACAGTGTTCTGGCACCGCCAGCACACAAGGCCCAATTTTTGGCCACATGTTTGGCCACCTAGAATTTAACAACATGACTACCTGCGTGAGGACCCAATCCGCCCCCTTAGTGTATGTGTGGGTGTAAGCTTGTGTATCTGGTCCTTCAATAGCCTGTTGTATCTTTCAATCAAACCAGCTGCCTGTGGATGGTATAGGTTGTGGCACAACCAGTACACATGTAGCGCTACCTCCGTAGGAGCCGCTTGGTTAATACTGGTTCTTTACTCTGCCATGTCAACCCTTAGAACAGGCCCTACCCCACTGGCGCACCTGGTTATAGTAGAACAAGAATATCACAACCACTGATACAGATTTGAATGAAGATAAAAACACAAAGTTTACTGTAGGACTGCTAAACAGATAATATAGGGGCAACCACAGCATAAACATATAACAATTGCATTGCATCAGATAGGATGAGTAAGAGATCTCAATTATATGTACAAGATGAGAAATCCCTTCCTCTGCTCCCGGAGGTCCCCTTTAAACTTGGGCAGCCACAGGAGCAGAGGTAAATTCTTATAAGAATAGAAACCGTTATGACATAAGCTTTTGTACAGCCCGTGGCATCCCAAACATGGACCGGGCTATATGGGTCCAGGCAGGAAGAGGGCTCAGGAATGACTCGAACTCCTGTGTGTCAGTCCCCCTTTCTCCTTCCTCCTGGCACCACCGTCCCAAAAGTTGATGACTTTACACTAGTACCTCGACTCTGGAACAATTCCCTTTTTTATAGTTCTGCTTGCAAGCTACTAATATCACGTATACCAACAGGGCCCTGTAGTCTCTTTATGGTGGTGCACTTGTGGATCTTCTTGGAGTATGATAAACTCACTGTTTCCAATTAGGTACTCATAAATCAGTAGAGAAAGAGAATGATGAATAAGCCCCTTTATTGTGGCCTGAGAACGCCACAGACTTGCAGTCTCTTTGTAACTTGATTAAGAAAAGGGAGTAGAGGTAGAACAGAGTGCAGAGTTCAGAGGTTCTCTGGGCAGATAGTACTCTCACCCACTCCAACGCCAGGCACACCGCTGTTTCTTTCAATTGGATGTCCGACTGACACCGTCCCTCTGGTATAACTCCGCTGTCACCGGTGCTCAAAGGGTCCTCTGAGTTCTCGATGGGTCCTGGAGTTCCCCCTTCCGCCCCTGGATAGAGCGCTCCGGTCCTCCTTTGTCTGGACAGCAACTCCCTGTCCCCTAACAGACTCCTTCCTCCCTCGTGGCGGCTCTGAGCTCTCTGGAAACCACCAACAGTCAAAACCTTCCCCCTTGTTACAAAGGCTGCTGGGCTTTGTAGTTTTCAAACCATGTATCATAGCACAATTACCTCCTCAGCAGACTCCATTTCCCAGAGTTCTCCTCTGCTCTTAAAGTCTCCCCCGATTGGAACAGTTCACTACACCAATCCACAGTCAGAAGAAAGGCAGAGTAGGTTGCATCCAGCATGTGTCTGTGAGAAAACAAAAAGGGACGGGGAGAATCACTCCTCGAGGCTGACAAGCTGTGCCTGTGTACACTGAGCATTCTGGCCAGCTTGGCGTGGAACTCTGATAGCCGCTACACACTCCAGAGTCTTTGGCCCATTGCTGTTCTGTTGATCCAGTGAAGTGTGAGCCGTTATCACTTTGGACTTGTTTGGAACTACCATAAGCAACGACAAGTTTCTGGAAAAGTTGAAGCATTGTGGCTTGATCTGCAAGGATGAACAAGCAAAAGTCATGAATAGGTGTCCACTACAGTACAACAATATCTCAGTCCATTGTTTCCCCGGGCCAGGGGACCGATGAAGTCAATCTGCCAGGTCTCTGCAGGCCTCTCTCACCTCTTAATCGAACCAGTGGAGTACTTTTGCAAGGGCCATTGTTGCACTTCTCCACACGGTACAATTCCCTATTACAGTTTTTATCATGTCCATGGATATGGGCAGTCCTCCCTGCTGTGCCCATTCGTGTGTCGCTTTCTGCCCCAAATGTCCAGATTGCTTGTGGGCCCAGATGCCAAAGATCATCAAGACAGGATCAACTGGCACAACTACTTTCACTTTGGCAATTTCATCTGCCACTCTAGTTCTCAAAGTCTGGGAAGAAGGGCACATGTGGGTCAACATGCCCCACTTTTATGGTGCGGGAGTAAGCTTCCTTCCAGATGTATTCCCAGACTTCCTAGCCTCCCCACACCACATTTCCATGAATCATCCAATCATTCGACTTCCACGTGGGCATCCAAGTTGTCAGTCCTTTAAAAACCGCTCAGCTGTCAGTGTAGATAGTGACATGGGAAGAAGGATCCTTCTGAAGAGTCATCACTACAGCTTTCAACTCTGCATACTGACTGGACCCTCCAACTCCGGTCTCCTGCAGGACTGCGTCTGTACTTGGGTTGTAGGCTGCTGCTGTCCATTTACGCCCAGACGAGGCGACTGGCTGAACCATCAGTGAACCATGCTGACTCCTTCATGTCTTCTGACAGAGACTCAAAGGGTGGAGCCTCTTGAATGGGGGATGAATGCAGCACAGGAATTTCTTCTGGCTGGGTGCTGGTAAAATTAAGCCCTGCCAACTGTTTTGAAATGTCTCTGACATCCCCAGCTGCAATGCCCCCTCTTTCTTGAAGGTACCACCTTCATTTCACCAGTGTCTGTTTCTGGGCTACAGCTTCCCTAGTGGTCAGTCAATTATCTCTCACCCATCCTGCTATTGGCAGTGCAGTATGGATGGCGACTGTGTCCTTTCCTGTAATGGTCTCTACATGTTGTAGTGCTGTGTAGGTCCCAAACAGGTACTACTCTAGGGGCGTCTATCTCTTCTGTGCCCCTGTCAGTTCTTTGGACCAAAATCCAATGGGTATTGCTCTCAGTCCTTTCTTTTCATTTGGCTGCCACAGACTCCAAGATATGGTACAATCCTGCTCCACTACATAGTACTCGTTGTCTCATGGGTCCTAATCCCTGATGCTGCAAAATGGCTTCTTTAGCAGCAAGGAATGCAGTCCGCTGCTCTGAACCCCATGAGAACTCAGTCTTTTTCCTTGTGACATTGCACATAGGCCTCAGAATCAATCCAAGATGTGGGATGAACGATCTCCAGAATCCCACAACTCCAATGAACTTCTGTGCCTCCTTTTTTGTAGTAGGGGGCAACAGCGCCTGAATAGTTTGCACAACTCTGTGGCCCAGTCCACATCATTCCTAGGAACTTCACCTCTGTGGCAGGTCCTTGAACTTTGTTCGTGTTGATAGCCCACCCTCTGTTCTAGATTGTGCTGTATCAGCAGGTGCAGTGCATCAGTTACATCTTCTATGGTTCCAGTGATCATGATGTCATCAATGTAGTGAAACACAGCGACTTTCAAATTCAGGGTACTTAAATCTTGGGCAATCAGTCCATGACAAATCATTGGAGAATGAACATAATCTTTAGGAAGCATGGTGATAGTGTACTGGCGGCCATCCCACACAAAAGCAAACTGGTTCTGGCACTCTGGGTCTATCAAAATAGAAAATAAACCATTAATGTCTATTACAGCATAAAATTCTCCTGCCTCTTTAGCAGTTTCCTCAATGATTGAGATCATATCGGGTACAGCTGACTTCAATGGGGGTGGCACTTTGTTTAGACCTCTGTAATCCACAGTCATTCTATATGTCCCATCAGGTTTCTTTACTGGGAATACCAGAGATGAGAAAGGACTTACAGCAGGATCCCTATTCTCAACAGTTCATGAGTTCTTGAATAGTCTCCCCAATTTCTTTGTGGCCTCCAGGAAGTCTGTACAGCTTGAGATAGACCGGCTTCTCTGGTGGAGGAATGTAGAAAGGAGTCCATTTCGCATGACCTCTGACCACAGCCTTCACTGCTCTAATTAGATATGCTTTATCAGGATACCCGAATGTGAATGTACCCTGAATAGACTGACCTTGAAGTACATTCATCCCAAGAATATTTTCGGGTAACTCTGATACCAAAACATTTGTCCAAAATCCTGGTCCCTTGCCAATAGCCAATTTCACCTGTGTCCTAACTGCTGGTGTGGTTTGCCTTCCCAAACCTTGTACATAAATCGGAGCAAGAACCCCCTAAATGGGACTTTAAATTGGGACAACAAACTCATCAAGAGGAGAACAAATTATAAAAACAATCAAAGTTTATTTGTACACAGTAAAAATTATAAGACAACCCATATAATCAAAGCAACATAAGACATAAGTGCACAAGGGAACAGGAAGAGTGTGTCCCCATGATAAGACGATACCAAGTGACAAATGTAATGACAAAATGGTGAAATGGTTAAAAGACCACTGGTCTGCCCCACATAGGGGGTAGAACAAGACACAACGCGTTTCGATGTAACAGAATGAGATATCTTCCTCAGGGGTAAGTAGTCAGTAATTGTGATGGGAAGGATTTACTTGCAAAAGTGTAACTTCAGCTCCAGTATCAGCTAAAGCCTTCACATGTGTAGGAGAAGGTGACTTACCTCACCCTACAGTGACAGGTGCATATGGGCATTGGTCTCCTGCTATCAGTGCCCTCACTGCTATTACAGGAGACCCACCTTCCCTTCATAAAAGATAAGAAACCTCCCAATCCCCTTTTCTGAGTCTCTCTATCTCCTCCCCAGCATAAAGGCATTTGGGTTTGGGTTCATGTGCAGTTTTGGGATTTGGTTTGGGACTAAGAGGAAGGGTCTGTTCTGTTAAATCTAGACTGATGTTATCTTTACTAGGAGTAGTGTTTCTAACCGTGACAGTTTTCCCCACTAAATGTTTCCACCTCTTTAGCATTTCTGCAGTAGAAATCCAATCTATCTCATCTTTGGGTACTTCTGCCTTTAGTAGGTCCACCCACATTTGTTTCCTAGAGATAACTGACCTGGTTTTCTCTTCAACTCCTGTCTTCTCTACCCCATTCCCTTCCTTCTCTGTTTTTTTTTTCTGCTTGTATTTTTCCTGTCTGGCCTTAAAGTGGATGTAAACCCACCACCCACCCAGCATAAACTAATGGCATAGTATTAATGTATATATACATGCAAGACTCTTGCATGTATCCCTACCTTGCAAATGTTCTTCCTATAAGCACTTGCAGCTGTGTAAAACCCTGAAATCCATGGGTGGCTCTGTTTGCTGGAGCTCGGTGGGTGGAGTTGTGATGTCACAAGCCTCCCCACCCACCTCTATACTGAGAGATTGAGGAGGGAGGGAGAGAGGAGTGTAAAACTTTCTCTGCTCCGTGAAGGAGGTAAGCAAATTGCTTGTCACTCACAGAGCACTGGGCTGATATGTCTGTGTATTTCCCTGTTAGTTGGACTTTCTCTTCC
The DNA here is from genome assembly GCA_018402905.1 of Glandirana rugosa. Lineage (NCBI taxonomy): Eukaryota > Metazoa > Chordata > Amphibia > Anura > Ranidae > Glandirana > Glandirana rugosa. Next base: position 105,687 of record BLSH010341916.1, on the reverse strand, counting down.
TGAAAAAAGATAAGGCCATTACTCATAGTTGGATTAACTCTTTATGGCAAGACTGGGCACAGATGACATGGCATGCTATACTCTACCAGGCAGAATTATTGATTACATTAACCTTATCTACTGCACTGACAGGTTTTGTTTTAGTCATCTCTAGCTTCCCCAACTGGCTTAAGAGGGTAGTGGCTTCATGAATCTTGCTGTTTAATCCCAGGCCTCCCAGCAAGGACTATAAAGGAGCCCTGAGATTAAATAGCGCAGACTTCATCAGCTTCGAGTGCAGAGCAGACGTAATGGGTTCCATATCTGGACCCATCCATTCTGGAAACGTATTTAATGCAGTTGTACAACCCATCTCACGTAACCTGGAAATACCTTCTCCTATTGATCTCCAGGAGTAGGCATTTTCCAGGTCAGTAGGACTCGCGTATACTCGGACTATTCCATCTCTCACGAGGTCTAACAGTGAAAAATCACACTAATTTCTCAAGCTTTTTGCATTGCCTGATGCAATTGTGGATCATGGGTTAACACACCCATAGCCACTGCTTCCTTACCTTACAAAACAACACTGTCCGCCCCTTCATCCCACAATGTAGGAGCCAACTCAATAGGGGTTCTCCAGACCTGTGTTTGTATTGTTTAGCCAGCTCATGGAGTTCAGTTTGTGTAAGCTCCTGAACTTCTTCAAATTCAACATCTCTGGGGTTGCGATAATACACCTCCCCATCTGCCATACCCTCTCTATCATGTTGCCTCTTCTTATGCTTAATATTGAGAGGCATGGCACACCTTATCTTTCCCACTAGCAGATCATCATCTGAAATATCAAACTCTATCTCTTCATCCTCACTATCATTTGAGGAGAGCACATTCTCACAATCCCAATTTTGGGATGTGACAGTGGCACGTACCCTGGCTTTACTAACAGGTTTGCGGCCCTTCCTTTTCCTTAAGGCATTCATTGCTTTGGTCTTGAGGGCTGCACACCGCTCTTGCAAATCATCAGCCCGACTAGCAGTTATACAAACACACTCTGAAGCAACTGATAGCTGGTCTTTTAATACCTTAATTTCTGTCTCTACCTTCTCTGTGATTCAGTATAGAGAGCATGAAGAAAGTACCAACCCACTGTGGACACTGTCCTCCTCTCTTTTTTACTTAAATTCAACCCCTTAAGGCTAAAATCTACAAAATGATCTGAGACTTTGTCACCCCAAGTCTTATTCAAGGGAGAAGCATACTTTACAAATTCTTTAGCAAGAGGCTCCCACTCATTGTCTCTGGCCAAGATAGGTAAGCTGCACACTTGCTTATATCCTTATATCCTTATATAAGTGATAACGGCTCACACTTCACTGGATCAACAGTACAGCAATGGGCCAACGACTCTGGAGTGTACTTGTTGTGCTACATCCCATACCATCCACAGGCAGCTGGTTTGATTGAAAGATACAACGGGCTATTGAAGGACCAGATACGCAAGCTTACACCGACACATACACTAAGGGGGTGGGATTGGGTCCTCACACAGGCAGTCATGTTAAATTGTAGGCCAGTAGCCAAAAGCACATCATATATCAAGTATGGTAGGGGCTGGGTCAAAGACTCCACAGCTGGAGTGCAGAGTTCAGTATTTATGTAAGGTTCCTGAAAGAACAGGGCTTAACGGGTACCATGTTACTGCTTCCTATGACATAGAAACCAAGAGTGACGTATCTGAAGCTGTAGCCCATCTAGGAATGAGAGGGAATCTGGCAGGAAGGTTTGAAGTTATATTTGCATTGTTTCAGGATAGTGGCTGGGACTCTGATTGGTTAGTGGATACTTCTCAGCAAGAGTGGAACGTGAGGCTGTATATCCTCAAACCTTCTAAAATAAACTGCAGTGATGTTTTGGGAAATATCAGTATATTTCCTCTCCTCCCTATTGATGTTCTTTGGGAGAGTCTGAAGTTGATACAGGCAGGTGGCAAAGTGTTGGTCAGAGATCCAGGTAAGAAGTTAGTTAGAGGAGAGATTGTAGTGGAAGGGCCGGGGTCTTCTGTTTATGTATTATTAGAAGAAACAGATAATCTGCTTTGTTTTCCACTCCACAGGCTGTCTCCGATTTGATCCATAGGAAGACCAGAGAAAAGTGGTTACATGATGGAAGACCGCAAGAGCTGTGGAGAGAAAGGCCTTTGATGTATTACAAGCCTGGACTTGTTTCTAAAGAACTTTAAAATTGACTTTTTAATGAACTTTTAGCCAAAGACTGAAACACCTTCTCATTGACAGAAATATGGTAGGGGTTGCATTCAAGAAAAATGAATGTTTAGTATAGGTTATTAGTCTATGTGGAGTCTGAGAGGAAAATCAAGGGCGGAATGTGTTGTGTTTGATATTAAAATAATTTTTCCTATAAGAATCATAGAATAGCAATCAGATAACTGTCAGGTTTTGGCTTGAGTGAATACTTCTCAAACAAATGCTGTTGGATACAATGGGAATCTGGATACCAACTATTGTCTCTATAAATACAGTAAACAGCAAATCTATTACGTATGGCAGGGATATGCAATTAGCGGACCTCCAGATGTTGCAGAACTACAAATCCCATGAGGCATAGCAAGACTCTGATAGCCACAAGCATGACATCCGGAGGCAGAGGCATGATGGGACTTGTAGTTTTGCAACAGCTGGAGGTCCGCTAATTGCATATCCCTGACGTATGGCATGTATGATGGCAGACTGCCATCTTGAGGTAGAATTTGAGAATGCATCTCTCATAGAGAACTACAAAGATATTTTTTCTGTTAGTCGGTCATTATGGTAAACAAACTGAGCTATATAAAGGTTGCCAGGCATATGCTGGCCAGGCTCACTCAACGTGGGTACCTGATCTCCAAAAAAAAAAAAAAAAAGCTGAATTGTCACCGAAGATCACGAAAACAGTAACCGGAGTTAAGTAACACTTAAGAATACTTTTACTATGTATAGAACATAGTTTCTGTTTGTTTGCTAGGCTGCTAATTTGCGATAGATATCTGTCAGTCTTGTACTATATTCCTAATATTGTAATAGATTTGTAGTTCAGCATTTTGTATAGTAAAAGCACATTTATAAACTGCACAGGTCTGAGCTTCCTTGCTTATACCGCAAAGTAACCTTGCTAAATAGACGCAAACAAAACACTCAGCAACAACAGATCCCTGAAGCAACAGTAGATCCCCGAAGCAACAATAGTCTCCTTCTTTAGCAGTAGATTCCAGTTGAAGATCCCCTGCAGCCAGCAACTATAGACTACCCCAGCAACAACAGATCCCCTCAGCAGCAGTAGATCACTCCAGCAACAATAGACTTCTTCTTCAACAGTAGATCCCCGTTGAAGAGCCTCTGCAGCCAACAACATTAGACCACCCCCCACCCCAGCAACAACAGATCCCCTCAGCAACAGTGGATCCCTCCAGCAACAAGAAACTTCTTCTTTAACAGTAAATCCCTGTTGCAGATCTCCTTTAGTCAGCAACAATAGACCCCCCCAGCATCAACAGATCCCCTCAGCAACAGTAGATCCCTCCAGCAACAATAGACTCCTGCAACAGTAGATCCCTGTTGAAGACCCCATGAAGCCAGCAACAATAGGCTACCCCCCAACCGCAACAGATCCTCTCAGCAATAGTAGATCCCTCCAGCAACAATAGACTCCTTTTTCAACAGTAAATCCCTGTTGAAGATCCCCTGAAGCCAGCAACTATAGACTAACACCCACACCAGAAACAACTGATCCCCTCAGCAACAGTAGATCCCTCCAGCAACAATAGACTCCTTTTTCAACAGTAGATCCCTGTTGAATATCCCCTGCAGCCAGCAACATTAGACTACCCCCCAGCAACAACAGATCCCCTCAGCAACAGTAGACCCCTCCAGCAACAAAAGACTCCTTCTTCAACAGTACATCTCGGCTGAAGATCCCCTGCAGCCAGCAACAATAGCCTACCCCGCTCAGCAACAGATCCCTTCAGGAACAGTAGATCCTTCCAACAACTACAGAATCCTTCTTTAAGAGTAGATCCCGTTGAAGATCCCCTGCAGCCAGTAACAATAGACTATCCCCCCATAAACAACAGATCCACTCAGCAACAGCAGATCCCCCAACCAACAATAGACTCCTTCTTTAACAGTAGATCCCTGTTGAAGATCCCCTGCAGCCAGCAACAATAGACAACCCCTACCCCAGCAACAACAGATCCCCTCAGCAACAGTAGTTCACTCCAGCAACAATAGTCTCCTTGTTCAACAGTAAATCTCTCCCATGAACATATGCGAGGAGGACCCCCACCACGCCAACATCCAATTAATTACACAAAGAATTAAGGAAGTTAAATTCTCCCTCAATATACAAGGCGGATTTTGTGGGCACAACATGAGGCAAAAATTTATAAAAGGTATATCATTATTACAAAAATCACATTAAAAAAGGTGACAGACATAGCACCCTGGTAGCTCAACACAGGATCAACAGATAACCCAATAACACATTTGTGGAGAAAATGGAGTCTAGTTGCAAGGTAAGAAAAAAGTCCATAATGTATTATGGTGGTAACATACTTATGTATCAGAAAGTGGTATTGTCCATACATTTTCTCCACGTCTGCTTTGTCGACGCGTTTCACAGTTTGATAACTTCCTCAAGACAAATTGGGTAGGTGCTGATATTTCAATTAAAAGAAAAAGATTTTAGTACAACAAAGATCATCAGTATTAAAAAGTAATATAAGTTACATTATATGCAGTAAAGTGTTTGTATCACTGAATAAGATTACATATAGGACAGGATACATATGTCATATAGAGACACTACAACATATCAATGCTTGCCTGATGATTCAATGGAGCAGACTTGGGGTGACCACCAGCAAACAAGTTAAAAACGTTATGGATACCAGTAGAGCTCTAAAGGACTATGTGTTAGGAAACAGCCGCTGCTCTGATGAGTCTGGAAGCCTATGCGCGGGCACCGGCATTGGCACCAAAATGGCCCATTTAAGCAGACAGCACCCTGCAACAAGTGCTGTCCGTTCTACAGCATTTGTGTGTTCCTGAAGTGACCTGCTATCTGATTGTCTGTTCCTGTGACCCGGCTTGTCTTGACCCTGCTGTTGATCTCTGCCTGCACTGACCTCGGCTTCCACGACCACTCTTCTGCCTGCTCCCTTGTACCTTGCCGCCCGCCTGTTAAGCAACTCTGCCTGTGCCGGACTATTCTCCTGCCTGCCCCTCCTGCACCACATCGCCAGCCCGCTACCAACCCGGCCTGCACCACTACGCCTCTGTTGCACAAGCTCATCAAAGGACCTGCACATCACCACCAGTGACCCAGTCCGACCCTCGTGCCTCCCTGCACTCCCGAGCCTCCTGGTTACTCTAACAGGGGTTCCCGAATCAGGGTTGTAAGAGAGGTTGCCCACTGCATAAGCCAGACTCCACCACCAGATACATGACAATATGTGTCCAGGTCTAATGTTATGCCCTGGGATGGATACACAGGTAAGAAGAAAGGAGGAAGGAGGGACTACCAGTCCGCAAAGACTTGGCATAGTAGGATCTGTAATAGAGTATATATTATTCTTGGCATTCCACAAACCTATATGGTATAGGGCAGGGGTAGGCAACCTTGGCACTCCAGCTGTGGTGAAACTACAAATCCCATCATGCCTCTGCCTCTAGGAGTCATGCTTGTGATTGTAAGGGTCTTGCAATGTCTCATGGGACTTGTAGTTTCACCACAGCTGGAGGGCCGAGGTTGCCTACCACTGGTATAGGGGAAGGAGCATAAATATCGCATTAAACCCTGTCATACCCAGTAAGAATATTTAATTAGCTAGTACAGTACACATCATTCGCCACCACGATCGTTGTGGGAGGAGGGGGGGGGGGGGACCTCACGGTTCCAACGGATGGGGACGGGATATGGTATATCCAAACACCTTACGGTTCTTATTATATATGAGATAATGTCTAGGATGATACGGTTCAGAA
>BLSH010341916.1:58395-70189 GCA_018402905.1 Glandirana rugosa | reverse complement strand
CCCCCCCCCCCCCCCCCCCACAAAAAAAATAAAAATAATTATAATTATAAAGATGAAAATAATAATAGATACAGAACCACTCAGTTTAGTCAATTTTAATCATCATCATCATCAAAAAGAAAGGCACACTGGAAGTTATAAATATTAAAAAAATTATAAAAAGTCTTTCTTTTTATTCCAGTTCCATATAGCAGTGAGTGGAAAAAAGGAGGTAGCAAATGTAAAAGGGAATGTACACTGGCAATTGCATAGATTTTATTCACAGGATTTACGGTGCAAACATTTTGTAATTGAGTAAGCGTACATTGTAAGTTAAATTTAGTATTGTCGCTTCCAGCCAGTAGGGGTCACCCCTGGTTTCTCTTTATGTTCACCTGTCTATTCTTAGCTGCTCTGTTGTAGGAAGAAAAACGCTGACTATGACCCTAAGAACACCACCCCTACAGTCAAGCACAGAGCTGGAAACATTATGCTTTGGGACTGTTTCTCTGCTAAAGGTACAGGCCGGCTTTGCTGCATTGAGGGGCCAATAGATGGGGCCATGTATTGTTAAATCTTGGATGAGAACCTTCTTCCCTCCGCCAGAACACTGAAGATGGGTTGTGGATGGGTCTTTCAGCATAACAATGGCCCAAAACATACCGCCAAGGCAACAAAGGAGTGGCTCAAAAAGAAGAACATTAAGGCCAAGGAGTGGCCTAGTCAGTCTCCAGACCTTAATCCTATAGAAAATTTATGGACGAAGCTGAAACTTCAAAGTGACAGCCAAGAAACCTTAAAGTGTTACTAAACCCAGTAATATGAAAATAGGTCATCTGCCCCGCCCACAGCTTATAAATATTTTTACATTAAAATACTGCCACTATATACCTATTTGGCTGATCTGTATACCACGGTCACATGATAAACTGCAGGGTCTGAGTGTTCAGATAGGAGATATACACGCCCACATGTGTGATTTCAATATCATGTGACCTGGCTAGCGCTGAGAACAAGGAAATGTTCTCTCCAGCATTAGAGACCAAACTGAGCATGTGCAGCTTTACTACCCTCACTGTGTCTTATCTGGCCTTGCCAACAGAGACAGTGCAGGTGGGAAGGATCTGTCCATACAAGATCAAAGAGCCTTTTTACACAGTGCAGAGGAATAACCCCTTAAAGTGGTAGTAAACCATCCTGTCATTTTCAGCCAATGAAGCTGCCATCTTGGCCTCTGTTTAACCTCCAACTGCCATGATGCTGCACATGTGATCAGCTATGACACCAGCCATTGGATGGTTTGACAGTTTGGTTTAGAGCACAACCAATGGAAGCGTTACGTTTCCGGCATGTGCTGGATATGTAACTGTTTTTTAAACTGTTAAATGGATGGGTTTACTACCGCTTGAGTGTAACAAGCATGCCATTCTGCATATACAGACTGATTTTACTAACACTTTAAGGATTTAGAGAAGATCTGTAAAGAAGAGTGGACCAATATCCCTCCTGAGATGTGTGCAAACCTGGTCACCAACGTGTTTTTTCTGCCTTTTGGTTGCTAATGCACATTGTGAGAAGCTCACAGTGTGCAGTGAAATCAGAGGAAGCCATTTCAGTCCAGGAGAGGAGCCGCTACAACTGTGCAAGACTGAAGGGAAGATAGAGGTCAGCTTTAATTGCTGTAAACACCTTGCAGAGACTTTTCCTTACTCTTACAAAATCTAAAGTAAAAAAAAAAAAAAACTTTTGGCAAAATTTTAAGTGCAAAGAGACCCCTCCCCCCCGGGAGACCACGATTCAAGCACACTGCTATAAAGTGTAAATGGCTCCTAACCGTACCGCCATATCCATCACCCTCATACAAAACAACAGAGTTCAAGTTTGTGCAGACCACCCAGAATCTATATCCCATAAAGACAATTGGAGTGTGTGATCAGCGCCCCTCCCCCTTCCGCGCAGTTCACAGTATAGCCGTAGTCCGCCACAATCAGTGCTTCAAATCAGGCCGCCGGACGCCGTTCAGAGCTTACAGAACTTTGGCTTCAACCACAAAGTTATCAAACTGCGCAAACTCAAATGAGCTGGTCCCTATGGCAGCCCAACCATGAGCCGGCCCCACCGTAATCTCGCCTTTCCACAAGCGCTGACCGTTCAGGAGGCCATAGGCACTGGAACCCTGGAGGGGAAAAAAAGAGAGAGGTGTGGCATTATTCCATGTCTGCAGAGCTCCTTAACCCCTTCCTGCCTGGCCCATTGTAATAGGACGGCCGAGTGGGAGCCCTATTATCCTGGGCGGATGTCCTCCCAGGATCGTGCCGCGTACTGGCGCAGTCTGTCACTCGCTGTGTCCACTGGACACGGCCGATAACAGACCACTGGTTTTTCTTTTTTTTAAACATACTGTCACCAGTGTCAGCGCCACACCAGTTTTATGACGCTGTTCTGCACTTGTGACAATATATAAAAATAAAAAAAATTTGTCTTGATATACAAGGAGCGTCACGCCACAGCTGAGTATAAAAGAGAAGAGAGGCGCCTCTAAGTGTAGTAATATGGTTACTTTTAATGAAGGTAACACATTTAGCAACTCACACGGTTGATGATTAAATCGGGCACATCTAAGTATGGAGGTATCCGGGGCAAAGCTGTCCACGTGGACCGTCCTCCACACCGCCATCAACGTCATCCCTTCCGCGCCGCTCTCCATGAGCGCTTGAAGCATCGCTTTCAGATCACTCTACTGCAGGGTAGTCTTCCCAGTCACCACTGCAGACTGACAGCGGTGCAGAGGATGGTCTATGTGGACAGCTTTACCCTGTCTGCATAGTTAGATGTGCCTCTTTTAATGATGAACCATGTGAGTTTCTAAATGTTGTACTTTCATTAGATGTAACCATATTGCTACACTTAGAGGCGCCTCTCTTTTATACTCTGCAGCTCCTGCTGGATTTTGCTCCTAATCCCCTTGTGGAGGCGGCCATTTGGGAGGAAAGTAGACAAGTTTACCTACCTGTATGTGCCTTTTCAATCAATAAATCGCAAACCTAACAATCTACCCATGGAGTGCTGCCAACTTGTCTACTTTCCTGATTGATACACGGCGGCGGGCCATGGCAGGCACCCAGGGTAAATTACAGGTCCACCTCCCTAAGCCTGTGCGGTGTAGGTTTCTCTTTTGGATGTCTGGCAGCCATTTATGGATGGGCATTTTAGGATTACACAACTTATCACATTGCTATAATCTTTTTATATGGAATATACACTGAAGGACTTCTGAATAAATGGTTGTGGAACGAATCATCTGAGTTCCCGTAATTTCTTATGGGGAAACTCGCTTTGAGTGCTTTGAATTACAAGCATGTTTTCTAAACAAATTATGCTTGCAATCCAAGGTTTATTATATTAGCCCACACTAACAAAAGTACCAATACCTGGTTTAATGATCATGGGATCACTGTACTTAATTGGCCAGCAAACTCGCCTGGCGACCTAAAGCCCATAGAGAATCTGTGGGGTATTGTCAGGAGGAAGATGAGACACCAGACCCAACAATGAAGATGAGCTGAAGACCACTATCAAAGCAACTTGGGCATCCATAACACCTTAGCAGTGCCACAGGCTGGTCGCCCCCATGCCACGCCACATTGATGTAGTAATTTAATGCAAAAGGAGCCAGACCAAGTACTGAGCATGGACATACTTTTCACTAAGTCAACATTAAAAATCCTTTTTTTCTTTTCTTATGTAATATTATAATTTTCTGAGCTACAGAATTTTGGGTTTTCACTAGCTGCAAGCCATAATCATCAAAATCAAAAGAAAGAAATGCTTGAAATACATCACTCTGTGTGTAACGCATCTATATACAATATAAGAGATTCACTATTTGAATTGAATTACTGAAATAAAAAATTTGATGATATTCTAATTTTATGAGATGCACCGGTATATCCTATAGTTTGTGGGTGCCAACATTCCTACAGACTAAATAATATACACCACTTTAGGTTATTTTCACCAATAGCAATGTAGCAGAATACATTGTGGGCTAAATTTATGAAGAAAGATTATTCATTTGCAAAATTTTATAACAAAAATGCTGAATTGCGCACAACGCTGCCCCTACCGCAGCCGGCACTGAAGAAGCATATCGCTACGGCAGCTCTCCATTGCTGGGCAACTACAGCCCAAGACTTGTTTACACTTGCGAGTGGTGGGGCAGTAAAACCAGACAGCTGAGCCATGTTTTTATCACCCCCCCCTTAGCCTGAAAAAGCTGCTGGACAGGGGTGTACACATGCCGCGGCAGAAATGTATAGCCGTTGGCTTCAGCAGGCAGTACCATCAAACACGACCCATAACTGAATATGGCCATAAAGGCCCTGTGACCATGTGCAAATGCACACAGTTGAAGCATGGTGGTGTGCCTTTTTACAGTGTTAAAATGAGACAAAAAAAAGAAAAACAACACCTCTTCACTGCCTTTCAAATACCTTTGTAAAGGGGCAGCAAGGTCTGCCACAAATCTAAAAAATGCTGGCCATAGGCGATTTAAATCTCAGCCGGTTCAGCAGGAACCAGCCGAGATTTGAACAGTGTATGGGCAGGCCGAATGTACAAAGTTGGTCAATCGATCATCTTATGTACAACAAGCCTGCCGGATTTACTTCCGATTATTGCTAACCGCTGCTATAGCCGCCAGCAATAATAATAATAATAATGGTCTTCTCCCGACGGTGACTGTTTCCACTGCCGAGAGAATACAATGTCTGGGAAGGAGGAATTCCCTTCAGCACTGTCTGTGCTGATGGGGGAATCGTGCAAATTTCGTTCCTGCAAAACATGGTTGCAGAAAAGAAATTTGTACCGTCTATGGCCGGCCTAAGAGAGGAAACTGAGGCATGGCAAAGAACTGATTCTGCTAAATCTTATGATGAAAACAACAAAAAAGGTACACATCAGTAAAAATGCCCGTCCGCATAGATTCTCATCTACTTACCTCGACGTGAAGGCTCAGTGTGTGCCAGACAGTGGCACGGACACCAGAAAGTCCTTTCAGTAGAACGATCTTCCCAACTGTAAATAAAACTGACAATTAATGTGTGCAAATATCACCAGAGACCATCACCAGAGACCATCACAGACCCAAGCGTCACCAGAGACCATCAGAGACCCAAGTGTCACCAGAAACCATCACCATCAGAGACCCAAGCGTCACCAGAGACCATCAGAGACCCAAGCGTCACTAGAAACCATCAGAGACCCAAGCGTCACCAGAGACCATCAGAGACCCAAGCGTCACCAGAGACCATCAGAGACCCAAGCGTCACCAGAGACCATCACCATCAGAGACCCAAGCGTCACCAGAGACCATCAGAGACCCAAGCGTCACTAGAAACCATCAGAGACCCAAGCGTCACCAGAGACCATCAGAGACCCAAGCGTCACCAGAGACCATCACAGACCCAAGCGTCACCAGAGACCATCACAGACCCAAGTGTCACCAGAGACCATCACAGACCCAAGTGTCACCAGAGACCATCAGAGACCCAAGCGTCACCAGAGACCATCAGAGACCCAAGCGTCACCAGAGACCATCAGAGACCCAAGCGTCACCAGAGACCATCAGAGACCCAAGCGTCACCAGAGACCATCACCATCAGAAACCAAAGCGTCACCAGAGACCATCAGAGACCCAAGTGTCACCAGAGACCATCACCATCAGAGACCCACGTGTCAGCAGAGACCATCACCAGAGATCCAAGCATCACCAGAGACCATCAGAGACCCAAGCGTCACCAGAGACCATACCCATCATAGACTCTAAAGTCGTAAAGTGGTTAAATGTGTTAAAATAGTCCAGAAGAAGAGGTAGGGTGCCAGTTACAAGGCTGCAGATAGCAGTAACAAATCGGTTCCTGGTATATACGGCCTCTGGTATCTTATTTTGTAGATTGGCACATTTTGGAGAGCAATTTATATTTTGTCAGAATACAGTGTAGGATGGGCTGGCTCGCATCTCTAAACAATATGTGCATTGTCCTGATCAGAGCTCCTCCCCAAATGCGCACTTACGTAAATCTCCAGTGACTTTATAAGTGCCGTCAGCAAACACCCAGAAATAGATCCCTTTGGCCACATAACTCTTGGATCCACCTTGATTCACTCTGGCTGCAATGAAGACTCCTCCTGTGTCCGGGGTCTCAATGTAAACGTCACAGGTTACAGTAACGTTGGACCTACAACCCAAAATACAAAGAGAAGTGAAAACATCAGAAGCTGTGTTTAAAGAGCCCTCACCTGGCTGCAAGTGGTACTGCGTGCAGCAGGTCATATTATGTACACTATTTGGCCAACAAATCAACACAGCTCCTATTTTTGAATATGTGATGGAATGAGAGATGGGGGCACCTTCTGTTCTAAGAAAGCTTTACTGTGCCACACACCGATTTAATTGGACAACGTATTGATTTCTTTAGTCCTTTCTGACCGTCCACGCAACATGTGGTAAAGCGGATCTTCACCCTTGCGCGGGGGCCCCCCCACCCACCATTTTTTTAACCCTTGATTAACCACTTCAATACCGCCGGATGTCATATGACGTCCTTGAGTTTGAATGGTGATATCTGAATGGTGCCTTCAGCTAAAGGCACCATTCAGATACCGGTTTTTAGAGGCGGCGATTCTACGTCTGATAAAAGTGATCTTGCGGCGGATTCGCCGCAAGATCACTTTTATCGGTAGCAGGAGAGGTGCCATCACAAGATGATCGGGTCCGTTCCACCCCTGCACAGGAAGCCGAGTGAGCGGAAGATGCCGCCATCTCGGCTCCATAACATTGCAGGGCGGAAGCGACGTCACAATTCACTTCCGCCCAACGGTCTTTTTTTTTTTTTTTTTTTATTCAAGTGTAAATATGAGATCTGAGGTCTTTTTGACCCAAAATCTCATATTTAAGTGTTCCTGGCATGTCTTTTTCTATTACAAGGAATGTTCACATTTCTTGTAATAGGAATAAAAGTGATCCAAAATGTATTTTAAAAAAAGAAGGGTGTAAAATTAAAAAATAAATAAAAAGTAAAATAAGTAAAAAAATGACATGTTGGGTAACAATTTACGCGGCTAACTTTACTGTTGTCTTGTTTTTTCACTCTAAAAAGTGAATTTTTTTTTTTTTAAATTGCGCTTGTAAGACCGCTGTACAAATACGGTGCAACAACCGCCATTTTATTCTCTAGGGCAGTGGTTCTCAACTCCGGTCCTGGGGACCCCCCAACAGGCCAGGCTTGCAGGATAACTGAAATACATCACAGGTGATATCATTTGCTGCTCAGTGATTGCAGTATTCTAGTCTGCATCTCCCCAAGGTAATACTTAAAATCTGGCCTGTTGGTGGGTCCTGAGGACCGGAGTTGAGAACCACTGCTCTAGGGTGTTAGAAAAAAAATATATAATGTTTGGGGGGGGGGGGGGTGGGGGGGTTTAAGTAATTTTATAGCAAAAAAAATGGTTTTATCTTGTAAGCATCAAGTCCAAAAAATAGGCCCGGTGTTGAAGTGGTTAAAAGATATGGTCTTCTGTACAATTCAGATACTCACCCACCCAGCATTGTCCTGCCGAGATCCTCTTCTGTTTTGCCACCACGCAGTCCTGTGCCGCCATGCTTTCTGTGACATCAATCAGTAGGCGTCGGCTTTACTGGAGTCAGTTGGTGTGCCAATCGATGACATGCCACTAGGCCAGCCCCCTCCTCTACTGAATGAAGGACTATGCCTCTTGGGATATGTGGCATTCATATCTCAGGAGGCAAAGGGAGCACTGTGCATATCATTTGCCAAGGTGAATGACAAGCACCTGGGGGAGCCCAAACACTTACTCAAAAAAAAAAAAAAGTTTAAAAAAATGAAATAATTAAAAAAACAACACTATTTTGGAAGAGGAGAGGTGGACAAGAGTGAAGAGATCTTGGAGGGTGAAGACATGCTCTAAGGCTTTAATACCCACACTCCACACATATATGTCCAAGGGTGGCAGAGCCTTCTGTGCCGACAGCGAGCTCACTGCACACTCCCAGCATGGTGACTGAGCTCTCCAAGACAGCCATCGATCACTAGTAACGTTCGGGAGCTGGCGGGACCGGCTTCCAATCATCTGACTTCTGTGACAACCAAAGTGGTCACATGATCGGCTGGTCCTTCCCATCCCCCGATCGTAAACACCCAGTTACACAGATGCCAGGGCAGGAAAGAGTTAACACAAGTCACTCCTATTGCTCTCAGCCTCCTCCAAATTTCCGATTGCCATTTTTTGCAACTGTGATCTGACTTCATGTAGGATGGCTTCAGTCTTTCTCCATGGTCCCACTGTATGTAGGAAAGTAGCCACCCTGCCTTGGCCCCACTGTATGTAGGAAAGTAGCCACCCTGTCTTGCAACAAGCTCCTGAGATGGACTATGGTATTTGCAGTGTACATAGAGCCATACACATGACCACATCTAATGAGCACTGTTCATTCTAATCAAAAGGGAGTGGGGGGAGGGGTAAAGGAGAGGTTCAGGAGCTCATAAAAGGACATTACAAGGAGGCAGAAAAACACGTGAAGAAACAGGTCATGAAGAAAAGATTACAGGGCCATTAAAAAAATCGAAATGTACGGAATATTTCTGGAGAATATATGGTTTAGTGTCACCTTTAAGTAGAATCCCTGCCCAATACCAACTAATCTTGAAAATGCTCCCTCCCTCCTCCTGCTACCTAACCGGTGTAATAAAAATTATATATATATATACACACATACATACACACACACAGCCGTGCTCAAAAGTTTGCATACCCTGGCGGAAATTGTGAAATTTTGGCATTTATATTGAAAATATGACTGATCATGCCAAAAAACTGTCTTTTATTCAAGGATAGTGATCACATGAAGCCATTTATTAGCACATCGTTTCTTTTTTTTTTTGGCTCCTTTTAAAATCAAAACAGAAATCACCCAACTGGACCTGATGAAAAGTTGACATACCCTGGAATGTTTGGCCTTGGTACAGACACAGAAGGTGGCACACACACTTACAGGTTAAAAATGGCTATTAAAAGGTTAATTTCCCACATTTGTGGCTTTTTAAATCGCAATTATTGTCTGTGTATAAATAGTCAATGAGTTTGTTAGCTCTCACTTGGATGCACTAAGCAGTCTAGATACTAAGCCATGAGGAGCAGAAAAGAACAGTCAAAAGACCTGCGTAACAAGGTAATGAAACTTTACAAAGATGGTAAAGAATATAAAAAGATATCCAAAGCCTGGAATATGCCAGTCAGTACTGTTCAATCATTTAGCCACTTCAGTCCCGGAAGGATTTCCCATGTTATGACTCTCAGAGCACTTTTTGCGATTCGGCACTGCGTCGCTTTAACCACTACCGGGCCAACGCCGTCACCAGACGGTGGTCACTTTGAAGTGGAATACCATTGTTATAGTAGAAGATAGTTACCATAACCCCCGGTATCTTTTTTTTTCAGCCGGCGATTGTGTGTAAGATAAAAGTGGTCTCAGCGGCCGTGCCCACCAACCCCCCCCCCCTCGCCAGTTTCCGGTCATCTCCGCCGTTTACTGGACCCGCCAGCAGCGGCGGAGATGATCGGTTCCTCTCCCCCCAGTGTCCGGGAGCCGAGTGATCGGCTGTAGCCTTTCACACGGCTCCATAACATGGCAGTGCTCTTAAAAGGGCGCATTTTTTTCAAATTATTTTTTTTTTTTTTTTTACATTTCACTGTAAATATGAGAATTTAAGTCTTTTTGACCCCAGATCTCATATTTAAGAGGTCCTGGAATGCTTTTTTCTATTACAAGGAATGTTTACATTTCTTGTAATAGGTATAAAAGTGATTTTTTTTTTTAAAAGAAGAACAGTGTAAAAATAAAAAGTAAAATAAATAATTAAAAAAAAAAAATTAAAGCGCTCAGTCCCCGCGAGCTGCGTGCAGAAGCGAACACATATTTAAGTCCTGCCCATATATGAAAAAGGTGTTCAAACCACACACGTGAGGTATCACCGCGATCGTTAGAGCGAGAGCAATAATTCTAGCACTAGACCTCCTCTAACTCAAAACCGCTAACCTGTAGAATTTTTTAAACGTCGCAAATAAACATATTTAAGTTGCAAAGTTTGTCGCCATTCCGCGAGCGGACACAATTTTGAAGCGTGACATGTTGGATATCATTTTACTCGGCGTAACATTATCTTTCACAATGTGGAAAAAAATTGGCCTAACTTTACTGTTATCTTATTTTTAACTCAAAAAACTGAATTTAAAATAAATAAATAAATAAATAAATAAATAAATAATCGCGCTTGTAAGACCGCTGTGCAAATACGGTGTGACAGTTTTGCAACGACCACCATTTTATTCTCTAGGGTGTTAGAAAAAAACAATATATAATGTTTGGGGGTTCTAAGTAATTTTATAGCGAATAAAACCTGGTTTAAACTTGTAAACACCGAACCCAAAAACAAGCTCGGTCATGAAGTGGTTAACTGACAATTGTACGGTCATGCAACATTGTACCCAAATGAAATTTGCGTCTTTTACCACGAATAGAGCTTTCTTTTGGTGGTATTTGATCACCTCTGCGTCATTTCTGATCACCGCTATAAACAAAAAAGAGCGAAAACTTTCCAAAAAAAAAAAAAAGCGCCACCGCCCACTACTGTGCACACGCGAGCTGCCATTTAAGGACAGAGATTCAAGCCACACCGCAGCAGTAAATGTATGCGAGCCGGTCGGGAACCGGTTGATAAGAAGAAAATTTGGGGATCTCTTGATACCAAGCCAAGTTCAGGTAGATCAAGAAAGATTGCAGCCACAACTGCCAGAGAAATTGTTTGGGATATAAAGAAAAACCCACAGGAAATTCCAGGAGAAATACAGGCTGTTCTGGAAAAAGAGTGTGGTTGTTTTTAAGGAGCGCAATACGATACTTGGAAAAAAAAAAAGAGCTGCATGGTCAAGTTGCCAGAATGAAGCTTTACTGCACAAGTGCCACAAAAAAGCCTGGTTACAATACGCCCAACACCTTGACATGCCTCATTGGGCTTTTTTGTGGCATTGGCACAGTAAAGGCTTCCTTCTGGCAGTTCAACCATGCAGCTCTTTTTTGTTCAGGTATCGTTGAATTGTGCTCCTTAGGCCTCATACACACGGGCGTTTTTACAGCCAAGTTTTGAGCTGTTTTTTTTGCAGCTTAAAAACGCCTCTCCATGTTATTCAATGGCCACACACACACACACACACACACACACACACACACACACACACACACACACACACACACACACACACACACACGTGTTTTTAGCTGTAAAAAAAACCCAGGACCAGCATGTTCTGAAGCTGCAGTGCTAGAGCCGTTTTGACGCCGATGGCGGCAAACGCTCAAAAACGCGGCTTAACGTCGTATACACAGCATTAAGCATCGTCAGCCGTTTCTCTGCCTCTATTCAAAATCAATGGTTCCCTATGGGAGCCCACTGATTTGAAAAGAAGTCGCACCAGAAATCAGATCATGATGATCCGACTTGCAGTTCGACTTGTGTGCGCTGAGGATCTTTAAGGGGAACCCCCCGCAAAAATGAAAATAAAATTTGCGTAAGGCCCCCCCCCACAAGAGGTACCAGACCCTTCGGTATGGTATGGATAGACCATACCTATAACCCCCCCCCCCCCCCATGGACAGTGTCAAAAAAGCCGCACCCTCAAGGGGAATTTTAGGTATGGTATGGCTTCCCAGACCATGGAGAACACCCCCCCCCGGAAT
>BLSH010341916.1:31811-54286 GCA_018402905.1 Glandirana rugosa | reverse complement strand
AAAAAAAAAAAAAAAAAAAAAAACATTTTTACTTTCCCCTATAAAACCCATCCAATAAAAAAACATAAAATCAAAAATTTCTTCATCAATTTAGGCCAATATGTTTTCTGCTACATTTTTGGTAAAAATAATCTTAAGTGTATATTGATTGGATTGCGCAAAAGTTATAGCATCTGCAAACTATGGGATAGATTTGTGGAATTTTTTTTTATTTATTTTTTTACTAGTAATGGCGGTGATCAGCGTTTTTTAGCGGGTCTGTGCAGCGGACAAATCTGACACCAAGTGACTTTTTGGGGACCAGTGACACCAATACAGTGATCTGTGCTAAAAAATATGCACTGTCACTGTACTACTGACACTGGCAGGGAAGGAGTTAACACCAGAGGTGAAGGACAAAGGGTTAAATGTGCTCCTAGGGAGTGCTTGCGAACTGTGGAGGAGGTGCGGCAGAGATCTGTGTTCCTGCTTAGAAGAAACATAAGATATCCATCTTCCCCTCTGACAGAACGACGATCTGCCTTGTTTACATAAGCAGGCTGCCGTTCTGTCTGCCGAAAGATCGGCAAGTCCCAGCAGACATCGGGTCCGCCGGACCCGCTGACTGCCCCCCGCTGTGACTGGATGCAGGTGAGCCCCCGACCCGAAGAGCGAAATCACATACAGGTACATGATCTCACGCTGAAGGGCCGCCCTGCTGCATTATAAATGCGTGGGGCGGTCCGGAAGCAGTTAACATGACAAAATTTTACTATGTATACTCTAATTTTACACCGGGAAGACTATTCTCCTGACGTTGAAGGGATACTCTTCCCCATCGATTGAAACTTAGAAGAAATTGATTGATGAAAATCTACTGATATACAAACTAACCTATGATCTCCGAAAAAATAGATAAAAAAGGACACATGCCTTTGATAAAACATGGGGGAAATCCTTGAAGTCTCATTTCTTCTGCATGCAGGATCCTGAACATTCAGGGCTCGTTCACACCATACGTGCATGAAAACCACTTGCAGAGATATCAGTTTACATGCGCATTTCAGTCAGTTTTCATGCGCGTCAGTTATGTGGAAGAAAACCTAACAGCAGGGTGCTGAGGTCAGTATCAAATAAATACTTTGTTAAAATAAGCAGCACACTTACATTGAAGTTATCATGAAACTGCATGGATAGGGAACACCTGAGACCAAGCAGCTGTGATCAGGCTGTGGGCATCACTGAGCAGAGACTGAGAATGACAGGGAGACAGCCAGCTCAAAGTGTGGATATGAGCGGCGGCGTTCCAAGCTACACATGAGGATGAAAGCCGTTAAAATGCCAAGTGGATGTCGGGAGAGGGGATGTGCATGACGCATTTCCAGGGACTTTGCCCTCTTTTTTCAAATGCAAAGCATTTCTATTAAAACTACATAAAAAAACGTTATTATACAAAATTTTTAGATTTATTTTCTTCCCCAATAAACTTACATATTTCAATAAATTATAATAAAGTTTTATATAGTTTTAATTCAACTTCACGATAGAATAAATGTACAAAGAACTGGCGCTATATATATATATATATATATATATATATATATAAATATATAAATTAGCTAGTTCTTGGTACATTCTATTCGATTGTAGAATTCCATTAAAACAGTTCTTGGTACATCTATTGTGAAGTGCTATTAAAACAATTTTGCTGTATTTGTTGAACTGTAAATAAAGAAATTATCTTTTACCAAATTGTGACGACTTGGCAACCAATCCAGTGAAACAGCAAACATTCATTTTGCAAAGTGCTGAACAATCAGTGCAGTATTTACACTCAGCCAAACACTTGGCTACAAAAATAACAATCCCTTGTGGCTGTGTGTGTTGTATAGATGGGATTTCCCACAGACAGTCTCATTGTACATGTAGGTCAAGAAAAGTTGCAAATCAAGCACTAACCGTTATTGGAGGCATCTTCTGAAATAAGGTGTGCTTGGTGGCGTTGGTGCAAAGCTTGGAATGCCAGACCTGCAATGTCTTTATATCTTTCTACAGTGAGGGGGGAAAAAAGACAAAAAGAAAAAATAAAAAATGATAATTCTTGTTGCCAATTTAAGACAAAACTCATGTCAAAAATATGATCAAAATCAAAAGCCCATTAAAAGCAAAAATAGCTTTTACTGCAGTATTCAGCTTCAATCCTGATATTTCATCCACCGTACTTTTCCCATTCTGCTACTAGATGTCCTTAGTCTGGCAGCCAGCATCCTGCAACACATATTTTCTAAGTCCAGATCATCCCGGACCAGCCCCCAACCTGTGACTGAACACTGAAAGGAGTAGCAGCACAGCCTAGTTAATCATCAATCTGCTCTCTCCTCTTACCAGCATGCTCATCTTCAGCATGTGAATTGATTGGCTCCTTTTGCTGCTTCTTCCTCTCACACTCCAGGCATGATTGGCATTGCAAGAGGCTAATACCAAGTCTAATTCTACTACTATTTGAAAAATACATATAGTGATGAAATAATGAATGCAGATCTGCATTAATTTAAATGAAGTTAAAGCCAGGCTTGTTAAGAAAACAAAATCATCGCTAAAAAAGGCCCAACTATACCATAGCGCAGATCCTAGCAAGCTCTAGAGCAGACTTCATCTAGCAACACCTCTGTAGGTGGTGGACCCTGGCCCTGCCAGCTACAATTTCTTAAAGGGGAGCCATCCTAAATCCTTCAAGTACTTGAATGAAATTGTGCATATCCAGCATCCCTTTAAAGGGAGGAGGAGGACTACAGGAGCAAGGGGATAAGGATACTGTGAAATTCTAAGCAGAAATGATAGAAAATACAAAAAGGTTACAGGTGTCACTGGAACAGAAGGAAACGGACATACCCAACCAGATTAGGGGCTTTTGGAGGAGACTGCAGGTTAGCTTCTTGCCTACTGACTATGGGCCCTGGCATTTGAGGGAGCTACAAGCATTTAAGAAGATGTCCGGTTATAGAATGCAAGAGGACATTATTACATTTAACAAATCAAGGAATCCATGATGGTCTCTGCCAACTTGAAACTCAGTAAGCAGATGTATGTGAAAAAAAAAGGTTAATGAGATTTGGACAACCCTGGGTCTTCCTGAATACTGGTGGCGGACAATCTGAACTGGGCTGGGGTCTCCTGCTCTAGTCTGTTTATTAAGGTGTTATGCGTCTCTGGTTACATGTCTCTCCCATTGTGTGCCTCCCCATTGTTGAGTCACCTATTGTTTCTGTCTGTCTGCTCATCTCTTGGAAATGTGATTAATATTATGACCACTTTACCTCCTTATCGAACCATAGTGGGATGTTATGGGTTTATGCTTAAAATAATGTGCAATGTACTTGGTGTATCCAGGGTTGTGGGTTAGGTGCCGAACGGTCTGGGCACCTCGGCTTAAGTGGCTAGTTGGTAATTAGTTCATATTAGAGCACTGTCAGCTATTAGTTGCTAGCTGCGGATTAGCATACGGTTTATGCTGGCTTTTCCTTAGTTATGTTAATTATATTCCTGTTTACAGTTTGTACTGTTAGGATAATGTGATCAAAACGCTTATCCATTCTTGCATAGTATACATTCTGTGTGAATTTACAATAGAGTTCCAGTATGCACCTAAGCTAGTGTCATCTAGTATCTTCAGAGCAATATTCAGCTATAATAACTGTTTTCTGGGTCCAGACTGGAGGAAGCTGTATATTGATGGAAGCACCCAAGCTGGGCACTGGACGGTTTCGTCACAGAAACATCTTTCAGTGGGGACAACTGTTTAAAAAGTATAGCTTTGGCTTTAGAAATACTTTACCATCAAATTGCACTGACCCGGAGAAAAACATATGCGAGTCCAAACAAATGTTTTACAGTTTAACATCCATTCTACAATTTCTACAATACATTTTTTTGTTAAAATTGATGAAAAAATATGAAACTTAAACCAAAAAACTAAAATAGATAAAATTAAAAAAAACTCACAAATCGACCGTCGAGCTTGAAATTGGCATTCTGAGAGGACACGTTGAATTTGGGCAGATAAGGACGGATACAGACAGAATGGTCATGTGACTAAAAGAAAACAGGGTGATATTAAAAGTGTGCTCACCAAATAATACAGGATAATCAGCCACTCTACATCTACTTTGTTTCCATATCCAAGTGACAAAAGAAAATAGTGGAGTCACCCAGCACTGACTGACGCGTTGCGTCATTGCCCACATGACTACTTAGAGGATCCTTGAATTCGTCATGTGGTCAATGACACAGCGCGCCGGGTGGAGCTGGGTGACATTTCCGGTACAAATCGAAACAAAGTGGGTGATACTGGTTTTTCCCAAGCTGTATGGATTCTGAATACATTGCATTGGTCAAGAATGTGAGTGCAACAATTTTTATATATTAAAAAATTAGTTATAAACTACATTCACTTCCCCTCTTTATTATTGGGTACACCTGTTCAATTGCTTAATAACACAAATTGTTAATCAGCCAATCACATGGCAGCAACTCAATGCATTTAGGCATCTAGACATGGTGAACTTGCTGAAGTTCAAACCAAGCATCATAATGGGGAAGAAAGGGGATTTAAGTGACTGAACGTGGCATGGTTGTTGGTGCCAGACGGGCTGGTCTGAGTATTTCAAAAACTGCTGATCTTCTGGGATTTTCACACACACCCATCTCTCGGGTTTACAGAGAATGGTCCAAACAAGAGAAAATATCCAGTGAGTGGCAGTTGTGTGGGCGAAAATGCCTTGTTGATGTCAGAGGAGAATGGGCAGACTGGTTCGAGATGGCTTCTGATGGCTCCTTCTAGCAGGATAATGCACCATGGCACAAAGCTCCAATCATCTCACCACTGCAATCCAATGGTCTCCACACTCACCACATCTCATCCAATAGAGCACCTTTGGGATGTGGTGGAACGGGAGATTGGCATTATGGATGTGCAGCCGACAAATCTGCAGCAACTGCATGATGCCATCAGGTCACTATGGAGCAAATTTCTGAGTACACCCCTCACATTTTTGTAAATATTTTATTCTATCTTTTCATGTGATAACACTGAGGAAATTACACTTTGCTACAATGTAAAGTAGTGAGCGTACAGCTTGTATAACAGTGTAAATTTGCTGTCCCCCTCAAAATAACACACAGCCGTTAATGTCTAAACCACTGGCAACAAAAGTGGGTACACCTCTAAGTGAAAATGTCAAAATTGGGCCCAATTAGCCATTTTCCCTCCCCGCTGTCATGTGACTTAGTGTTACAAGGTCTCAGGTGTGAATGGGGAGCAGGTGTGTTAAATTTGGTGTGATTGCTCTCACCCTCTCATACTGGTCACTGGAAGTTCTACATGGCTCCCCTAGGCAAAGAACTCTCTGAGGATCTGAAAAAGAGGGATTTTATTAAGAACTTACCGTAAAAACCTTTTCTCTGAGTTCACTGACAGACGCAGCCCTTCATTGACAAGTGGGGTTTATGCACATCCTACCAGGAGTAGACTAGGCAAATAGAAAAAAAGCAAGCTGACCCCTCCCAGGGGGCCGTCCTCACTCCAGCATATAATATCAGTTCGTAACAAGCCGTACAAACGCAACACAGAGGGGTGGGTGCTGCGTCTGTCAGTGAACTCAGAGAAAAGGATTTTACGGTAAGTTCTTAATAAAATCCCTCTCTCTCTCAGCCCTTCATTGACAAGTGGAGATGTCCCAAAGCAGTGCCATTCAAGAGGGGTGGGTAAACAACAACTGTACCCAACAGAATCCTCTCAGGAGGCACCAGCCGCGCCTACACCACCGCCTGTAAAACTTTACGGCCAAAAGCAGCATCCGCAGATGCTGACACATCAACTTAATAAAACTTAGCAAAAGTGTGCACCGAGGCCCAAGTAGCCGCCTTGCACACCTGGGACACCGAAGCCTGGTGTCTGAAAGCCCAGGAAGTGCTAACAGCCCTGGTAGAATGAGCCGTGACTGGAAAAGGAGGGATTTTGCCCCGAACAGAATATGCATGAGTCACGGTCTGTCTGATCCAACGGGAAACAGTAGCCGTCGAGGCCGCCAACCCTTTGCGCGGTCCTTCCGTCAGCACAAACAACGCATCAGACTTCCGAAAAGAAGCTGTAGCCACCAAATATACCCGCAAAGCCCTCACGACATCCAAAGATTGTAACTCAAATTCCTTGGGATGCGACGGGTGCGGACATAAGGAAGGAAGAACAATATCCTCATTAATGTGGAAAGAGACCACCATCGGTAGAAATGATGGGAAGGTCGCAAGACCGCCTTGTCCTTATGAAGGACCAAGTAAGGAGACTTGCAGGACAACGCTGCCAACTCAGACACCCGCCTAGCGGATGTAATGGCCACCAAGAAAGCCACTTTTTGCAACAGCAATTGTAGGGGAATATCCCTGATTTTCTCATATGGCGGTTTCTGCTGCACCAAATTCAAATCCCACGGCGACCATATCTGAGGAGCCACACGGCGTACACCCTGTACAAATGTACGTATCAACGAATGTGACACCAAAGGATGTTGAAAGAATCACCAGAGCCGAAATCTGACCCTTGAGAGTACTCAATGCCAACTTGTTATCCAGGCCCTGCTGCAAAAAAGCCAGCACCCGGGACACAACGTAAGAGCGAGGGTTCCAAACCCCCGCCTCACACCAGGCAATATAGGCCTTCCAGGTGCGATGATAA
Organism: Glandirana rugosa; assembly: GCA_018402905.1. Taxonomy (NCBI): domain Eukaryota; kingdom Metazoa; phylum Chordata; class Amphibia; order Anura; family Ranidae; genus Glandirana; species Glandirana rugosa. The sequence continues at coordinate 47,577 of BLSH010341916.1, read as the reverse complement.
ATCTTGCGCGAAGTACACTTGCGTGCCTTAAGCATGGTAGGGATCACGGAGTCAGAGACAACCCTATCCCTCAACACCTGGGACTCAAAATAGCCAAGCCGTCAAAGCCAGCGAGGGTAAAGCAGGGTGCAGGATGGGTCCCTGCGACAGCAGATCTTCTCACAGCGGCAGACGCCAGGGAACATCTGTCACCATCCGCACCTTGTCGGCGTACCAAGGGCGCTGAGGCCAATCCAGAGCTACCAGGATTGTCGGAATCCCCTCTGCTTCTACCTGAGCAGTAGCCGCGGTAGAAGCTTGATGGGAGGGAAGGCGTACAGGAGCCGGTACCGACCCCAAGGCGCTACTAACGCGTCCGTGGCGACCGCCAACGGGTCCCTTGTTCTGCATCTTGTCATTGAACCTTGACGCCATGAGGTCCATGTCTGGCGTGCCCCACGTGTGGCAAATCTGGCGGAACACCTCTGGATGTAGGGACCATTCCCCCTGATCCAGCATCTGGCGACTGAGAAAATCCGCCTGCCAATTTTCTACACCAGGAATGTAAATGGCGGAGATTGCCGGCAAGTGAAGTTCTGCCCAACGCAGAATGAGGGCCGCTTCCGCGGCCGAGCTCCTTGTTCTGCCCTGATGGTTCACGTACGCCACAGCCGTGGCGTTGTCCGACTGAACCCGAACCAGTAGGCTGCGCAGCCTTACGGTCCAGAGCCTAATCGTCCTCAACTCCAGCACATTTATCGGAAGGCGGGATTCCTGCGCTGACCCCCCCAAGCCTGAAAGGCTGGCGTCCGTCATGACTATCGACCAGTTCAGGGGAAGAAATGACTTCCCCAACGTTAGAGCCAGAGCCCGAAGCCACCAGGTCAACAATCCTCTGGTCTGATGATCCAATCTGATCAGTTGGTCCAGGGACAGCGGAGACTTGTCCCACCTTGACAGAATCGCACGCTGCAGGAGCCGAGTGTGACTCTGGGCAAATGGTATCGCCTCGAAGGCTGAAACCATGAGCCCCAACACCCGCATACAGAACCGTAAGGAGGACCACTTGCGTGACAGCAGGGTTCGCACCGCTGCTTGCAGTGTTAGTAACTTGGCCGGAGGTAAGAACACCTTTGCCTGCTCAGTGTCCAAAATTAGACCCAGATATTCCAGTCGACAAGACGGGGTCAACGACTACTTCTGCAGGTTGATCAGCCAGCCGAAGTCTCTCAACGAGGCCATGGTGATAGCCACATTCTCCTCCAGGGCCGAAGCAGACTCCGCTCACAGGAGCAAGTCGTCGAGGTATGCTACCACCGCAATGCCTCTCTGCCTCAATAGCGCCAGCACCGGAGCCACCAGCTTGGTGAACACCCGAGGAGCCGAGGCCAGACCGAAGGGAAGTGCCACAAATTGATAATGTAGATCCCTCACCACAAAGCGCAGAAATCGCCAAAAACAGACATCTTAGACAGCATGGGAAGCAAGTCCAAAGCTGCGTCACACAGGTACCGAAGACCCTGTATCAGATGGTCTGCTCGCTGTGACGCCTCAAGAGAGCTCCCGCAGCTCAACTCATTGTGCAACTCAGTCGCACACTCGGTAAGGTGTTGCGCCACCATGGCTGACGCCGGGGCTGGTCTCATGGCCGACACCGCCTCCGTCCGCCTATCGGCCAGATCCTTAAGAGGGAGACCCCTCCAAGGGGATGGTCGTTGCCTTATTCAGGCGAGCCACTGGAGGGTCCACTGCGGGGGATGCCCACTTCTTCAGAAAACTATCCTCAAAGGGATAGCATACAGCGAAACGTTTGGGCAACACAAAGGAATTCTGTGGACGCTGCCATTCCTTAGACCAGCTGGTCAAAAAAAGGATCATAGGGATAAGCCCTAGGGGACCTAGGTGGCTTAAAAGACCCACACACACATGCAGACTCCTGCGACTCCCCGGCTTGGTCCAGTCGCAGGGACGCATGGATATTGGCGATCAGGGTGGCCACCAGCGCCCGTTTGCGCGCTGCCGAGGCCCCCTTGTCTTCCTCGCCATCCGAGGGCTCCCGTTTACCATCCGAGAGCTCCACGGGGGTCCCCATGACCACCGAGGCCCCTTCCGGTTCAGAGTCCTCCCCCGATGGAGGGGGGGGGTGGACATTTTTTAGACTCCCCCTTAGCACTACACGGCACCTCCCGAGGAGAAAATTCCCCCAACAGGGATCTAAGCTGATCCAGGGCGACTACAGGTCCCAGCGCAGGTTGCGCTTCAACTGACTCCTCCTTGGAAGGACCCGCAGGTTCAGCCGCAATTGCGCCATCGGACACTGACAGGCCAAAAAAGGCCCTGACACCCCCACAATGCAGCCCCACCACTGCCCCACAGATCAACCGGGAGACACCCAGGAGGATTGCACCCACCGCTACCAGCACCCCAAGGAGAGCCCAGCTATACTTGCTGTTAGTGATTGCCCTTTAAGCGCTGCGTCCCAGTAGGAGTGCCTGCCGCCAGTCAGGAGCCCGCGCCGCCATGTGCCATCCACGCTGTCCAGAATGAAAGAGGAAGAAGCAGCGTCGTCCGCACGTTTTTCATCCACAGGCACATCAAACATGACCGCCAAGCGGTCACAAGATGCCAAAGCCTGTTACACAGGCCACGACTACGGCAAAAATGGCTGCCGATCCGACACTAGAGGCCAAAATAGCCCACAAAATGGCCGCGGCTATGGCAAAATGGCTGCGATCCGTCGCAAAATGCAGACGGATCGCCGCATGGCGGCTTTGAAAGCGCTGCGTGTGGTGCAGGGGATGGGTGGGGGCCACCCCGAGCAAAGACACCCACGGTGATCTGTAGCCCCAGGAACCCTCCACCGGCCGGACTAGTCCGCTACAAAAAAAAACGCCAAGCCCTTCCCTGGTGGGAATCACCGAAGCGGAGACCCCCCGATCTCTCAAGACCTGGCATTCAATAGCCAGGCCGTCAAAGCCAGAGAGGGTAAAGCAGGGTGCAAGATGGGGCCCTGGGACAGAAGGTCCTCGCGAAGACGCTAGGGAACATCCACCACCATCCGCACCACGTCGGCGTACCACGGACGCCGAGGCCAATCTGGCGGGGGCAACCCATCATGCGGAGGATGGCTTCTCCTCCGACTTCTCTTGCTTATGCTGCCACGGTCACTTCTGACCTCCTGCAGCAGCCTTGGAGGGCTTACTACCCTTGTCTGCTGAATGGGGGGCACGGAAAAACTTTTTCTGAGCAGAAAATGAGGGGCCCAGCCTACGATGAGGCTCCTTACCCCTCTTAGGCTCGGGAAGAAAAGGTACTCTTTCCCCCGTGAGATCCTTGATGATCTCATCCAGAGAAGCTCCGAAGAGGCGCCCTCCCTGAAAGGGCAAGTCAGTAAGCGACTTTTTCGATGCCTGGTCCCCAGAGCAGCTCTTCAACCAGAGTACACACCTGATCACTACTGCGAAGGCGGACAGTTTTGACAGTATGGGAGCTATGTCCAGGGCTGCATCCCAAAGATACCTGAGCCCCTGGGTGAGCTGTTCAGCCAGCTCCATGGTTTCAGGCGGGACATACGCCTCGCTCAAATCACGATGCAACACCACAGCCCATTCCGTCACAGCTTGTGCCACAAGCGCCGGCCGCATGGCCAACCAAGTCAAGACAAACATGGCCTTGGCAACTGCCTCGGCCCTCCTGTCAGCCGGATCCTTAAAAGACAGCGTGCCCTCCACCGGAATAGTGGTCGCCTTGCTCAGGCGGGACACAGGTGGGTCTACCTTGGGGGAGACCCATTTCTGCTCCATACAGAAATGGCGCAAAAGGATAACGCACAGCAAACCGTCTTGGTAGAGGCAGAGAGCTCTGCGGCCACTGCCACTCTTTGTACACAAACTGATCAAAGAAAGGTACATAAGGGAACACCTTAGGGGTGCGAACCGGCTTATGCGACCCAAAGACCACAGCCGTCTCTTGCGAGTCACCCGCTGTCCCCAGCTTTAGCGTCTCACAAACAGCTGAGATTAAGGAGCCCACCAAAGCCTTTTCATGCGCAACGGTGTGTCCTGAAAAGTTCTCCTCCCCATCAGAGGAATCCAGGAGCTCCCCATCCGACAACTCGAGGGGGGTCCCCGTTCTGGTGGACCCCCCCCCTCAAGGTCTGAATCCCCCCCAGATGAAGAAGAAGGAGGAGGCGGCGGCTGTCTCTTGTCCGCTCTGCGGTCACGGCCCAGGAAATAAAGGACTCCAGGACCCGAGTCAGTGTAGCTAGAGGCACCACAGGACCCAGCACACCCTCAGCCCCAGCAGAGGTCCCCGCTGCAGAAGTGCTGGCTTCAGCCGCCATTGCGCTACCCACACCGGACACCCACGTCACCCAAGAGGGGTCTAAGCACCGGAGGAAGGCGCCCCCCACCTCAGGCAAACCGGACAGGGACCCCTGCAGTTACACCCAGGAGGCCCGCACCCTGCCCCAGGGGAAGCGCTGCTCAAGCTGCTGAGTCTGCCTCTCCGACCGCACAATAGCGTTGCTGCTGCTGCTGCCGCCGCCGCCGTCCCAGCATCTTCACATCTCTGTAGACCAGGAAGTGATCCGGGACCACCCACCCCTCCAGTCATAGCTTTTAATGCACGGCTGACCAACCAAAAAATGGCCACCGTGCACACTAGAGGTCAAAAACGAGCGGGCGACTCCTGCAAAATGGCAGCCGTAAGACAACATGCGGCCGGCTCCAAGAAAATGGCGGACGGGCCAAATGAAAATGGCGCCGACCACCGCACAAGCGCACAAACCCTCCAGAGCCCCCCCCCCCCAGCGGCGAAACCGGCCCCCAGAAGAGGGCCTGGGGAAAGGCAAGAAAAAAAGACAAACACTTTTTTTTTTTCCTCCCTGCAGCGCAGCAGAGGCAGCCGGGGCATCAGGGTGAAGGATGGGGGGGGAATAGGGATGGAGAAGGGAGCACCACCAGACAACCCAAAAAATGGGGAGAAACCCGCCAGCCCACCCCCCCTCCACACCCAGGCCAGGGACTGGGGGGGGTACTTACCCATCCAGACGGGCGGAGCGGGTAACCCACCCGAGACAGACCTGCCTCCCTGTCTATTCCTACAGGGGGAGCTGCCGGCTGAGCGAGACCCGTGACGTGGACCTGGATGCCCGGTCTTAAGGGTGCTGGCAGGACATTTAACCCGCAGGCCGCCCAGCACGGAACGGGGCCTGACGCGGCCGACCCAGCGTGGAGCTATTGTTGGCTCGGTCCGTTGGCCGAGCTGGGGAGACTCCATGGATCTATATTTATCCAGCCTGTCACCCAGTCGGCTACTTGATCGCAGTCTTCATCAGAAGAAAACTGTGGACCCACGGGTCCCAGCATGGGGTCCGGTCCTACTCCTTGCACTAGGCAGAAAAAGACTGAAGGCTGAGCTGGCCGGTGGGGGGGGGGGGGGTTATACCAGGGAGGACCACCCCCTGGGAGAAGCTGTGTCTGCGTTTAGCTGAACTGAAGTTCTGCCTAGTCCACTCCTAGTGAAAGGTGGCATAACCCAGGCGTAATGAAGAGATGCTGCATCCGTCAATGAACGAAAGAGAAATTTACACTGTTATACAAGATATATAGAGATAATATTATATATATATACACATACACATACACACACACACACACACACACACACACACACACTTGAGCAGTGCTACACTGCAATAGTCACTATTTACATGAATGGAAGCCCACCCTACTGCCTCCAGACCCTCCATGTGTGACTGGGAGCTTTCAGTGACACGTGTGGACACTGTGCTGGAGGTTGCAGGATTGAGCCTTCCCTTCACACAGATTAGTATTGCAGAGAAGGAAAGGGGACCTATGTGACTGGCTTTGTTACCGAGTGCTGATTACTATGTGCACCGAGTAACTCCGGTACCTATTGAAGTGCACTGTCATATTTAGATTTCTGGCGCAACTGTTGTAACAGGAACATGGATGGAAGAATGAAGGTTTATTTAGAAGCTGAATTCCAGGAATTTAGAAACTTTGTAAAAAGTAAAAGTTCTCTACAAGTTAAGTCCAACAAGGTGCCACCTCCTGGGCTTACCTCTTATTTATAGGACAGGATTATCACGCTCCAACTTCAGGAGCTCCCATGCTGGACTCACCCCCTTCAAGTTTAGGTGCAGTTCACACCAGAGCGATTTTCTGCTTGAAACTTGTAGCTCTAAAAACCCTCAAGCCAAATCCCACTCATTTCAATGGCCCCTGTTCACATAGGACCATTCTCTCGCCTGAAGCAAAACACCTGTCGCTCAAAAAAGTACATGAGCTTCTTTTTGGCAGATTACAAGCATTTTTGGCTCCAAAGAACTTCAATAGAGAAGCCTGACTTGAGCGTTTTTGGTCGCTTGCTTTCTGCTCAAACGGCAGCTCTCCACCCCTGATTTCCTCTCCTCCCCTTGTGCTTTTTATTGGCCAAACAAAAATGCCTGCAGCTGTAATATGCTTCTAAAACCCTTGTAGCGGCAAAAACTTATGCCCAGTCACAGAAGCCTTTGTATTGTATGAACTCATTCACAAAATACAAAGGCTTCTGTGACTGGCCAGCAGAGGGGAGGGTGGGGAGGCAATACTATAGCTGCTCTCTATGGATGTGCTTCTCTCCTCTCCCACAGACAGAGTGTGGAGTGTATTCTCCCCAGCAGAGCCATAAACCTGTTGGACAGCCCATGATGCGGCAGGCAGCTATTAGGACTTAACTCATGGTGTGCCTGCACTCTTTACAAAGTTGCTGAGTTTGTGGAATTCAGCTTTAATACTCGTCTGACTACTAATATATTCATGTTACATCAAATGGGCTTTAAAGTTTTTGATTTAAAAAAGCAAAAAGTGAAGCGATACAAAAACACTGGAAGGTGTAAGAAATAAGATGTAAGAGGCAGATGCTGCAATCCCATAGCTGACAAGGTCTTACCATAGTCTCTATAACAATAGTGAGATTCCCCAGCCTGTCCGTGAGGGCCACATAGCTCCCACCATTCTCCAAGTGGCCGACCGTACGGAGGTAGAACCAACCTGGCTCTGTGAACTGAGTGGTATGAGCTGGAAGAGAAATTAACTATTATACAGCAACCTCTCACATGGTGTTCAGCAACCTTCTAAGACACCAGCAGTCTGCTGGGTACAGCAAGCTGTATGCGACTTTAAGTCAGGTGTCGGTCAGGGCAAACTAAAAAAATTGGAAGAAAAAAAAAAAATACCCCCTCAAAAATAAATAAGTTCCAGAACATCTCTGCAATACATGAACATGTCCCTATGTTGAGTTTCTTTAAAGTAGCATTATTTATTATTATTTATTTCAGGTACTTCTATAGCGCTGTCAATTTACCCAGCGCTTTAAATATACATTGTACATTCACATCAGTCCCTGCCCTCAAGGAGCTTACAATCTAAGGTCCCTAACTCACATTCATACATATACTAGGGCCAATTTAGACAGGATCTAATGTACCTACCAGCATGTCTTTGGAGTGTGGGAGGAAATCAGAGTACCCGAAGGAAACCCACGCAGGCACAGGGAGAACATGCAAAAACTTAAGGCAGGTAGTGCCGTGGTTGGGATGCGAAGCAGCGACCCTTTTACTGCCAGGGGTAAGTGCTTTCCACTACACCACTGTGCTGCTCATTAAGCCCCCTTTTAACTTTTGAAGTCTTTGCTCTCACCGAGGAGACCCACAGCATCAAGTATTTTTTTCAAAATAGGTCTTCCATTTGTTATCATAACAGTCACTCACTGCTTATGTCTCAGTGCTGCTTCCCTGAACTTCCAATCTGGGAAGCATGCACTGGTGACATCACATGACCGCCCAGGTCAATGGTCCCTCTCCCTGAATGCCATTATAAAGCGCATGTGTGCCCAGCCCAATACTTTAGATGTCACATGACCACCCAAATCAGAAGTACAATGTCCTTCATCCCTAGTTTTATAACAAAGTCACACCTGTCTTAAATCGGTAGTAAATTCTTGGGAAATATACACACACACGGCAATATCATAATGTGCTAGTATGCACCATATACTGGCATATTATGACAGGCTTACCTTGAATTGAAGCCCTCCCGTGGTGAGCTGTGACCGCTGCAGAGGCTTTCATCTTCACCAGTCTTCCCTCCAGGTTTGGGGGCTGCGGTCGCTTAAATGGCTGAGCCGCGATGACATCACTCCTGGGTATGAGTCACGGTACACAGCTCTGAAGGAACAGCACGGGTATGCCATTCTTTCAGAGCGCATGCGCGGTGATGTCACTGCTGCCCACTGGAATATCTCCTAAAAAATGCACATTTAGGAGATAGTCATTTTACCTACGGGTACGTTTTATTATAAGCTTACCTGTAGGTAAAAATCAAAATGCAGAGTTTACTACCACTTTAAGCTGGGTACAAACGGTCTGAAAAACAGCCGGTTTAGCAGAAACTGCCCGACATTCAAAGTGTAAAGCTATCCTTCCAACAAAAGCCGATCTAAGGGTAGGCTTTTGTCAAAGGGACATACTGAAAAAACAGAATTCCATCAGCACTTGCAATGGCTGCAATCGCTGATTAGTGTTCTGGCGGGGGGGGGGGGGGGGGGTCAGAACACAAAAGCACAGCGGAAGAGATGACTGCACAAACATCGCTTGTTCAGTACAGTGATCAATGGTTCAATGGGTTTAGGCTTAAGCAAAGCTTTGCATGCCCTACCCCAGGCTGAGGCATGCACTTAAGGCTGGCTATGGCAGGGATCTAGGAGACCCTGCAAGGCAGTGTTGCCATCCTAAAGACAGGAACAAAAAAAAAAACTTCCAAGGCACACAAAGTGACAGACTGTAGACAGAAAGCAAAGATCAAACACTAAGTGCTGTAGAATGCTGCTTTAATTTCACATTGAGGGTTTAACACTATTGCGCCAAGAACATAAAAATACCTTCTGATCTGCTAGGAATCCAGCGAGCTGATAACTGTCTCTGCTCCAAGGAAATCTCATGCAGTGTTGCCAACCCTGCTAGACTACAGAATGTCCCCCTTTTTCCTTATCTCCATAAAACAAGGGGGTGTTATGTAGTTCAACAGGTAGGATGGGTTTGGGATTTCTGTGCAATGGAGTGCTCAGCTCAGTACAGGCAGTCTAAAAATGTGATCCAAAAACCCTCATTTCATTGCCGGTGTAATATTGCTAGGCAGCTACTGAGCGAGTTGCACCTACCTGTGATCCATATAGGCGAGGAGACCACGTAGTTTCCACTCCATGGTTCTTTGGCGGTCATCAGTCCTTCCAGACCGAATGGAAGCTGCTCATAATAGCTGGCCACGAGGTTCCATGAGATGGTTCTGAGGGTGAGGAAAAGAACAAAGCTGCAGCAATGTGGAATAGCAGAGTAGAAGGTGGATTAAAGAGCAACTCATCCCAAAACAAGATTCCCTGTTAATGATGTAGAAGGATTTGATACTTTATTTAATATTCACTGCTGTCCATGTACCTATTGTGAAGTTCTCCCTAATTCCCAGCAACTGAGGCTGGATTTTAGTCAAGTTTCTACGATCACCACCTTCTACTCCTATTTCTAGGCATCCACTGGAGTCTACTGGAGGGTGCAGATGACAAAAAACCCCACATTCCGTCAGCCAGTAGATTTTTCCATAATGAATACACAGGAAATTCACAAGTCAGGGATACCATCAGCCTAGATGAAAGTGCCAGGACTGGTGTAGTGACCTTCTCGCTGTGGTCGCAGTCAACTCTGCAATGAACCCATAAAATGTGTGTGCTCCCCATATAATCATTTTGTTGGAGTTCTTGCAGGGACACAGGAAGTATTTAACCTTTGGGTTATACTACCACCTACATGAGGATCAGACACCGGCAAACAAAGCTGTAGTTCAGGCCAGGATAACCTCTTCCTCCCAGCATGCCACAGTTTTGACACACAAATGCCTAGAGCAGGATCCTAAACACAGATGGGTGAGACCCAAGTTCTTCAATGGACTCCTAGAAAGATTTTATGGAGTGTTCAAAAATTAAATAGCTTTCTTGTAAATTGAAGGACATAGGCAGCCTTAATCTTTGGGCCGTCCAAAAGAAGATGGTCAACAAAGCAAATAATCGCTAACAGACCCAAATACAAACTGTGGACTGCCTACAGCTCAATAAGCCACCTGTAGGACCTTATGCTCAAAGCTGGATCAGATGGAGGATGAAACATCTACTTGCCTAAAGCTCAATAAGATACCTGAAGGACCTTATGCCCAAAGCCGGATCAGATGGAGGATGAAACATCCACCTGGTGGAATTTGGAGAAAATCTGAACAGACCAGGTGGCAGCCTTACAAATCTGTTGTCTGATCCAAAAAAGCCCGAGAAGCGCTCAGAGACCTAGTAAGTGTGCCTTGACAGAAAAAGGGTAGAACCCGATCTTGAATGATAGTCTGTCCAAACCACCTAGAGATGGTGGAACGAGAAGCAAAACACCCTTCTGAGAGACATCGAGAAAGACAAAAAAAAGGGAATCAGTCTTCCTAAAAAATAGTGGATGGGAGGAAACTCACAAAGTCCAAACAGTATTTAGATGGGGGAAAAAAAATATCCTTCAAATAAACTGGAACCAGACAAAGGGACTGGAGAACAATGTCCTAGTTTTGGAGAAAGGCAGAAGCTACCATATACAAGATTGAAGAAGTTCTGGACCTACAAACCACCATGTAAGACCAAAAAGGGTTCCATGCAAAACAAGGCCACCAGTTCAGAATCACTTTGCAGAGGTGATGGCTCCGTGGGTGAGAGTCGAGAAAGAATGTCTCCAATGGGTTCAAACGGTGGCTTCTATAGTACAAAAAGGTTAGGCCCAGTACAACCCCCGCAAAACCTCTCCCCAAGTTCCCTGATGGATGATGTTATGTAGGGAATGGTGGACTGTATAGATATGGACTGCATCAATAAAGGGCCAAAACAGTCTCCTTTTACGTCAGTTACAGCAGAAGACCGTGACAGGGCAGGCTCATCAGACAGGGTTTTGAGCCACCCAGTACTTTGGAGTTATGACACAAGGCTGCGACTTTCCATGGGTGGGCTCATTAGTAAGGAATTTGAACAACCAAGAATCAATCTCAGTGGCTGATTGCTCAGAAGCCACAGAGGGCGCAGGTAAATTGCAGAATCTGCTGGAGAGGGCGAAAGCTTGTTTTATGGTTTCTGCAACCAGTCAGCAAACTGGGTATTTTGGACCATAAGACCTGTATGATTGCAGTAAGAACAGCCGCCAAGAGGGCAGAGGGCACAGCCACACCTGATGGAGCCGAAGAGGACTCAAATGACAGGACATCAGTGCCATTAGTGGGTGTGCTTCAAGCAAAGGTTATAAGTTTTTGTGTCCCTCAAATAGAAGAGCTGAACCAATCCATCCTTTTGGGTAACTAGCAAAAAACTGGGGCATGCGGATTATAGGAATGGTTATACTTTGGCTTGGCCTATAGTTTGTTTTTAACCAGAAACCTACTGAGCACTTTTACCCCCTTCCTGCCCAGGCCAATTTTCAGCTTTCACCACTTGAGTGGTCATGCAACACTACCCATATGCATTTTTATCATTTTTTTCACACAAATAAAACTTTATTTTAGTGGTATTTAATCACTACTGTGTTTTTTATTTTTTGCTCAACAAATAAAGACTGAAAATTTTTGAGAAAAAAAAGGGTTTTCTACTTCACTGATGGGCGCTAATGAGGCTGCACAGGTCGGCACTGACACTCCGTGCCCTGATTAACAGTGTAAATGCCTCTTTCACACAAGCCAGGTATCGGCTCTCCTCTCCACACACTGTCAGCATGAAGAAAGGAATGTCAATAACCGGCTTGTGTTTACATTGTGATCAGTTGCGATTGGAAACGTAGTAAAGAGCCGCTGACTGGCTCTTTACCACAATCTACGATCAGCGGTATCCAGAGGTCGTAACGATCACAAAGCCTTCCACGGCGGGGGCGCGATCACGGTAGGAACGTCATATAATGCCCTCCCAGAACTGGCCGGCCACATGGTAGCCGTCATTAGGCTATAGTGCAATCAGCAAGTGGTTAATGTGTGCAATCTTCCTATAGGTGGCAGTATAACCCAAAGGTTATGTGGCTTCCTATGCCCCCAATATATACAAGAATTAAAAAAAAAAAACCACAGATGTCCATCTTCCTAGGACAGATAGTCTGGTAGTAGAGGTGTCTATTGGACTGGTCTACAGTTTGTTTGTTTTTTTTGTTTAAAAGGGTCTAAGCTTCCCATAGGCGACAATATAACCCAAAGGTTATAGAAGTCTTCCTGTGGCCCTCAAAAAAAAAAAAACAAAAAAAAAAACAACAACATCCTCCTAGGACGCTGGTAAAACACTGAGACATGCTGCTAGTAGGGGTATTTTATTTGTTTTGTGCTTAATGATGTCCAATCATTCTGTAGGGGGCAGTATAACGTGAGGGTTAAGGACTTCTTGTGTTCCTAAATGGACAAGGAAAATGATTTTGCTTTGGCTTCTTTTGCATCAACTTTGTATAGATTGTCAGGCTCTTTGACGATGCGACCCGGCCATACAGATTTATTTTTATTAATTTATTTCAGGTACTTATAATAGCGCTGTCAATTTACGCAGTGCTTTACATATACATTGTACATTCACATCAGTCCCTGCTCTCAAGGAGCTTACAATCTAAGGTCACTAACTCACATTCATTCATACACTAGGGCCAATTTAGACAGGACCTAATTTACCTACCAGCATGTCTTTGGAGTGTGGGAGGAAACCGGATTAAACAATAGGCTATAAACTCACGAGGTCATATTCCCGTTGACATAATTCTGGTTCAGGATTCGTGCCCAGCACCCGCCACCGACCTCGTCATTGAAAGTGCTGTAATCTTCTGAGGACCAAAGCTTCTTCCCGGTGGAAATGGCGTCAGGAACCGTGTGGGTCCCAGGATAATGGGCTCTGCAGGAGGAGTGAATTTCCAGATTAGTTTAAAGAGGACCTGTCATTCAGAAGCAGATAAAATGCTGCGAATGGGGAGGGTAGGGAGCTTGGGCACTGGTCAGTGGGGTAGGAGAGAGAAAAATCCACTACATGTCCACATTTTGTCAATAAATGACGTTTAAGGAACAGAGACCTTTAATGATGTTGCTTACAAACCAACTGCTGTGTTCTTATGCAGCGGATCACTACATAAAATTGTGAATTGCTGTCTATGAGAGATTTACACTTATTCCATGCAAAATAACAATAAAAATAAGAATAAGCTAGAAGTCTTCTGGTCCTTCTACGGCGTTCAACTTTACCCAAATCTGGTGCTCAGATCAGGAGGGAACAATTCTTGTTTGGATGGGCAGGACAAATGAAAGACCACAGTGCTGCAAGGGAATACATTTCTATAAGGGCCGTATCTGCATGGAGTTTCTGTTCTTCCCGTGATTTATTTCCTTCAACAATCCGAAAAACAAACATACAGGGTGGTAACATTTATAAAGGCTATAAAATACATGTGAGCTCCACCATGGCAGAGTCTTAAGTGGTGCAGATTATGCCGGAGCTTTATAAATGTATAATTATAATAGTATAGGACTGTGCGGGGAGATTCGAGTGTGAGCTCCTCTGGTGCAGAGACTGATGTGGCTGGCTCAGCGTTCTTTGTACAGCACTGCGGTATATGTCAGAGCTATAAAAATGTGTAATGGTAAGGTGTGACATTAGAGTGTAAGTTCCTCTGGTGTGGAGACTGATGTGGCTGGCTACGTGTTCTTTGTAGAACACTAGGATATAAAATCAGAGCCAATTATTTAAAAAAAAAAAAATATAAAACATTTTTTTTTTTTTTTTATATTGTTGGTATAAGAATAATACTATTAAAATGCATTATGATTATTATTATTCCAATATAAAAATGTATAACTACATGTTTATATTGTTGGAATAATACAATTATACTGCTACTACTTAAAAATGTATAATAATATTATATAAAAATGTAGAATTATATATTTTTTATTATTCCAATATAAAATGTATAATATTACTATTCCAACAATATAAAAACGTAATAAAAAATTATATTATACATTATTACATTGTTGGATTAACAATACAATTTTATACTGTTGGTATTATATTGTTGAAAGAAGAATAAATCATCATTAATAATTTTATTATCCAATTTTATTTGATTGTACTTTTTTATTTCATTAAAAATACATAAAACACAGTAAGTATGTATGTATGTATGTATGTATGTATGTATGTTTTTTTTTTCTGCCTTATAAACAAGGCTCTAAGGGAATACAAGCAGTGAAAAAAGTCAAAATGGTGAAATATCAGGTGGACTGACCCCTGGCAACCAATCAACAATCATTTCATTTTTCTAGCTGCCCCTAACAAGTGAAGAAAAAAAACCCCCACAGGAATTTGGAAATATTTACTGCTATTTTAAATCCAGCCTTTTCTAATAGCAGTAAATATTTCCATATTCGTGTTTTTTTTTTTTTTTTAACACACAGTCAAGTCGTGTTTGGTGTTACCTAAAAAAAAATTAATATTATAATGACAAATAATTTAAAAATTCAAACCAATGGTTGAACATTCCCTGTCCTTCCAGAGAGATTTCCCTTTACTTCCTGTCCAGATGATGGCCATTAAAACTGAAAAAGGGAACAAGTGAAATCCCTGCAGCAGAGACTGTAGCCTTTCCCTACACTACCTGAAACTAAAGCTTTGGCTGGAGTTGGGCTTTAATAATTCTGAATGATGGCCTCTGGGTCAGTAGTGGGAAGAGGAGAGAACGCCGGGTCCTACCCTATCACATCGATCACCCTGAGGAGCTCCGAGTCCTGCAGCATCTCATACGCGATTGGCTGCCAAAGATTATCACTGGCAACGATCCTCACCCGCTCCAAACCAAACTTATCCAGGGTGTAGCGAAGCAACTTGAGGAAGAGAGAGAAAAAAAAAAAAAGAAGAAGAAGTGTAGGGTGAAAGTGAGAAGTGCGCGGTAAACCCGTCCAATCAAGAGGTTAGTGACGCACCACGTCGTCCATTGGATAAAACATGCAAACAGGAAAGCAGCAAAAGCAGGGGACACTAATGGTGAGGCTGCAGAAAGGGATTGTGGGTATCAGATTCTACAGCAGAGAGTAAAAAAAAAAAAAAAGAAGAAGAAATTATATATATTTAATTTGAAAAAATATATATTAAGAATATGTAAAGGATATCAATAAAATTACTTATAATTTACATAAAAACTCCAGGAAGATGCAAAGTATACAAAATAATGCAGCTGTATAATCATTTATGCGCCAGTAACCAAATGTGGACACATCCGAAAAATCATGGAAGTACACAGGACACTTGTAGTGCCCCCCTTCTCCCTCCTACCCAGCATGTATTCGCAATTCCTGACTGTCAGAATGACAGCCAGGAGTTACCCTGCAAATACAGAAGCAGCTGAAAAAATAAATAAATCCTATAAACATTGTTCAGACAGAAGATAAGGGAGATGCAGCACATTGTTTATAAACATTGTTCAGACAAGAGATATAGAGATGCAAAGTGACACAGTCTGTTAGTCTGGTGTGTGTACAGATGGGCTCTATGCCTTCAGAATCTGGAAGAGCCTCGTGGCCCAAAAGAACTATATATTTAAAAATCTATTTAAGCCATCTAATCTTTTTTTTTTTTCTTTTAGGCTTCCCCCCCATCCGTTTTCTCCTGATGATCTGGCCAGTAACATAACTCCTGTATTAGAGAG
>BLSH010341916.1:20882-31801 GCA_018402905.1 Glandirana rugosa | reverse complement strand
TATATATATATATAAAAAATGTTTTTTTTTTTATATTGTTGGTATAAGAATAATACTATTATTAAAATGCATTATGATTATTATTCCAATATAAAAATGTATAAAAACTACATGTTTATATTGTTGGAATAACAATAAGAAAATTATAGTGCTACTACTTAAAAATGTATAATAATATTATATAAAAATGTAGAATTATAATTTTTTATTATTCCAACAATATAAAATGTATAATATTACTATTCCAACAATATAAAAACGTAATAAAAAATTATATTATACATTATTACATTGTTGGATTAGCAACACAATTTTATACTGTTGGTATTATATTGTTGGAAGAAGAATAAATCATTGATAATAATTTTATTATCCAATTTTATTTGATTATACATTTTTTTTTAATTAAAACACAGTATGTATGTATGTATGTTTTTTTTTTTTTTGCTGCCTTATAAACAAGGCTCTAAGGGAATACAAGCAGTGAAAAATGTCAAAATGGTGAAATATCAGGTGGACTGACCCCTGGCAACCAATCAACAATCATTTAATTTTTCTAGCTGCCCCCAACAAGTGAAGAAAAAAAAAAACCCCACAGGAATATGGAAATATTTACTGCTATTATAAATCCAGCCTTTTCGAATAGCAGTAAATATTTCCATACTCCTGTTTTTTGGGGTTTTTTTTTGTTTTTTTAACACACAGTATAAAGTCATGTTTGGTGTTACCTAAAAAAAAAAAAAAAAAAAAAAAAAAAAAAAATCATATTATAATGACAAATAATTTAAAAATTCAAACCGATGGTTGAACATTCCCTGTCCTTCCAGAGAGATTTCCCTTTACTTCCAGTCCAGATGATGGCCATTAAAACTGAAAAAGGGAACAAGTGAAATCCCTGCAGCAGAGACTGTAGCCTTTCCCTACACTGCCTGAAACTAAAGCTTTGGCTGGAGTTGGGCTTTAATAATTCTGAATGATGGCCTCTGGGTCAGTAGTGGGAAGAGGAGAGAACGCCGGGTCCTACCCTATCACATCGATCACCCTGAGGAGCTCCGAGTCCTGCAGCATCTCATACGCGATTGGCTGCCAAAGATTATCACTGGCAACGATCCTCACCCGCTCCAAACCAAACTTATCCAGGGTGTAGCGAAGCAACTTGAAGAAGAGAGAAAAAAAAAAAAGAAGAAAAAGTGTAGGGTGAAAGTGAGAAGTGCGCGGTAAACCCGTCCAATCAAGAGGTTAGTGACGCACCACGTCGTCTATTGGATAAAACATGCAAACAGGAAAGCAGCAAAAGCAGGGGACACCAATGGTGAGGCTGCAGAAAGGGATTGTGGGTATCAGATTCTACAGCAGAGAGTAAAAAAAAAAAAAAAAAGAAGAAATTATATATATTTAATTTGAAAAAATATATATTAAGAATATGTAAAGGAAATCAATAAAATTACTTATAATTGACATAAAAACTCCAGGAAGATGCAAAGTATACAAAATAATGCAGCTGTATAATCATTTATGTGTCAGTAACCAAATGTGGACACATCCGAAAAATCATGGAAGTACACAGGACACGTATAGTGCTCCCCTTCTCCCACCTACCCAGCATGTATTGGCAATCCCTGACCGTCAGAATGACAGCCAGGAGTTACCCTGCAAATACAGAAGCAGCTGAAAAAATAAATTCTATAACATTGTTTATAAACATTGTTCAGACATAAGATAAGGGAGATGCAGCACATTGTTTATAAACATTGTTCAGACAGAAGATAAGGGAGATGCAGCACATTGTTTATAAACATTGTTCAGACAGAAGATAAGGGAGATGCAGCACATTGTTTATAAACATTGTTCAGACAAGAGATATAGAGATGCAAAGTGACACAGTCTGTTAGTCTGGTGTGTGTACAGATGGGCTCTATGCCTTCAGAATCTGGAAGAGCCTTGCTGCCCAAAATAACTATACATTTAAAAATCTATTTAAGCCATCTAATCTTTTTTTTTTTTCTTTTAGGCTTCCCCCCCATCCGTTTTCTCCTGATGATCTGGCCAGTAACATAACTCCTGTATTAGAGAGCCCCACTCTGGATAAAAGGAGCACAGCAGCATTGTCAGTCTGCGGAAAGGGGAGTGTTAGATGTACAAGCAGATTTAAATACACTAACAAAGAGGAGCCAACCTCCAGCATTTATAAACAGTCACAGCAGACAGTTTTTTTTCTTTTGGGATAAAGGGGTTACATGAATATAAGCTGAGCATTGTAAGCACCCGTCAGTGGTAAATTGTTTTTCACAAACCAATACGTTTGCAGTAGAGCTTGTTCTGCTGTAATCCAACAGACTTAATGTCAGGATGAGCAGGTGAAAATAAAAGGAAAGCCTAAAAACAGAACAAAACCAATATACGGCCATCACATCGAAGAATTGGTACGCTGCATTATAATATAGGTTTGTTTTTGGGTTGAATATATAGGGCAAATACTCATGCAGTTTAAAAAAATTATTTGAAAAGCATTTGGTGTGAACCAGCAGCGAGACTTATGGAACAAAGTGGTGCAGAAAAGCTATAAAGAAAGAGAACTTTATTCCCTTTTGAAGCTACACTGAGACCCCCGGGGGGGACTGTCAAGGGGATGGTTTGTGCAAAATTAACATGAAGATGACATTAAAGCCGTATTAAACCCAAAGCAAACAATTATTAGATCGCGGCTTACCAATTCTTAGATGTGATGGCCGCATTCGTTTTCCTTTTTAGGCTTTCTTCTATTTTAATCTGCTGATCCAGCTAGCAAGTCTGTTTTTCACTGCACAAGTTCTCCAGCAGAATGTATCAGTTTACAAAAATGTAAACCTGCAGTTTACCTTGAGTTCAGCTTTAACATGATAAATAGATTTCAAAAAAATGTTTTAAAGTCATTGTAAAAAGTTGTGAATTTTTTTTCTTTTTAAATAACAAACCTGTTCTACTTACCTGCAGCCCCGATCCTCTTCTTTTTGCTGAGTGTCCCCATAGCAAGCCACTTGCTATGGGGGCACTTGCACAGGCCCACTTCTGAGCTGCGCTCCTGTGAATGGACATTGTCTATTCACAAAGCGAGGCTTGGCACCGCCCCCCCACTCTCTCCTTATTGGCTCCCTGGCTGTGACCCAACTTTCCTGATGACGTGGGCACACCACGAAATGCAGAGAGGTCAAATCCGCTTCCTCTGACGCTACTTCCGGTTCCGATGCCTGGAACGCACGCCGCTTGCTTCCATCATTGAGGGCTGAACGTGCTGGCATACAGCACTTTTAATGTGAGTAGCCATTTCTTTGATGTAAAGTCTACAGGGTTTTAAATAAAACAGAGTTGCATTATGAAGAGGTTTCTTTATCTTTTGTGAGAACCAATGCTTGAACATATTCTGGAGGGGATTATTTGCATCAACGGAGTCATCAATGCCGTTTAGCGAAGGTGAATCTGCCCAGCTTGTGGTCTGAGGCTAAACGCAAGTTTGTCGGATATATCTGGTGAGTGTTTAACGCGCACACACGTGTGATGGTGGAGCACCCCAGTATACAGGAAGATTAGTGAGGACACCTCCTTTTTCACTTGGTGGATGGGCAGCCTTTACTTCCCTCGCTATTGAAGATTTTGGTCTTTGATGTTTTCCCATTGGACTGTTTTGCTGGCCCCCATTCAAGGGTGGTTTTTCCTTTGCTTATTAATTTGAAACCTATTTGTTATTTACGGTATATATATATATATTTGTAAATTTGCACATTTATATGCACTATTTTTAGGCATATAGTGAATGTTTCATGAAGGTATTTATAAAGAGTAAGCGCCGTAACTTTCACATACAAATCCAGCATTCAAAATGTGATAGCGCTGAAAGCTGAAAATTGGTCTGAGCAGGAAGGGGGGAAAGTGCCCAGTATTGGAGTGGTTAATCACCACTGGGGTTTTTATTTTTTTTTTTTTTTTTACATTTCTATAATATAATAAAAAAAAAAAAAATATATATATACACACACACACACACACACACACACACACACACTCTATAAATAAATATATATATATAATATATACACACACACACACACACACATTTATTTGTATTTATTTATTTTTATTTTTTCGTAGTTTGTTATAAAATTTTGCAAACAGGTCATTTTTCTCCTTCACTGATAAGGCTGCACTGGTGACACTGATGATGAGGCACAGATTAGCAGCACTAATGGGCAATGAAAGGTGGCACTGATTGGCAGCACCGGTGGGCACAGATGGGACCGATGTCCCTGTAACAGAGGCTGGTTACCGGCTTTTCTCCTCACATGGTCAGTGTGAGAAAAAAAAATAAATAAAAAGATCAGATAACCGGCTTCTGTTTACTTCCGTGATCAGCTGTCATTATCTGACAGCTGATCATGTGGTAAAGGGCTGCTGTGATTGGACCTTTACCCAGATCTGTGATCAGTTAAGTCCGAAAAGATTTGACGATCACAACGCGCCCTCGCAGGTGGCACGCGAGCAGCACAATCACAGGAGGATGTCTATGGACGCCCTCCCGGCACTGGAAGCCCACGCTATAGCTGCATTTCGGGCAATAGCGCGGGCGCAAAGTGGTTAAATCTACAGCTTACATTAAACAAAATTCCTGGGCATCACGCCATGAAAGCCCTTGTTCAGGCACTTCCTGTTAAAGGGTGACAATGCTCCTCCCCAGTCTCCCAGTAGTGCCCCTGTGTTGTCAACCCGTCACATAGGATTCTGATGGAGACCAAGTGGCTGTGTGAACACACATTACACAGACATGTCCCACTGTCGCCACCATCAGGGAACCTTGAGAAATGACACAAGGGTATTGCTGGAATGCATGTAGAGAGCGGCAGCTGCAAAGGGGTTGCAGAAGATCAGCAGCACTGAGGTGTAACAAAAGAAGGAAAAAAGGGTGAGAGAGAGGCTGAGCCGGGTGTCAGTCCAGGCACCTGGCGGATCCCAATTTCATTGTCGTGATGACGCGGTGTCTGAACTGACCTCTGTGACGTCAGCAGATAGCGGACTTCAGCCCGTTGTCTGCTGAAAATGGGTCACAGGAGTGCAAAATGATCTGCACTCCTATGATCCATAGGAGAAGTCCAGCCAAAGGAGCCCAGGCTGCACTTCTTAAAATGTATCTCACCACAACACATGACAATGCTCCTGCAATGTGTGAATGGCACCCCAACACATTGTACAGAGGAGCACTGCAGGGAGAAGAGCGGGGGGATTTCAAATCCCAGGGGAGGGTGGCCGGTGTTCATTCACCTGTACAGGAAAAAAAAAAAAAAGTGAACCGACACTTTAACCACTTAAAAAGGACCACTCCATGTACATTTACTGCGGCAGGGCGGCCCTTGAGCACAAATTCACGTACCTGTTAGAGCTGCACGATTCTGGCTAAAATGAGAATCACAATTTTTTTGCTTAGGATAAAGATTCTCGTGGGCATAACACCTTATATATACAAAATAATTGGGCTAACGGCATTGTTTAGTTTTTTGTTGAAACTGTCATTTTTCCCAAAAAAATTCGTTTGAAAGACCGCTGCGCAAACACTGTGTGACATAAAATATTTCAACAACCACCATTTTATTCTCTAGGGTCTCTGCTAAAATTATATATATATATATATATATATATATATATATATATATATATATAATGCTTGGGGATTCTAAGTAATTTTCTAGCAGAAAATACAACATTTTTACTTGTAAGCAACAAATGTCAGAAAAGATTTAGTCTTTAAATTGTTAAACTAAACTGTAACTCTATAGGGAGTTCATTCCTTTGAGAAGTAGAAACATTGCATCTTTTATCAGCAATGATCTCAGACTCTGCAGTCAACCCAGATAGGAGAGACTCAAGTCACTCAGACTTCATAAAAAGGTTACTAGGGAGACTTCAGGCGACTTGCATTGACTTCTATTACATTTAAGTCGTGCTGAGTCACCCCGCAAGTCCCTGTCTCCATTAACTGCACTGAAAATCGCAGTAATGCGTGATGGAGATCGCAGGGTGAATCGAGATCACGATTTCATTACATTTAATCGTGCAGCTCTAGTACCTGTAAGCGATTCCTTCTCCGGGGTCTCGGGCACGCCGCTGGAGCCAATCAGCAGATCGGGCAGACACCATGTCGGCCGATCGTTCGTAGAGGCAGAACAGCGGTTTGCCTATGTAAACAAGGCAGATCGCCATTCTGCTAGTAAGAAAGACAGAGATCCTGTGTTTCTGCCAAGCAGGAACACAGATCTCTTTCTTCAGTTAAGCCATTTATACAGTGACAGTGCATTCTATTTTTTTAAGTACTGATCACTGTATTGGTGCCACTGGTCCACAAAAAGTGTCACTTAGGGTCAGATTTGTCCGCCACAATGTCACAAAGCCCCGTTAAAAATAGCTCATCGCCGCCATTACTAGTAAAACAATAACAAAAAAATAAAAAGTTCATAAATCTATCCCATAGACTCGATAACTTGTGTTCAAATCAAATATAGACTTATTGGGATTTTTTTAAATCAAAAATATGTAGCAGAATACATTTTGGCGTAAATTGATGAAGAAATATGATTTTTAAATTTTTTTTTTTGGATATGTTTTATAGCAGAAAGTAAAAATTGTTGTTTTTTTTTTTTTTTCAAAATTGCCTTTGTTTATAGCGCAAAAAAATAAAAATAAAAAAACCTGCAGAGGTGATCAAATACCACCAAAAGTAAGCTCTATTTGTGGGGGATAAATAAAAAAAAATATATATATATATATATATATAATAAAAAAAAAAAAAGGACATCAATTTTGTTAGGGTACAACGCCGCAGGACAGCGCAATTGTCAGTTAAAGTAACGCAGTGCCGTATCCCAAAAATGGCCTGGTCAGGAAGGGGGAGCTGAAGTGGTAAATAGGAAAGCGATCTGTCTTATCTTCTGACCACTAAATCTGTGGTGTAAATTCTGCAAAAAACATTTCTGTCTATGAAAAGCCCTGATGATGACCTGTGAAAGCTCCCCGGCCCTCGCCCATACCCCTCCCCCCAGTGACAGTTGTGGTTTCCTGTGAACGCCCGGCTCCCTCCAACATGCTAGAAACTTACTAAGAGGAAGAGGGTGCCCTGTGCCCCTGAGGTTTGTATTTACTGACACGCGACTACCGGGTTCTCTGACTCCAAATCCACCCAAAACATTTCTATACATGCAGGATTTACACAGGTTTGCTTCTTAACCACTTCAGCCCCGGAAGGATTTCCCACTTTAGGACCAGAGCCCTTTTTGCGATTCGGCGCTGTGTCGCTTTAACTGACAATTGCGCGGTCGTGCGACGTTGTACCCAAACGAAATTTGCATCCTTTTTTTCCCACAAACAGAGCTTTCTTTTGGTGGTATTTGATCACCGCTGCGTCATTTCTGATCTCCGCTATAAACAAAAGAAGAGCGACAATTTTGCAAAAAAAAAAAACAAATTTCTTACTTTTTGCTAAAATACAAATCCAAAAAAAAAAATATAAAAAAACAAAAATCGCAATCGGCGCTTATTGATTGGTTTGCGCAAAAGTGGCCGCGTTTACGGAGAATTCATTTTTGGGGTTTTTATTATTTTTTTTTATCAGTAATGGCGGTGATCTGCGATTTTTAGCGGTACTGCGATATTGGGGCGGACATGTCGGACCAGTTTGACACTTTTTTTGGACCATTGGCATTTATACAGCGATCAGTGCTATAAAAATGCACTGATTACTGTGTAAATGCCATTAGCAGTGAAGGGGTTAACCTGCAGGGGGCACTTTAAGGGTTAACTGTGTACCCTGGGCGTGTTCTAACTGTGGGGGGACTGCCCTAGCAGGGGAAGGGAAGTGATCACAGCTTCCGTGTAGAGGATGTTGAGTCAGATGACGGCGATTTGCGATATCGCACCACTTTGTCGCCGTCAACCTGCGGTTGGCGGTCGGCAAGTGGTTAAGAAAGCATGTTGCACTTCCCAATAAATATATGTATACTATAGAGATCATGATCCCCGAGTGTAGAATGAAGAAAAAAAAAAAAAATAAGAGAAATAGAAAAAATAAAAATTAAATAAATAAATAAGGGTTTCCATTACACACTTCATTTTATGCCCATTGATGTCACCACTGGGTCTCTGTGCCTCTCTAAGCAATGTGGGCAGATCATGGCTGGTGGGAGGAGCCGGCAGTGTTCCTGAACACATCACAGCACCATGCACCAGTACTCCTCTCAAGAGCCCTCAGCTCTGATGCAAGCAGTGGGCAGGCTCCTGGGAGGAGTTATGCAAATAATAAAATACCTAGTTAGGTGGGCGTCCGTCTGGAGGAGTGGTCCTAGGTCCTAACAGTCCTAGGCAGGCTGTATGTGCGCACAACCCCCATATGTGATGGTGAGTCTCTGATTGAGTCTCGATGGACTACTCAGTCTTTTTCTGCCGTCACTTTTCTATGTTTCTATGAAAGAACTGAAATGCAATGAATGAGGGAGGGGAGGGGGTGGGCTGGGCGCAGTCAGTAAAGAGCTAGATGATGATTGACGTCTTCCAACCAGGAAAGGAGATGGACTCTCACAGTGTGCAGTGAAATCAAAGTAAGCAATGTCAGTCCAGGAGAGGAGCCGCTACAACTGTGCAAGACTGAAGATCAGCTTTAAAGTGATACTAAAATCTTGATTTTTTTTAAAACAAAAAAATATACTGACCTCCTCTGTGCAGTGGTTTTGCACAGAGCAGTCTGGATCCTCCTCTTCTGGGGTCCCCCAGCAGCACTCCTGGGCTCCTCCTCTTTTCGAGTGACCCGATGGAGCAGCGCTCTCCCTGGGGTCACTCCTGCGGGCGTGCTGCATCCATTGGACACAGCAGGATTTGGCCCCGCCCCTGGCTACCACATCACTTGACTTGATTGACAGCAGCCAGTGTTGCCAACCTACCAGATTGAAATTTACTGGCACAACACTCAAAATTTACTGGCACAGCCAAGTTTTTACTGGCATTTTACAAAAGTTACAAAATGACAGTTTTCAGTGCAAATTTCAGTATTTAGGCTCCAAACAAGTACACTGTGCAAATAGCAATGCAATTTAAGGTAGATAGCAAGGTAAAAAAAAATATTTCTGTTATTTTCAATATAATAAGGGCAGGTTATTGAGTCCATCAGTTTTGTCACCTCTTTTAAATTGTAGAGATTTCCCCTTAATTTCTGTTCCATAACCACCACAGAAAGTGAGGTGAAATCGCTGGTAGCCACCAGGATCACCAGAATTTAGGTCCCCACTTCTAAAGACTTCCTGTCTCCATCCCTCCATCACCCCTCATCTCCATCCCTCCATCACCTCTTGTCTCCATCCCTCCATCTCTATCACACCATCCCCATCACCTCCTGTCTCCATTACACCACCCTTCCATTACCTCCTGCCACTCATACAGTGCACACTCACACTAAGAGAGAGAGCCTCCTGCAGCCTGGCTGGCGGCTGTCTACCAGAGTGAGCAGAGACAGTGTGGGTGTCAAGCAGTCCCACACTCACTGTCCCGACTCTTTTTGGCTTGAAGAGGAAGCTACTGCACTCACCACTGTCACCAGGAGGGCTGCAGGGTCAGCCAGAGCAGGGAGGCAGGCAGGAATCAGGAGGATCCATCCATCCATCCGGAGTGTCTGCTCCAGTCACGTGCTGGCTGGCAGTGGTGTGGCGGGAAAATGCAGTAACTTCATTTGAAGGCGCATGGGCTGGGCAGAGGCACTAGCTGGCAGCAAGAGGATTGTCATCCAACTCGTCCCAGGGTCAGGATCTTCTCACTCGCCGCTCTGGGATTTCCGCAATGGCACATGTGCAGCTCTGACCGGAGCCAATGGCAGCCATTTTTACTGGCACTTTTTGGCTGCTACGGACTTTTACGGACACCCAAAAAAACTGCCCTGTTTTTACTGGCTGTCCGTAATTTTACGGACGGTTGGCAACACTGACAGCAGCGGGAGCCAATGGCTCCCCTTCTATCAATCCATCCAATGAGGACAGAAGCCTGCGGCTTGGGCTGCTAGGCTCGTCCCTGTCACTGGAATGATCGGGCTCAGGTAAGTAAAGGGGGGGTCTGGGGGGCAGCTGCAAAAAAAAAAAAAAAAGAAGGTTTTTCCTCTTAATGCGTAGAATGCATTAAGGTGAAAACCCACAAGGCTTTACAACCCCTTTAAGCCCTCCCCCTGACAATGCTCAGTCACTCACCCACCCCAACCCATCATTCAACTATCAAGACTTCAGTTGGAGTAGAAACTGACATTGGACGGGGTGGGGCTTAGCTCTAGGAGGTGGGGCTTAGCACTGGAAGGAGGTGGGGCTTAATCACACATTGGAAATAAGCCAAACCTCTGTGTATAGGACTAGGATTCAGGAGGTTCCACAGAGAATAATTTTAGACTACCCCAGGGACATGCAAGCACAACACTAGAATTATGTATAATATATCTGTCCTACACAGAGCAAGGTCACATCTATAAAATTCTTTGGTGCAGATACTAAAAACGCACATTCCCATCCTTACGATCCACTTACCCTATGACCTGCACGGCATCCTTAAGATAGGGATCAACTACCATTTAAAATATCTACACTGGAACGAGACACATCCTGTCTATATAATATGTATTAAGATCACAACACGAACGTACAGGGACCCCATCAGATTTTAATAAGAGACACCTTGGAGGACTTAGGATCAGGATATGTGTCTCCAAACCGAATAAAGGTTACACACTAATTCGGGGTGGAGGAAGGTCACGATTCGGGGTGGAGGATCTCGATTCGGGGTGGGGCAGGTTACAGTCAAAGATGAGGTTGACTTCAGAACTATCAACTTACTACCCAACCCCACCCACTCACTGACTCGTAACAGTCCCCCTCCCG
>BLSH010341860.1:394877-405820 GCA_018402905.1 Glandirana rugosa | reverse complement strand
GCTCGACCCAGCAATTGTCCGTCTTATAGTGTGTGTGTCTGAGCAACCTGTATCCTGATTTCCTGTTCCTGTGACCCGGCTAACCTGACCCTGCTGATTTCCTGCCTGCACCGACCTCTGCATTACCTACGACTACTCTCCTGCCTGATCCTCCTGCACTTCTGCCTGTCTGCCTGTTAACGACCCAGCTCGAACCGACCATCCTTCTGCTTGCTCCCTTGTACCGCACCGCTAGCCTGTTAACGAACTTTGCTTGGATTTGACCCTTCTTCTGCCTGACCCCTTTGTACCTCACAGTCCGCCAGTTAACGACCCAGCCTGTACGACCCCTCTCTCCGCGCACGAGTGCACCAACGGACATCTATCTACACCAGTGACCCAGTCCGACCCTCGTGCCATCCTGCACTCCCGAGCCTCCTGTCTGCTCTACCAGGGGTTCCCGAGTCAGGGTCGTAAGGGAGGTTGCCCACTGCATAAGTCAGACTCATCCACCAGGTACGTGACACCATCAGAGAGATAGCAAAAACATTAGGCGTGGCCAAATCAACTGTTTGGAACATCCTTAAAAAGAAAGAACGCACCGATGAGTTCAGCAACACCAAAAGACCCGGAAGACCACGGAAAACAACTGTGGTGGATGACCGAAGAATTCTTTCCCTGGTGAAGAAAACACCCTTCACAAAAGTTGGCCAGATCAAGAACACACTCCAGGAGGTAGGTGTATGTGTGTCAAAGTCAACAAGCAAGAGAAGACTTCACCAGAGTGAATACAGAGGGCTCACCACAAGATGTAAACCATTGGTGAGCCTCAAAAACAGGAAGGCCAGATTAGAGTTTGCCAAACACATCTAAAAAAGCCTTCACAGTTCTGGAACAACATCCTATAGACAGATGAGACCAAGATCAACTTGTACCAGAGTGATGGGAAGAGAAGAGTATGGAGAAAGAAAGGAACTGCTCATGATCCAAAGCATACCACCTCATCAGTGAAGCATGGTGGCGGTAGTGTCATGGCGTGGGCATGTATGGCTGCCAATGGAACTGGTTCTCTTGTATTTATTGATGATGTGACTGCTGACAAAAGCAGCAGGATGAATTCTGAAGTGTTTTGAGCAATATTATTTGCTCATATTCAGCCAAATGCTTCAGAACTCATTGTCAGAGCATCACCAGGGATGAAACCCAGTGTCTGGTGATGTCTATGCATTCCAGACTTCAGGCTGTAATTGACTGCAAAGGATTTGCAACCAAATATTAAAAAGTGAAAGTTTGATTTATGATTTGTTAATCTGTCCCATTACTTTTGGTCCCTTAAAAAGTGGGAGGCACATATACAAACTGTTGTAATTCTTACACCGTTCACCTAATTTGGATGTAAATACCCTCAAATTAAAGCTGAAAGTCTGCAGTTAAAGCACATCTTGTTTGTTTCATTTCAAATCCATTGTGGTGGTGTATAGAGCCAAAAATATTAGAATTGTGTTGATGTCCCAATATTTATGGACCTGACTGTATATATATATATATATATATATATATATATATATATATATACATATATATATATATATATCTATATACACACAGCGCATTGAGTGTGCACTATATATCTGTCCATACAGTATATAGTACACTTCACGTGGTGTATTAAAATATATACAGTTTTCAACATTTGTTGTTTACAAGTTAAAAACATTTTTTTTTCTAGAAAATTACTTAGAACCCCCAAACTTTATATATATTTTTCAAACACCCTAGAGAATAAAATGGCAATCATTGCAATACTTTTTGTCACACGGTATTTGCGCAGCGGTCTTTCAAGCGCGTTTTTTTGGAAAAAGAAATCATTTTTTTTAGTTAAAAAATAAGACAACAGTAAAGTTAGCACAATTTATTTGTATATTGTGAAAGAGGATGTTATGCTGAATAAATAGATACCATACATGTTAGGGTTGAAAATTGCGCACACTCGCGGAATGGTGACAGACTTCGATACTTAAAAATCTCCATAGGCGACGCTTTCAAATTTTTTTTACCCCTTGAGAGCTGTACTGGCACTGAGATAGACTGTTGTACAGGAGATACGAGGAATGGAAGGCACTGTAGTAATCTTCTTATACAGAACAGGGCCGTCCCTATTCAGGGGAGGAGGGATGTGGGTGAGCAGGTCAGAGAACCTCCGTTTTATAGGAGTCCCGGCCTGTGCAGTCACATCCCTTTACAATCTAGGGAATGTAATCAACGTGTCAGGTTAGTCTAACATTTTATATTGTTGCTATGCACAAAAACAGCAGTTGTCAGTCAAAAAAAAGAAAAAAAAAACACTAACCAAGTAAATCAACGGTGAAAGAGTAACAGTTTACCAACTTATCGCTACCTGTGCGTGGAACAAATTTAACTTGGAGATTTAGTGGAGCGATGAGAGAAGATCAAGGGGCCTCTCGTTCCTCCACTGCCAAGAAGACTGAATGATACTAAAGTCCAGCCTAAGGTATGTACCCATCATGGAAATGGGTGCCGTTTGCGGACATTTCCGTTCAAAACATTCTCTCAGGTTTCCCAAGTTTTGGAGATTCTGGCTGAAGGTTTCACAGTGGGGGGGGCACAGGGGGGGGGGGTCTGTGTGAGCAGGCCCCAGTTGTGTAGTAGTTTAATCCCTTCTTTGGGCGTCATGATGGTGGTATGCTGATTACGGTAGGTCACCAATAGCTTCACCGAGAAACCCCACTTATAGGGGATTTTACGCTCGGTTAGAACTGAGGTGATTGCTGCGAAGGATTTCCTTGCTTGCGATGTAGCTGCTGAGATATCATTATAGAGCATTATTTTCTCAAAGGGTTCTGGCAGAGTATGAAGCGCTCTTGCAGCTCTCATGATATCATCTTTCACATGAAAGAAGTGTACTCTTGCTAATATGTCTCTGGAGACACTTGCTGGCAGATGTTGGGGTTTGTGAATCCTGTGAGCTCTATCAATCAACATGTCTCTGGTGTGGAGCTCTGGTATTAGTTTGTGGAACTGGTGTAGGTAGGGTATGATTCCAGAAGTGTCCAGCGATTCCGGTACACCCCGTATTTTGATGTTGTTCCATCGTGACCTATCTTCTAGGTCTGTGACTTTTAAGCAAAGTGTTTGCAATGCTTCTGCTTGTTCATCTTGTATGTCCACCATTGTATTATGTGCTTTGGTGGATTCTGTTAAGTGCTGCTCAATATGCTCTATACGCTTTTCCGCTGAGCTGACTCTGTCCTGTAGTGGATTTATCAAAATGTTTAACTCTCTATGTAAATCAGCTTGTAGAGAGAGAAGCATGGCTTTCATGGTGTTTTCTGAGATAGGACCATCTATTGTGGGGTAGGCTGTATGTCTGTGCGGGAGTGGCGTCTGCTTTGGAGCTGTAGGCCCCAGCCCCATGTTGCCGTTTAATTGGCGGTTGTTTGTCTGGGGAGTGAGAGAGGGTGTCAGCCAACCGCTTACCTCTGTCTCCGGGGGGAGGAATCTAACTCTTGTGCCTGTGCTGTAGTGAGCTCCATGGACTCTGGACTGATTGTGTCCGCGGCTGTCGGATCAAGTGGATTTGCGGTTGGTTCGAGAGAACGTGCAATTGGATCAAGTGAACGTGCAGTCGGGTCGAGCGACCGTTCGAACGAACGTTCTGAGCCTCCATGTTCTCAGCCGCCGAGCGAATGCTCTGTACTTCTGTACTCCCGGCCGGTGCCATCTTGGGTCCCCTGCTGTGCGGGCTTCATGTAGAAATCTAGCAGGCGTCTGTTCTCCTGGGAGAAGTTTTTTTTGCGGGTCATGCTCTGCTGGTTATCCGCTCGAAGATCCTCCATTTTGGAGGGTGTGCAGCTGATATGAATGGCTGGATCTGCTAAAATGTTTGGTGGAGGAACGGAGCTGGGATCTCAAGCGGCCATCTTCAGCAGGGGCCAGGCCACGCCCCAATTTTTAAATTTTTTAACGGTTACCAGGTTAGAGTGTGGCTTGAACACCGGTTTCATATGCGGGCGTGACTTACGTATGCGATTTATTTGCTGCACGAACTCGCAGGGACGGTGGCGCTTTAAAATTTCTTTTTTTTTAATTTATTTTATTATATTTTTTCTTTTAAGACTGTTCCTTAAAAAAAAAAAATCTGATCACCTTTATTGCTATCACAGGGAATGTAAACATCCCTTGTGATAGTAATATATGGAGACAGGTACTCTTTATGGAGGGATGAGGGGTCTAAAAGACCCCCATCCCTCCTTTACACTTCACAGTATTCAGATAGCCAAAAACGGCGATTCTGAATACTGTCATGTTTTTAAAACCGGCGCTGTTCGCCACAGAGTAAACTGGAAGTGACGTTGTAATGCTGCTTCCGGAAATGTACGAAGGAGTTCTGATCAAAGCCAATTCCAGCTTCCACAGGGACTCCACACAGCCAGCAGACATGCCGGATCGGAGCTCCGGTTTCCTGGTGGGGCGGGAGGCCGGAGAAGAGCAGCGGACGGTGGTGGGAGGGGGGATGTCCCCTCTCGCTGCCTAGAATAATGGCCGTGTGGCTCCTGACCGTTTCGGCGGTTATCAATAGATAGCCGTCCGCCTGCTCTAAAAAACGGTACCAGGGTATAGCCTGTAGTTGCAGACTATAACCGGATACCTCCCCACCATTAATAAACAGCGACTTGCGTTAAGTGGTTACACTAATTTACAACAGCAGGGCCCGTTCCTGCGCCCAACAAAAGTAACTGCAAGGGGTTACAGTTTTCTGGCACTGACAACACCCAAGGCTCAATTTTTCACCACCTGTTTGACTGGGGAATGTCATCACAATTTTTAACCACTTGAATCGCCATTTATAAACGGCGGCAGCTTTAAGTAGATGTATCGGGGTATAGCCTGCAGCTACCATTTTTTAGAGCAGGCGTTAACCAGCGTTTTTGACGCCAACGTTTTTAGGTTGAAAAATAGCAAAGGATTTTTTTTGTTAAAAAACGCCTATTGACGCTGACGCTCACTAACACCGATGCATAACGCCGAAAAACGCTGACGTCGGGCCTGACGTTTTACTTATTTTTTAACATATGCCCCTGTGTATGAGGCCTTAACGTGATCAGATTTTTTTTTTAAACAAATAGTGTTAAAAAAAATAGAATAAAAAAATGTAAAAAAATTAAAGCGCCACCATAACCGCGAGCTCGCGCGGCAAAGAAAACGCATACGTAAGTCACGCCCGCATATAATAACGGTGTTCAAACCACACATGTGAGCTATTGCCGTGATCGACAGAGTGTGAGCAGTAATTCTAGCAAAATACCTCCTCTGCACCTCTAACCTGGTAACCGTTAAAAAATTTTAAAGCATCGCCTATGGAGATTTTCAAGTTCCGGAATTTGTCGCCATTCCACAAGTGTGCGCAATTTTCAACCCTAACATGTATGGTATCTATTTATTCAGCATAACGTCCTCTTTCACAATATACAAAAAAATTGGGCTAACTTTACTGTTGTCTTATTTTTTAACTCAAAAAAGTGATTTTTTTTCCCAAAACATTGCGCTTGAAAGACAGCTGCGCAAATACCGTGTGACAAATAGTATTGCAACGATCGCCATTTTATTCTCTAGGGTTTTGAAAAAAATATATAATGTTTGGGGGTTCTAAGTAATTTTCTAGCAAAAAAAATGATTTTAACTTGTTAACAACAGCAGGTCCCGTTCCTGAATCCAACAAAAGTAACTGCAAGGGGTTACAGTGTTTTGGCACCTTCAGCACTGAAGGCCCAAATTTTTTGCCATCTGTTTGACTGGGGGCTTTTGTCACAATTTGAAAACTAATTTACAACAATAGGCTCAGTCCCCCTGTCCAACAAAAGTAACTGAAAGGGGTTACAGTGTTCCGGCGCCACCAGCACCCAAGGCCCAATTTTTGGCCACCTGTTTGACTGGGGGATTTTATCACAATTTTTTATCTAATTTACAACAGCAGGGCCGGTGCAAACATTTAAAAAAAAATGACGTGGGGTTCTCCCCAAAATCCAAACCAGGCCCTTCAGGTCTGGTATGGAATTAAAGGGGAACCTTGCACCAACATTTTTTTTAAAAATTACATGTGGTCCCCCCAAAATCCAAACCAGGCCCTTCAGGTCTGGTATGGATTTTAAGGGGAACCCCGTGCCAAATAAAAAAAAAAGGGGTGGGGTCCCCCCAAAATCCAAACCAGACCCTTATCTGAGCACAGATCCCTGGCATGGAAGGAGTGGGTGGGGACGAGCGAGCGCCCCCCCCCCACCAATCTATACCAGGCCACATGCCCTCAACATGGGGAGGATGTTTTGAGGTCGCCCCCAAAGCACTTTGTCCCTATGTTGATGGGGAGAAGGGCCTCATCCCCACAACCCTGGCTGGTGGTTGTGGGGGTCTGCGGGCAGGGGGCTTATCAGAATCTGGAAGCCCCCTTTAACCACTTCAATACTTTGCAATTATAACACTCTCCTACCAGACCAATTTTCAGCTTTCAGTGCTGTTGAGCTTTGAATGACAATAGCGCGGTCGTGCAACGCTGTACCCAAACACATTTTTTATCATTTTGTTCCCACAAATAGAGCTTTCTTTTGGTGGTATTTGATCACCTCTGCGGTTTTTATTTTTGCGCTACAAATAAAAAAAGACCGAAAATCTTGAAAAAAAAATCTGTGCTTCTCTCACAAAACTTTGTAAATAAGTAAATTTTCTCCATCACCGATGGGCACTGATGAGACTACACTGACAGGCACTGATGAGGTGGCACTGATAATGAGGCACTTATATGCATCAATGATGAGCACTGTTAGGCGGCACTGATGGACACTGATAAGCGGCACTGATGGGCACTCATAGACGGCACTAATTGGCACTCATGGGCGGCACTGGGCACTGGTAGGTGGCACTGATGGGCACTGGTAGGTGGTACTGGTGGGCACTGATATGTGGCACTGGTACACACTGATAGGGGCAGTGGTACGCACTGATAATGGCACTGGTGGGCACTGGTGGGCAGATGCACTGATAGGGGCCCATTGCCTGGTGGTCTAGGGTGGCATCTGAAGGTGGCACTGAGTGCCATCCATATTGGGCACTGTGCCCCTTACCTGGTGGTCTAGGGTGGTCTCCCTGGTGGTCCAGATCGGCTCCCTGGTGGTCCCTGGTCGGCTCCCTGGTGGTCCTGGGTGGGCACATTGTTGGTGGTCCCTGGTCGGCTCCCTGGTGGTCCTGGGTGGGCACATTGCTGGTGGTCCCTGGGCAGGCTCCCTGGTGGTCTAGTGTGGTGATCCTAAGGGGATGTGCTGATAAACCATCAGCACAAACCCCCCTGTCAGGAGAGCAGCCGATCGGCTCTCCTCTACTCAGGTCTGCAGACCCGAGTACAGGAAAAACGGCTTTCCTGTGTTACACTGTGACCAGCCGTGATTGGTCACGGCTGATCACATGGTAAAGTGCTTCAGATTGAGATTGGTAATGCAGAGGGTCAGACTGACCCCCCACACCACCGATTGCCGTGATGCACGCCTCCCCAGGCACACGCCGGCATGTTATCCTGAGGACGTCTTATGACGCCCAGTCAGGATGACTGAACCACTTCCCGGCCGTCATTCTGCATACAGCGGTTGGGAAGTGGTTAATAAGGGGGCCCCCTGATCCCGACCCCCCATGTGAATAGGTTTGGGGTACATTGTACCCCTAACCATTCACCAAAAAAGGAGTATAGTGCAAAAAAAAAACAAGAGGCAGTTTTTGACAAGTCCTTTATTTTGTAAAATAGTTCTTTCTTCTTTCTTCCTCCATCTTCTGGCCCGGTCTTTCTTCTGGTCTTTTGCTTCTTCTTTTAGTCTTCTTGCTTCCTCTCTTTGTCTTCAATCTTCAATCTTCATCTTCATCCTCTTTCACCGCCGCCGCTCTCTCTCCGCTGCTGCAGTCCGGATCCTGCGCGTCTTGCAAAATGGGCGGTCTTCACGATGACAGTACTTTTATAAGAAGGGGCGGGGCCACCCAGTGATGTAACTGAGTGAACCCGCACCCTTCGGATGTCATGTGATGTCAGAGGGGGCGGGTCACCCATTTATGTCACCGGGTGACCCCACCCCTTCTTATATAAGAACTGTCATCGTCCGCCCATTCTGCAAGACGCGCAGGGGCTGGACTGCAGCAGCGGAGAGAGCGGCGGCGGTGAAAGAAGGAAGAAGATGAAGATTGAAGATTGAAGACGAAGAGAGGAAGCAAGAAGACTAAAAGAAGAAGCAGAATACCAGAAGAAGGACCGGGCCAGGACAAGATGGAGGAAGAAAGAAGAAAAGAGCTATTTTACAAAATAAAGGACTTGTCAAAAACTGCCTCTTGTTTTTTTTTACACTACACTCCTTTTTTTGTGAATGGGAAGGGGTACAATGTACCCCAAACCTATTCACACAGGGGGTGGTGGGATCTGGGGGCCCCTTATTAAAGGGGGCTTCCAGATTCCGATAAGCCCCCCCGCCCGCAGACCCCCACAAGCACCAGCCAGGCTTGTAGGGAAAAGGCTCTTGTCCCCATCAACATGGGGACAAGGTGCTTTGAGGCGCTTTTGCTCTGGCTATATGCTACACCTCACAGAGATGCGCCCTTTTACACACAGACTAAGGACACCCCCCAGGCACAATATTTAAAGGCATTTTTTTTCACTTTAAGCATTATTAAAATCACTGCTCCTGAAAAAATGATTGATTTAAAACTTTTTTTTCATTGATACATGTCCCCTAGAGCAGGACCCATGTCCCCATACACTTTTTAGGGCAATAGCATTGCATATAAGCAATGAGCACTTTTGATTTTCTATGTTCGGGTCCTATAGACTTTAATGGTGTTCGGATGTGCCCCCTGAACTTTTTGTCTGTTCGCATATTTTGGTGCGAACCGAACCGGGGGGTGTTCGGTGCATCCCTAATCATGAGCAGTGCAGCTCTACTCATGCAAAAGGATAGTGACATTAATACTTATTTGCTGTCCTTTTCCATAGATGCAGTGGGCCCAGTATCTGATGCCAGAGCTGAGAAGAAAAGCACTGGAGACTTATTTGGAATTGCCAACCAAGCAGAATGACAATTACAGTATATGGCCATAAACAATGACATTTTCAGAAAGTATCAATTGATACTGAAAGTATAACCAGGGCTGTCTTAATGCATGGGCACTCTTGGGCACTGCCCAGGGGCCCTAAGTGCATGGGGGGCCCCATGATAATCTTGCATTACATCATTCTTGCCAACTGTCCCAGATTTTCCAGGACAGTCACACTTTTTACTAAGCTGTTCCGGGATGACCGGATTTTATTTAAAGTAATAATAAATATACGTTTAATTCTATCAACTATTTATACTTTAATTCTTGAGAGTAGGTGCGTAAATTGGGGCAGGCTGATAGGGGCCCCAGTGCATTACTTTGCCCAGGGGCCCATGTACCTATTAAAATGGCCCTGAGTATACTGTAGCACAAAAAAATTCAGGTCACTGCAGATATGGTAAACTGATTACATACCACATTCCATCAGTGAACGAAAGACCTGAAAAAGATTCTAATAAGTTCTTGGAAGACCTGATGATCAAGGATCAACTCCCACTCATCCGTTTTGCAGAAATTTGACAATTTGTGCTGAAACACAAGCCTGATTTTACCAAAGCGGAAGCATAATTGCTTCCGCTTTGGTCAACCAATCAACCAATTCCTGTCAAAGCTATACTTGTTGCAAGCTAGACACTTAAGCAAATGTCCTGAGCAGAAAAAGCCAACATCACATGGCCATCATGTTGTGAACAAACCCTCTGTTCTGTTTGTCAGTGGGAAAGTGGGGCCTTGTCATCATGGGTAACCAAACTGTGACACCATCCAAGGGATGATCCTTACTGTTACTGGAGTTGGGGAACCCACTCATGTACCCCCCATTATGTGTTTTTATCGTTTGGGGGTGGAAAGTGAGAGGAGAGAGATTGGAGCCTCACACAAGATTGCCACAAGGGTTCAGCTCTAAGATCTAAGTTCTTAGATCTGATCTAAGAACTCTGACTTCACACTTTATGCCTGCTGGTGACACCCAGGATTCACCAGCTGGACCCTCTGGACATACCAAGGTACTGTGTAAAGAAGTGGGGGGGGTGCATTGGGGAACCTGAGGATGGACAGAGGGAGGAGGAAAGTTGAGTGGAAATGCACAGTTCTCCTACTAGAGGAAAAAAGCAAACCACAGTTACCTAATATGTCTGGTGTTAAAAATGTAAATGGATCTGGTGACAATGTATTGCTGGCATTAGTGGTCACTCACAGTGCTGCAAAGGTGCAGTCTCTGATCATAGAGCAGGAGGATGGTAACCATAATCTCTTTACTTGCTATGACCCAGAGGGGACTCTAGTGCCTTTGAGCAAGAACTGCAGACTGAACAAATCCTGATGAAGAACAAAAGTATAGTTTCTAGCTCCCTTGGTGAGGGAGACAAATATAAAGTATAATGGGGCAATGGTATACTGTACAGGGAATCTACTGTATGCTCACCTGAGGCAGTGAGACAAACAGCTCATTGTACCGAGTCAATTTAGCGGATACTTGTTTATACACTGTGTGCACAATTATTAGGCAAGTTTTTGCGGCTGTGGTATTCCCTGTAGGTCTGCCCCCTTTCGAGGGGTTGCCCTGGGTAAGTGCTCTGGCCTCTGGGGATGGTCTGGTTGGGTGGTGGAGGGCTTGTGCATTTCAGGATATAAGTGGTTTCGATGTCTCACACTGTTTCTTAAAGATCCTATACATTTAATTGTCTATGTATTGAATATGTATTGATTTTGTTATATTTCTTTTAAGAAAATTTGATTGGTGTTATCGGCTCAGTCCCCTGAGGAAGCCTAATCAAGGCGAAACATGTCGGGATGTCCTTCGACCTAATCACCAATTCTATATC
>BLSH010341860.1:364350-385945 GCA_018402905.1 Glandirana rugosa | reverse complement strand
TGGGGGAACCGTCTATAGTGTAAGAGTATACACTGTAACTGCCCTGGTCTATGTGATAGCGTTTACATATACGGGGTTTGTGGTTTGTTGAATCTAAAACGTTTGCTAATAAGTTCTTTTAGGACCTGGAATTTGTTCCGTTTGAGTAGCATCCTCCACTAAAATTGTAGTAGTTATCTCAACTCGCTTGGAGACCTTCAAGCCCAAGACGACCATGCAGGCTTGAAGCCCTGTTTCAGGCCCAGGCCCAG
The DNA here is from genome assembly GCA_018402905.1 of Glandirana rugosa. Lineage (NCBI taxonomy): Eukaryota > Metazoa > Chordata > Amphibia > Anura > Ranidae > Glandirana > Glandirana rugosa. The sequence continues at coordinate 385,694 of BLSH010341860.1, read as the reverse complement.
GCCTGCCTTGGGCTTGCTAGCCCTTACCCCCATTTTACTTCCTTTTGCAGCCCTCTAGGGCTTTCCAGGACTTTGTTACAGCCATTTTTGTGCCTAAAATTTCGGGTCCCCATTGATTTCAATGGGGTTCGTTATCCGTGCGATCGTTCGGGTTCCGTCCGGACCCGGACCCGGACTTTGTCCCGAAGTTCGGACGTACCAGCAGAACCCGAACTTCCAGAGGTTCGCTCAACTCTATTGATGATGTTAAAATCACCTCCTACGATGAGTTTGCCTTGTTTAAGGTCCAGGATTTTCTTGAATAATCGTTTGCAAAATCTAAGTTGTTTGGTGTTTGGGGCATATACATTTGCGATAGTGTATCTGGTCCCGTCAATGTCACATATGAGAATGTGATATCTGCCAAGGGGGTCCACTGTCTCCGAGTGTAGATGAAAAGTGGTGTTGTTTTTTATTGCCGTTAGAACTCCATTTTTCTTTCGGGGGTTGGAAGCATAGAAAGTGTGTGGATATTGTCGCATATGTAGGGTCGGGGATTTTCCCAGAGCAAAATGGGTTTCTTGGATTAGGAAAATGTCTGGTTTAAGTAGGTTTGCTTCTTTAATCAGTGATGCGTGTTTAAATGGTGAGTTCAGACCTCGCACATTGAGGGTTGTGATTTTAAGTGGCATCATGGATGTATGGGATTTGATGTGGAAGTAGGTATGGTTGGTTTATGTGAGTAAGAGGTCTGAAGTTGGCTCTGTGGAAAGATATTTCCCTTGGTCGAGGTGTTGAGTTGAGCTCAATGGAGAATATTTTCTGCTTACTCAGGTGTTGTTGCTCTGTGTGCACGTAGTTTTCCGGTGAGTATTTCTTTGCAAGATCCTGTGGGTATCGAGGTTGGGGTGATGTTTTTTGGGGGAAGATGAGAGGAGAGAAAGGGAGGGATAAGAAAGGCTTGCCAGGAACGCAAGCATCATGGGTAGCATCCTTTGCTACTTCAGCAGATGGGGGGAATAGAAGCATCCGAGTCATTAACATAATGATCGGGAGTAAAACAAAACAGAACATAGTTTGTCAGTGAGGCTTAACACAGGTGAGGTCCCAGCTAAGATGGGGTAAACTGGAGCATCCAGTAACATTCAATGTTTTCCTTTGGGGTATTATGTGTCCATACGTTGTGGGCGTTTTGGGGAAGAGGCGGGTTCCATAGGTGGTATTATTCCCCATTCTTTGAGTAGTTTCAATCCATGTTCCTTGTCGTTTAATGGTTATTTTTATAGGGAATCCCCACTGGTAGGGAATATTGTGGTTTCGAAGTGCTTTCGTTATAGTTGAGAGGTTTCTTCTATTTTGTAGAGTCGCTTTTGAGAGGCCAGCGTAGATTATGATCCCATTATAGGGGTCTGGGAGTGAAGAGGTGTTTCTTGCGGCGTGCATGACTTTTTCTTTTGCATGGTAGAAATGAACTCTTGCCAGGACGTCCCTCGGAACTGAGGCTGGTAAAAAGTCTGGTTTTGGGATCCTATGAGCTCTGTCGATAGCTAGTTCTAAATCGGAGAGTGATGGGGTTAATGCTTTCATCAGTTTTTGTACATAGGGTACAAGTGTGTCAGGGGTTATTGCCTCGGGTATTCCTCGGAGTTTGGGATTATTTCGCCTGGAGCGATCCTCTGGGTCGGCTAGTTTGAGGCATATTTGTTGCAGTTCTGAATCTTGGTCTGTGAGGGCGTCCACCATGTTATTATGGGCTGTACACATTTCACTGACTTTAGTTTCTACATGTGTAATTCTGGTCTCGTGATTCTGAATGGCTTTTTTGATAGGAGTAAGGGTTGGGCACATATCTGAATGAAGAGCTTGCCATAGAGATATCAGCATAGTCTTCAAGGAAACCTCTGTTATAGGTTGGTCTGTAGCTGGTATTTTCTCTATGTGGGAAGGAACGAGGGTTTGCGGAACGAGCATTTCTGCGAACGGATCTTCGGTTCGGTCTCCGAACGGATCTTCGAGCGGATCTGCGATCAAATCTTTTTCCGTGTCTTCCATGCGGGGTCTAGACTTCAGCGTGCTTCTGGTCGTGGGTGACAAGGGCGGGGAAGAGTCACCTGGGTCTCCCTCGTACAGGGGGAAGGTCAGTCTTCAGTCGGTGCTTGTCTCACCTGTATTTTGTGAGTCTTGTGGAGCTCTCCGTCCCGTGTCGGTGCCATCTTGGATGGGATCAGGGCCTGATGCTGGGAAGAAATCTGTTAATTTCTGCAGCCGATCAGTGTTCTTTCTTCGGCGAGACATCTTATCAGGTAAAGGGTGATTGCAGGGTCACACTGGAGGGTGGATGCTGTCAGTATTGTCGTTTTGTTAGTTGGTTTATGGCTGGGATCTCAGGAGCCTCAGAGAAAAGCGGCCATCTAGGTTGCTGGCCAGACACGCCCCCAATAGCATTTTTTTTAAAAAGACATCCCACGGATATTTTACACTCCCAAATTACCCACAATGCCCTAGAAAAGCAATAAAAAACATCAGAGACCATGTGACGGTGCAATTTTGGTTGGAGAGAGAGAGGAGAGAGTTACGTTGTCAGAGTTTGTTGGTGTTTGTTCTGAGTGTGCGTTTTTTTTGCGATCTTGCAAATCCTTCTTCATTTGTGCAATGGATCCTGTTGTCCAAAAGATTGATGAGGCAATCCTGCTCATCACCTTGCGGATGATGCGGAGAAGGAGGCAGTTGGAGGAGGAGAGATCCAGCAGGCGACGTCGCATCTGGACCCATCCCCTGGTATCCCAGTGGCTTTCTGTGGGGTACTTCACCCAGATGTACACCCAGCTGCGTACACATCTGGACAAATTTCTAAATTTCACCAGGATGTCAGTAGTGATTTTTGACGAGCTACTGGAGAAGCTGTGCCCTCGGTTGACCCTGATGAACATTGAGATGCGGTGTGCTATTTCACCAGAGGAAAGGCTGCTGGTGACACTCCGGTAAGTAAAAAAATGTATATAAATACGCATATGGGTTAGGGGGTATGTTTTCATAAATTATGCGCTAATAGGATTTCTTTAGGGGTTAGGGGACAGGCTTAGAATTAGATTGTGGGGAATAAAGGTTAAGGGTATGGGATAAGGTTAGAGAATATTGTTGGTGCTCTTACGCTAATTTTATTTTAATATTCTATCATTTGTATGTTATATTAGGTTCCTAGCCACCGGACAGAGTTATATGTCACTGTACCTCTATTTTCTTCTCGGAGTAATGACCGTCTCAGTGGTAGTGCATACTACGTGCGTGGAAATTTGGGAGGAGCTACGAGATGCCGGAGCCCATGGAGCAAATTTGGGAATCTGTGGTTCTTGTATTCTGGGAGAAGACGCAGTTCCCAAATTGCATTGGAGCCCTGGATGGGAAACATATTCGGGTGAAGAAGCCTCCCAACTCCGGCTCCTCTTATTTTACTTCCAAAAAGTACTTTTCTGTGGTCTTGCTGACATTAGCTGATGGCAATTTAAAGCTTCTTTTTGTAGACGTGGGAGCATACGGCAGCCAAGGCGACGCACGGATATTCCGCCAATCTGCATTTGGATGTCGTCTGATGGAGGGAAGCCTAAACATCCCACACAGCAGTCCTCTACCCGGAACTGAACAGTCAATTATGCCCTTGGTGATGGTCGCAGACGAGGCCTTTGGACTATCGGAAAATTTCATGTTCAAACTTTTTTATTGAAAAAGAGAAATAAGCACAATAACAACATTGAGGACGGGGGGTCCCATAACATCGCAGTCTAGTATCAGTACAGACATATGTATGAACCAAACAGGAGTTCCGCATTGTACAATATTAGATTAGGGGGGGACACAGTTAGCAGCGGGAGTAATCATCAATTAGGTACATTGATTTATATGCAGTTAAACGTGAGCGGAGTTGCTCCTTAAAGGGGGGCAATCCCGTTGGTCTTAAGTAGACTGCGTAACCTAAAATGAAAGAAGAGGAAAAATAGAAAAGAGGGGACAAGAAAGTGAAGGAGGAGAGAGAGTGGGAGCAACGGAGGGATAGAGAGGAGAGGTTGTCGGAGGGAGATCAATGTGTATTTTTGTCATAGGTAGAGGTTGGGAGGTTTGGACAATATATTGCTACGGGAGGAGAAGGCTAGGATCCAAGTCATGAGGGAGGAAGTGGTTGATCCATGGTTGCCACTGTCTTTCAAACTTGGGAATGGTATTAAGGACGGTCGCTTCAATTTTTGCGTGGATCATTGCGTTTGTGATTCTATGTTTGCTTTCAGTAAGTGGAAGGAGGGGAGACTTCCATGCCTTAGCTATTGTTTGCTTAGCTGCCGTGGTTACTTGTAATAGGAGCTTAAACTGGTTACGGGTGATATCTGGGGGCCCTAACAGTTAACAAAGCTATAGTGGGGTTGGGTGTTAGGGTGTTACCTATAAGGGTAGAAATCATCTTGAAGACATCTTTCCAAAACTCCTGGACTTTTGGACATTCCCACCATATGTGTAGGTGGGTGCCTCTATCTGGACAGCCACGGAAACAGTTTTGGGGATAGGTGGCAGAATATTTCGCTATGCGTGCGGGTACCAGGTACCAGCGGAATGGGACTTTGTAATTTGCCTCCGAGGCTATCACGTTTTGCGAGGCCGACTTAGTGGCCGACCAAACCTCCTTCCATTCCTCTTCAGTTAGCTGGGTGTGTAGGTCTGTTTCCCATTTTTGCACATATGGGAGGGTGGAGTGGGTAGGGAGGTCAAGGAGTTGGCGATAGAGTAGGGCAATCAGCCCTCGCATATGAGGGTCGCGATCACAGGCTTGTTCGAAGAGTGTCTTATGGGGGATATCAGAAGAGGAACGAAGACAGGGGGTGTAGAAGTGCTTTAATTGGAGATATCGAAAGAGTTCAGAAGGAGGGAGCTCGTGGGAGTCAGACAGAGTGGGGAAGGAGATATGATTGTCTGGAGTGGTGAAGGAGTAGGCTCGAATCAGGCCAGCGGTTAGCCATTTAGAGAAGGAAGAGGGGGAGGACCAAGCAGGGTAGAACGAGGGATTGCGCAGATAGGATAGGAGAGGGTTGTGAGGAGACTGTAATTTGTATTTGAATTTGAGTCTGTCCCATAGATGGAGAGATTGCCTAGTGATAGGGTTACGTATTGGTTTGCGGTCTTTGGGGTGTAGCCAAAGAAAGTTGGCTATCGAGAGAGGGTCGCAGTCAGCGGATTCAAGAGAGACCCATATTGGTGTTTCTTTTGTGGCATGGTATTTTGTTAAGATAGCAAGTTGAGCTGCTTGATAGTATTTAGTGTATAGTGGGAGACCCAGGCCACCTTGCAGTTTTGGAAGATGAAGTATGGTTTTGGAAACTCTGGGCCTAGTTGTGCCCCATACAAATTTAAGAGTCCTGCGTTGGATAATGCGCAGGTAGTGGGCAGGGACGAGTGTAGGAAGTACTCGAAAGAGGTATAGTAATTTCGGGAGGATGACCATTTTTGTAGCCGTGATCCGACCTAACCAAGAGAGGGGTAGAGAGGACCAGGAGGACAGGAGCCTAGTGATATAGAGAAGCATGGGAGGGTAGTTGGCTGAGTAGAGGTTTGTGGGGTCGGGAGTAAGTTTGATGCCCAGGTAAGGTAGAGAGTTTGAGACCCATTTGTAAGGAAAGGTTGTTTGTAATTGGGATTGTAGGGTATAAGGTAAGGAGATGTTGAGAAATTTTGATTTGTGGGGATTGACCACCAGCCCAGAGACAGAGGCGAATAGTGAAAGATTACCTATAAGGTTGGGGATTGTAGTGTGGAGATGTGAGGTAAAGCAGTATATCATCCGCAAAGAGGCAGAGCTTGTGTTCATGACCTGCAATTTCCAAACCTTTGATATCTGGATTTTCGCGTAGCTTCTGGGCTGGTGGTTCAATGGCCATGGCGAATAGGAGGGGTGAGAGGGGGCATCCCTGACGTGTTCCTCTTTGGATAGGGAAGGGGTCTGAGGAATGGCCGGCATAGGCAACATGGGCGGATGGGTTAGAGTAGAGAGAGAAGACCCATTGAAGAAAGTGTGGGCCAAAGCCCCATTTCTCTAAGACTGCCCGGAGATAAGGCCATGAGAGGCTGTCAAATGCTTTCTTTATATCAAGTGAAAGGAGACACATGGGTATCTTGCGGGTTCGGGCTAGATGGGTTAGAAGTACTGTCCTGCGCACGTTGTCTGCTGCCTGCCTAGAGGGCATGAAGCCCACTTGGTCTTTGTGTATTAGGGAGCCAATAAAGGTATTAAGGTGGGTTGCGAGGATTTTTGCAAGTAATTTGATATCGTTGTTTAGTATAGAAATTGGGCGAAAGTTAGACCAGGAAGTATCGTCTGTTTGGGGCTTAGGGGTCATTGAGATGGAGGCTCTCAATGAGTCCGGTCTAAATGTTGAATTTTTGAGGATGGAGTTCAGGGCTTTAGTTAGGGTAGGGGACAGGATATCTACGTATCGTTTGTAATAAGCAGCTGTAAAGCCATCTGGGCCTGGGCGCTTATTGTTTTTCAATGATTTAATCGCAGTTTGTATTTCGTCTTCAGTGATGTGTTGTTCCAGGAGGGTGCGGTGTTGGGGTGAGAGTGTAGGGAGGTTGATAGAGTTTAGAAACTCATGAGTTTTGGAGGGGGTATCCGGGGTAAGAGGAGACGAGTAGAGTTCAGCCAGCCGTGTACGGAAAAGGTGTAAAATTTTAACAGGATTACTTGTAAAAGAGCCAGGGGCGTTTTTCAGCTGAATGGGCTTGTGGGGTCTTTCTAGATTTTTAAGGGAAAGGGCGAGGAAGGTGTCGGGCTTGTTGGCTTTCATGTAGAATGGGTGGTGTGAGCGGCGAAGGGTTTTCTCTGCTGCTTCAGTCATGAAAAAATCTAGTTCAAGTTTGGCCTTGTCTAGTCTGGTTTTGTTGGCGGGGGTGGACGAGGACTGAAAGGCCTCATGAGCAAGGGAGAATTCTTGTTCTAGGGATGAAAATTAATTTTGACGCTCTTTCTTCCTGCCCATGGCTATGCTTATTAAGGTACCTCGGAGGACTGGTTTATGAGCTTCCCAAATCAGGAGGGGGGATATTTCTGAAGTGGTGTTCAGAGAGAAGTATTCCTTGAGGGATGCTTCTATCTCGAGGGCATGAGATGGATGAGAGAGGAGAGTGTCATTGAGGGACCACGGTCTCCTGCATTGGGGGGGGAGTAAAGTTGAAAGGGTAGTTAAAGTGGCATTGTGGTCAGACTATGGAATAGGGACTATAAGTGATGAGGAAATTTGGGGGAGAGTGCCAACTGTAGTGAAAATATGGTCTATACGAGAGAACGAATTATGAGGATGGGAGTAAAAGGTAAATTGTTTCTTTAGAGGGTTCAGTTCACGCCAAGTGTCAACCAGGGAGTGTTTAGCCAGAAGTTGTTGGAAGATGAGTTTACGGGGAGATGGTTGTGGGGTGAAGGGGGATTTGTCGAGGAATGGAAGGAGAACTTGGTTGGAGTCTCCCCCTATTAAGGTGGTGCCCATCTGATGGGTGTCCAGAGTCTTGAAAAGATGAGAAAGGAATGGGGTAGGAGTTTGGTTAGGGGCATAATAAGAGGCCACAGTTATTGGTGTGTCAATTAGGTGACCGGTTAGAATTAGGTATCTACCTTCGGGGTCTTGAATTGCTCGTTTTAACGTGAAAGGGGTAGATTTGTGAAAGGCAATTAGGACTTCTCTGCTTTTAGAGCTCGCAGAGGCGGTGTAAAATTGAGGATAGGCAGGGCTCAGATATTTGGGCGTTTGATGGGATGAGAAGTGGGTTTCTTGTATGCACACAATGTGTGCTTTAAGGGAGGCAAATGTGCGGAAGGCCTTTCGCCTTTTGTTGGGGGTGTTAAGTCCCTGAGCATTATGGGAAAGAAAGTTTAGGTTAGCCATTTTGGGGGGGTAGAGAATGAGCCAATGGGCAGAATGGTACTTACTGTGTTTTGCGATCTCCGTCCGACATAGGGGGGTAGGCAGAAGAAGAGAGGGAGGGCTGGAATATAGAAAAACAGTAGGAGATTAGAATAACAAAGAGATAAATAAGAACTTTGCATGGCGCCCCCTGAGAGATCATGTGAGATCCACTCGAGGGGGGACATGTTGCCCGGGGAGTCCCAAAAATAGGGAGTTGCTGGGCAAGTGGAGGTGCTGCAGTGACATGCAGCCCGGAGGTCCGAGTGAGTCTATATTAAACATTTATGAACAAGCCAGTATGGCAAAAAGGTTAACTATATATATCAAAAACTGGAAATATGGGCTGAGAGAGTAGAAAAAAATCTCAGCAAAAAGACAAACTTGTAGTTGGCAAATAGCATGAAAAACGAAACGTGAGGCTTTGGTCTGTACACATGATCCCAAAGGGAGATGATATAATGTGGGTAGTGGGGGATTTATAGCAGAGCAATTCAAAGCAGACATGTAGATAAGTCAGCTTCAGAGATCTGGGGATGGGTAAAGGTGCGGGATATGTGGAGAGACCAAAATTATAAATGCAACACTTTGATGAACCTGTAAAAGGTGAAGAGGTGGTTGTAGAAAACAGGCATGAGAGTTCCAAGTAGAGACAGGGTTGTGGTGAGTGGGGGTATGGGTTGCAGCCACAGAGTTGTAGGGGTGTAATCAAAAAGAGATAAGTCTGTTTGTACAGTACGTTTGTGCTGGTTGTTGGAGTAGAATTTCTTGAAGTGGCGTCTTGGGTAAAGTATTCAGCAGATTTAGTAGTAAAAAGGGTAGATTCGATGAGGCTGAATCTGTGTGGTTTAGCAAAAAGATTGTTCAGTCCATGGAGTCTTCCAGGTCACGGGGAGCAGGTGATGTTCTGATCCGTTTTGAGGACGAAGGGGTCAGATGGGTTGCTTTTGCTGGAGAGCAAGAGGGAGAGCGTCTGCGGGTGTTTTGGGCTGAAGTGGGGGTATTAGGATCCAGGTGAAGTTTATATAGGCAGTCTTGTAGTTCTTCAGCAGTCTTGCAGGAGTATTTCTGGCCGTGGTAGGTAAATCGCAGAGCAAAGGGGAAACCCCTGGAATATGTTATCCGGCGTTGCTGCAGGATTTGCAAGTGAGGTTTAAAGGTGCGGCGTCTGACAATTGTGGATTGGGAAAGATCTGCAAACAGTTGATACTGATGATTTTGGAAAGTAAGCGTTTCCTTCTGTCTGGCGGCTTGTTGCAGTTTCTCTTTTATGCGATAATAATGCAGTTTGACCACAATATCACGTGGTGGGCCATTTTGCTTATGGGGGACGAGTGTCCTATGGACACGATCAAGTTCCAGGCATTCTATGGGGATAGAGGGGGCTAGCTCCTGAAATAAGGCAGTAACTGTGGATTGCAGGTCCTCCACAGTTTCAGGGATGCCCTTAATTCGGAGATTCGATCGTCTTGAACGATTTTCAAAGTCCTCTATATGTGACTGTAATGTGAGATTTTCTTCCCTTAGTGCTTCCATTTCATCAGTTTGGGTTGCAAGCTGTATTTCAAGGTCATCTACTCTCTGTTCCAGATCAGAGGTGTGTTGGCCCAGCTCCCTGATCTCTCTGGTCAGTTGCTCAGTGATTTGATCTGAGGTATGCTGTAATGCATGCTGGAGCATTTTTTCAAACTGTTTGAGGATGCCAGTGTGCGCTTCCCCTGAAAGGGGGTCTGCCAGGGAGTCTGTGTCGGACTCACCTTCGTCCGGGTGTCGGAGGAGAGGGAGCCTGGGAGAGCATGGCGTGGAAGCCCTGGAAGTGCTAGGCGGCGCCATCTTGCCGGAGGCCCGAGCCAGGGCCTCACGTATTGTTTTGGTGCGGAGCTTCGGTTTGGACCCGGTGGCGACCATCGCGGTCGTTGCGTGTTGGTCCTGGGGCTCTGGAGAGCGGCGGGGAGCCGTTGGGGGGTATTGATCTGTGCCTGGCTTGCTGCTGGGAGCATTCAGATCCTCCGGGCTGAGCGGAGCTCTAGGGCGGCATGTCCGTTCCGCTCGGCTTCGCGCATGCGCACCCCGACTATCGGAAAATTTGATGAGGCCATATAGTGGCTCTGGCCTCAGCTGGGAAAAAAGGATATTTAACTACAGACTGAGCCGTGCACGCCACGTGGTTGAGTGCGCGTTTGGGGTCTGCACAGCCCAGTTTTGCTATCCGCTATGCAACTTGACGTGGAAAACGCAGTAAGCGTGGTCCTGGCATGCTGTGTGCTACACAATTTTTAAAGAAATAATGACAGCAGTAATGTGGAACCAAAGCCAAGCAACCCAAGCCATTGGGTTCAATTTATGGACCTTCGCACAACTGCATGGATCATGAGGATCCAAAATGAATTTGCGTCCTGTTTTGTATCATCGCATTGAGAGGTGGCATAGCAAGAAAATCCTATCTAAAAATATGTTCAAGAATCATCTTTTCTACTCTGTAAAAATGTATTTTAATAAAAATATCATATTCAATTTAATTCTATTTGTGTCCATGTTTCCTCAATTGTTTTACGAGTCCCTTTCATTCTGCATGGAACAAATGGATGCTGAGCTCATATATGAGCTCAGCATCCGTTTGCCCCATGCAGAATAGAAAATGGGACTTTTCTTTCTGCATGGGACAAACGGATGCTGAGCTCATATATGGGCTCAGCATCCGTTTGCCCCATGCAGAATAGAAAATGGGACTTTTCATTCTGCATGGGGCAAATGGATACTGAGCCATGCAGAATGAAAATCAACACTTTTCATTCAGCGTTGGACAATCGTATGCTGAGCTCATTGATGAGCTCAGCATCCGTTTGCCCCATGCAGAATGAAAAGTCCAATTTTCTATTCTGCATGGGGCAAACGGATACTGAGCCCATATATGACCCATGTCCCATGCAGAAAGAAAATGGGTGCTAATATACATCCGATTTAAAGAATAATAACTCCAAAACAATACTGCTTGAATCACAATTTTTTTTTTATTTTAATCATAACTTATGGTAGATTGGCTGAGAACCATTGGGATATGGGGACTGTGAAGGTGGGGAGGGAGAGTGGGGCTGGTGCTCCCGGTATTGAGGAGCTTGGAGTGGAGGTGGACAGTCCACATAAACTTGGGGTATGGGTTCTGGGGCATGGCAGGTGGTGGCTGGTGCAGAGGAGGGGGCTGGTAGAGAGAGGGGGGTCGTAGCATTGCTGAGCTACTAGAGGACATTGGGGGATCGGGAAATAAAGGGTATGGATCGGATGAACGAGTATTTCTCCTCCTATGCTCCGTACATACTTCATTCAACCGATTCATACACTCCACCCGATGTTCTTCCCCAATGTCCTCTATCTTATGAAAAAGGTAGCGACAGAAAGATGTGGTTCTGTTCCTTGGGTCCAAAAAAGGATCCAGGCTCTGCCTCTCCTGTCGCACCTCAGCAGTGCTAGGACCCTATCCTCTCCCTCTGAGTCTAGTGCACTGCCACACCCTAGAGAATAAAATGGTGGTCATTGCAAAACTTTATGTCACACCATATTTGCGCAGCGGTCTTCCAAGCGTGCTTTTTTTAAAATAAATTCAGTTTTTTTAGTTAAAAAATAAGAAAACAGTAAAGTTAGCCCAATTTTTTTCCATATTGTGAAAGATAATGTTACACAGAGTAAAATGATACCCAACATGTCATGCTTCAAAATTGCGTCTGCTCGGTTAACGCCGATACGGCGTTAGTGAGAGTTTTGCCAATTAGTGTCAAAAAACGCCAGAATGCTACAGCCTCAAAACGCGCTGGTCCCGCATTCTAGAAACAGCTCACTAACGCTGACACCCTCTACTGCTCAAAAATGTCTGCGTTTTTAGAGGGCCTTTGAATAACATGGAGAGCTGCAAAAAACGCCCAAAAAAGTGGCGTCAAAAACACCCATGTGTATGAGGCCTTAGTGTGCAGAATTATTAAGCAACTAAATGAAAAACAAAAATTTTCCCATCTCAATTGTTTATTTTCATCTGTTAAAGTGAGAATAATAAACAAACAACGTAAAATTTACAAATAAACATTTCTGACATTTCAAAATAAAAAAAAATCAGTGACCAATATAGCCCCCCTTCTTTTCAATAACTGTCATAAGCCTTCCATTCATGGAGTCTGAGTTTCTTGATATGTCGATGATCAACTTTTTGTGCAGCACCAACCACAGCCTCCCAGATACCGTTCAGAGAAGTGTACTATTTTCCTTCACTGTAAATTTCCCATTCAATAAGTGCCCACAGGTTCTCAATAGGGTTTAGGTCAGGTGGGGAAGGGGACCATGTAATTATTCTTGCATCTTTAAGTCCTTTACTGGCTAGCCACGCAGTCGAGTGCATGTAATGGAATATCATGGTATTCTTGAAAGATGCAGACTTTTTCCTGTACCACTGCTTGAAGAAAGTGTCTTCTAAAAACTGGCAGTAAGTTTGGGATTGGTTGAGTTGATTTTGAGTCCATGTTCAACCCAAGAAGGTCCAACTAGCTCGCCTTTTATAATACCAGCTCATAGCAGTACCCCACCTAGCATCTGAGTGGAAGTGGAGCTCTGTGCCCGTTACTTATCCAGCCACAGGCCCATCCATCTGGTCTATCAAGAGTCACTCTCATCTCATCAGTCCATAAAACCTTTAAAATATCTGTCTTCGTCCAGTCTTGACGTTTCAACGTATGTGTCTTGTTCAGTGGTGGTCAGGTCTCAGCCATCCTTACCTTGGCCATGTCTCTGAGCACTGAACACCTTGTACTTCTGAGCACTCCATGTAGTTTGAAGAACTGGAAGATAATGGATCCCTGGTGGCTTCATGTTTGATTTTTCTCAAATCTTTAGCAGTTAATTTCTGTCTTTTTTCTTCAATAAAACATTTGATGGTTCTGTGATTACATCCCAATGTTTTAGAAGTTTCAAGAGTGCCGCATCCATCTGAAAGACTTTTTAAAATTTTTGACTTATCAGAGTCAGTTAAAGCTGTAGTAAACCCATCCGTTTAACAGTTTAAAAACCAGTTACATTTCCGGCACATGCCGGAAATGTAACACTCCCATTGGTTGTGCTCTAAACCAAACTGTCAAACCATCCAATGGCTGGTGTCATAGCTGATAACATGTGCAGCATCATGGCAGTTATAGATTAAACAGAGGCCAAGATGGCAGCTTCCTTGGCTGAAAATGATAGTAGGGTTTACTACCACTTTAATTCTCTTTTTTGGCCCATTTTGCCTGAAGAAAATAAGCTGCCTAATAATTATGATTGCACACCTTAATATAGGATGTTGATCTTCTTAGGCCACACCATTCCTCATTATACAAATACACATCACCTGATATGCCACAATCCAATAAGCATTCAAATATATACAGCTTGGAGTTGGACAATATGCATACCAATTAAGATTTACTCAAAATACTCACTTGCCTAATAATTGTGCACACATTGTACTGTCAGTCCTGTGTTACCTGCCATCCTATTTTCTCATTGCTAGTAGGGGAGAGTTCAGTGCTCAGCAACTTAAAGCTGGTGTTCTGCAAGGGAAGGCCCATTTATTTTATCCCAACCCACGCTCTGTGTTAAAGTCCTAAAGGACCCCTACAACTGTTGTATAGAACAAGGCATCTACATCTCTCTGATGGCATTTTCTTAAAATTCTCCATCCCTCCTTTGTTTGACCCAGCATCTATCCTTGCAGTCTGGCAAATATCTAAGAAAATATCCAACAGGAGGAGCGGGAAATGGTCACAATGGCCATTATAAAACTAAAGTGCAGCCATAACACTAATAGTAGTTTAACTCTTCATCATCATTCACAAAAAATTGAAATATTAGTTTTGGGTTGGGCGATCCTTTAAAATTGTTTCAGTATTGCTTTAACTGCTTCCCGACCGCGCGCCGTCTTTTCACGGCGGCAGTCGGGGAGCCCTGCGATTCGCATTTTGGCCACCATGGGGCGCGCGCGCGCACCCGCCGCACTCCTGAGGAGTGTGCCCGCGGCTCGGGCGGACCCGATGTCCGCCGGTGAGCCGCGATGAGCGGCTACAGGGAAAAGAACGGGGAACCGCCGATGTAAACACGGCGGTTCCCCGCCCTGTCAGTGGGGCATGAGAGATCTACTGATCCCTGTCACTGGGATCAGTTAGATCTCTCATGCCCATGTTAGCCTAACCCCCCCCACAGTAAGAACACACCCAGGGAACACTATTAACCCCTAGATCGCCCCCTGCAGGTTAACCCCTTCACTGCCAATGACATTTATACAGTAATCAGTGGACATTTAAATTTCTGATCGCTGAATAAATGTCATTGGTCCCAAAAAAGTGTCAAAATGGTCCGACATGTCCCCCCCAATATCGCATTACCGCTAAAAATCGCAGATCGCCGCCATTACTAGTAAAAAATAAAAAAAATAAAAAAAACCCCAGAAATGAATTCTCACCATCCGTAAACACGGCCACTTTTGCGCAAACCAATCAATAAACGCCGATTGCAATTTTTTTATCGCAAATATGAGGAATTATATAAATCGGCCAAAAACGGTGAAAAAAAATGTTTTTTTATATTTTTTTTTTGGATTTGAATTTTAGCAAAAAGTAAGAAATTAGGGTTTTTTTGCAAAATGGTCGCTCTTCTTTTGTTTATAGCGGCGATAAGAAATGACGCAGAGGCGATCAAATACCACCAAAAGAAAGCTCTATTTGTGGGAAAAAAAGGACGCAAATTTTGTTTGGGTACAACGTCGCACGACCGCGCAATTGTCAGTCAAAGCGACGCAGCGCCGAATCGCAAAAAGTGCTCTGGTCCTAAAGCTGCAAAACCTTCCGGTTGGTAAGTGGTATTAAGAGATGTTTAATTTCCCTGTGATGAGTTTTTTAATTTAATATATATTTCTTGCAGTTATTCTTCCTTTTGCTTTGGAGGAGCACGACCTGTCTATGAAATATGTTAATTTCCTCCTGGAGTAGATACAACAGGTAAAAAACATTTACATAAAAGGGTAACTAGGGAACAAAGTCAGATGGGCTGTGTGTTCCAATTTTTTTTTTCTGTACAGTATTTCTTTTTTTCCACAGAAAAAATGTCATTTTTATTGAAATATTATTTGTTGCATTGACCCTCTACATTTGGCTGTCATTCCCCTCAGCAGGGATTTACAACTCTGGAGGCAGAAATAGAAAACACAAATAATATTAGATTTTCTGGCATTTCCTACAGGATAAATGCACTTTTAGCACTTATTATTTATAATTACTTGTCCCCACAGTCTGCCAAAAAAGTAATTTGCAATTGGTACCTGTTTTCCTGATTACAAGGATTTCCACATTTGGTTCCTTAATAATGGCAGCAATATAGGTCAGTCAGAATTCTGGTGTAATCTGGCTAGTTCACTCCAAGGTTAAGTTCAGATGTACTGGAAAATCTTCAAGTTGCTCAAAGGATGGCTTGCAGTTTCATTATATAGTGCACAATAGTGTGTGGCATCACTGTACTATTATGAAATATTATACTTCCTTACTAAGATATCACCTAAAAAAAAATGTACTACTTGTTTTTAAGCAATGCATGGCACAGGGGTGGGGATTGTCACTTCATGACCCTCTTTTGGTTGTGGGTAAGTAGTCATTCATCTACCTCTATAATATGATATGTATGTTTCCATTGTACATATTGAGAACTTTTAATTGTGTGTTAATGTCTACTTATATTCTGTCTCAGATAAACACTGGCCCATTTTCCTCCTGAGAAAGCGAGGAATGGTGCAAAACATGTAGAAGAACAGCTGCAGCTTCTATCCCATCATCTGGAATCTACAGTTGTTTGCTGGATATTAGTTACAAGTATGGGGAAAATAGTTTGGCACATTTTGAGCCTGACATTGTAAATGCTACTATGGCATATTTATGCTTTTTCTGTTTTTAAGATGTTTGTAATAAAATGTTGCTGATACGTTTTTAAATAATGTGTGTACTGTAAATCCCTTGTCCTTGTGGGTACAAAGATAGTCCTTGAATAGGCCTTTGCCTCTTCTTTTTCTGGATGATGGTGCCCACTACTGGCTATTTTTTGTTTTTTAGGCACTAGCAATTTATCCTTCATAACCCATATGGGTTATAACAGCAGGATCTCTTTGGATCTTGCCAGGCAACCAGAAGGCTTCCTTTGGGGTGGCAAAAATCTTGGGGCACCGTATTCTAAAAAAAACCAAAAGAAACAAAAAAAAAAAATCAACAAAACAACTATTAGTTTTACATAACACAGCAGCATCCACACACATCAAGTGATAGAGGTGATTTATTCTTCTAAATCAAATACACCTTTGCACACTGGAAAGGACAAGTATTGCAATGTTTCTTTTCTCCCTCAGTTTTTCTCCCTCACTCAGCTAATGTGTAACTAAAAGACAGGCTTGATGCACCCACTAGCTTGTAAACAGTTTCGGGGCAATTTTTAGGCATTTAGCTAAGGCACACATAAAGGCACCCTGGATATAAAAAGGCTGCTTTGGAAAACGTTTTACTAGTTCATTAATACACTTGAAGAACAAAGTATTCACTCAATAGTGGACTCCGTTCTACTGAATCACTATCAGAATAGATTTTGCATTAATCTCTTATCTCTTAGAAGTAGCATTGTTTACTGCAGTTATGTCAAACTCCTGTCAAACAAAGGAAGCAATGGACTGAGCTGAGAGGAATATACATACAAGGGTGCTGTATATGTCTACTGTGGGCCACATCAACTTAATTCCAGAAAATGATTTGTTATATTGCAGTTTACTAATTCTTAGATGTGACGGCTGTATTATTTTTCTTTATTAGGTTTGTTTCTTCTATTTTCATCTGGTGAACCAGCCAGCAAGTCTGTTGTTTTTCAAAAGCATGGCTTTTTTACCTCTCTAGCAGAATGTATCAGTTTACATAGATGAGACCAACCACTTAACACTGGCAGGGGTAATTCAAATAATCAGCTTTTATTTATTCATGCAAAACCTTTATCCCAAAAAAAAGAAAACTGTTTTCTTATAATAAAGTTTGAGCTGGAGTTTGGCTTCAGTTTGGTAGTGCATCTAAATCTGCTAATACATTTAACGCTACCCTCCCCCAGACTGACATTGGTGCTGTCTGCTGTGCCCCCTGTATTCAGTCCTCCAGAGTTGTATCTCACTAATACAGGAGGTATGTTACTGGCCAGATCACGAGGTGCAAACAGAGGGGAAACAAACAAAAGAAAAGAAATTTGATGCAGCCACCACATCTAATGATTGGCAAACCTCCAATATAATACATTTTTGGTTTTGGGTTTATTACCACTTTAAATTGTATGTATAGTAAGGGAAAACTTTTTTCAGTTTGGATGAGAAACGAAGGGTGGGACCACCTGCTGTTTTTGTGTTCCAATTGGGAAGATTTTCACTCTTTATTTCTCCTGGTAACCCCTGTTACTGAAATAGAAGGTGACTGGAAACCCAAAATGTTAGTGTTGTCATCAGAGCAAGTGAGGGGAAATCCTATAAAGGGGACACCTGTTCCTTTGACAACTGTGTGAAATGGGAATGCTGTTTTACAGAAATATAGTATTTATTTATATGTATTTATTTCAGCCGCGGGGAGCCATATTAGTGTTCTAAATTTTAGAAAACTAATATGGCTCCCTGAGCCTGCCATAGGCTTTTCCCATACACTAATATGGCTTTATGCGGCTGAAATAGGCTTTTCCCACACAATTTGAAGATGATTTTAGAACACTAATATGGCTCCCTGCGGCTGATATAGGCTTTTCCCACACAATTTGAAGATGATTTTAGAACACTAATATGGCTCCCTGCGGCTGATATAGGCTTTTCCCACACAAGTTGAAGATGATTTTAGAACACTAATATGGCTCTCTGCGGCTGATATAGGCTTTTCCCACACAATTTGAAGATGATTTTAGAACACTAATATGGCTCCCTGCGGCTGATATAGGCTTTTCCCACACACTTTGATGATGATTTTAGAACACTAATCTTTCCCTTAAAGCAACAGCGGGAACCTTTCCCTGTACAACTTGATGATGATTTTAGAACACTAATCTTTCCCTTAAAACAACAGCTGGAACCTTTCCCTGTACAACTTGATGATGATTTTAGAAGAATAATCTTTCCCTTAAAGCAACAGACTCTACCTAGTCCAGTCAGATCATTCTGTGCGGCAGGATGAGGTGTGCAATCTGTCCCTCAAAGCAGCAGTACTAGTATCTCTCCCTAGTCCACAATCAGATCGTTCAGTAATACAGGATGAGATGTTCTCCAATCTGTCCCTTACAGAGCTAGCAGCATCCTCTCCCTAAACTATCCCGAGAGCATATGACATGCAGCACGGTGACTCCAGCCCCATATAGAGGCTGGGTCACATGGTGCACTGGCCAATCACAGCCATGCTTTAGTAGGCATGGCTGTGATGGCTTCTAGGGAAAACCAAAGAAACACTTGTTTATTGGCTGCCCTTGGCAGCTTTTAAACACGTGTAATAAAATACCAGAACCCCGGACCTGAACCTGGACTTTTTTTGAAAAGTCCGGGTTCGGGTCCGCGTCCCCAAAAGGTGGTACGGACCCGAACTTTACAGTTCAGGTTCGCTCAACTCTAATTGTGGGCTAACAGCCCTGCTATGGGAGAGAGGGCTGCCACTGGCCATAAAGGGGTCCAGTGTCAGGGATCTTTGCCAATAGCAGTTGTCATCTGGAATAAATAGATTAGCAATCCACCAGTGTCCCTTCTGACAGCTGTAAGGAAAAAGTTAGTTATAGGGTTCAAAAGTGGACTGGATCCTTGCAGGTGGTTGATCCGTCTAACTTGCGGTGAAAGGGCTGTGTGGGGAGGAGGACGACCAGGCAGGGGCCCAAGGGGACAATAAATGGTCAGCTTCAGGGTGGGGGTTCCCCAGTACAGTAGGAGAATAGGCATAGTCATTTTGGGATCAGACAGGTGGAGAATTCATCCCGGGGGGGCAAAGTCACGGTGCCTATTATCTTGTTGCCTATTCCAGATCGGTATGAGGGGGCTGCCTGGGGGAGGTCTCTTGGAGGAGCCCTGGTGGGTGTTTGATGAGGGGGGAGCAAGCTCTTGTGTAATAAACCCAAGTTGCAGAAGTAGTCGAAGAAGTTCACCATCCTGAAAATTGGAGAATCTGTATGGTTTGTTCTGACACTGAAATTGTAAGTGGAAAGGGAAAAACCACCAGTATTTTATCAGTTTTTGGGATAAGATCTCCAGTAGGGGTTTAAGGGACCTTCTGCATTGAACAGTGGTGGGTGATAAATCCACAAAAACTTGTATGGGATGTCCTTGGATGAGCAGGTTTTCTGAGTCATGGGATTTTCTCAGTACCTCCTCTTTTACTGTATAGTAATGTGGTTTCACGACAATGTCTCTGGGTAGACCGTCTTGGTGAGGGGGTTGTAAGGCTCTGTGGGCCCTATCCAGTTCCAATTTGTGGTCAGGAATGACTGGTAAAATGTCCTTGATAAAGGATTTGCCCTTTCCTTGAACATCAACAACTGATTCTGGGAGACCTCTAATACAAAAATTGTACCGTCTGCTCCTATTCTTTAAATCATTGATTTTGGAGAGGGCGATGTCCAGTTGTTCTTGGAGTTTCTGTATACAAGCAGTGTTCTGGTTTGTCCGCACGGATGTATGGTCCGCTGCCTGCTCTATTACCTCTATGCAAGCCCTTTAATAAGGGGGCCCCCAGATTCTGCCCTCCTATGTGAATGGGTATCAGGTATATTGTATACCTACCTATTCACCAAAAAAGTGTCAAAATGTAAAAACCACAAGATACAATTTTTGACAATTCTTTTATTAAAAAAAAAAAGTGTCCCTCGATGTACATCCACCGTCCATCACGCCACCTGTCGGACCTGAAAAATAGAAAAATCGAACAAAGCTCCACCTCTATGGGAAGCCTCCAGCCGACTGCTCTCTCTGCGCTTTGACAGCTGTTATATAGGGAAGGGTAGGGCCACCCTGTGACATAACCGGATGACCCCACTGCCCTTGCCTAAATAACAGCTGGCAAAGAGAAAAGACAGCAAACGACGGGAGGCCTCCCATCGGTGTCGTGATGGACGGTGGATTTTTTAATAAAAGAATTGTCAAAAGCTGTCTCTTGTGGTTTTTACATTTTGACATTTTTTGGTGAATGGGTAGGGGTACGATGTACCCAATAACCATTCACATTGGGGGGCGGGATCTGGGGGCCCACTTGTTAAAGGGGGCTTCCAGATTCCGATAAGCCCCCCCCCGCCCCACAGACCCTGACAACCACAGCCCAGGGTTGTCTTGAAGAGGCCCCTTGTCCCCATCAACATGGGGACATGGTGCTTTGGGGTGGGAGATGCAGAGCCCCCTGCCCAAAAGCATCCACCCCCCATGTTGAGGGCAAGTGGCCTGGTACAGTTCAGGAGGGGGGAGTTTGCTCGTCCAACCCCATCCTGACCTGCCAGGCTGCATGCTTGGATAAGGGCCTAATATAGATTTTGGGGGGGCGCCACGGCAATTTTTTTACATTTTTTTGGGGGGGGGGGTTATTTGGTGCATAGAGAGAATTCACATTTAGTTGACATATTTCATGGTTTACCTAGTCCACAAAAGACCCAGCCCCTTGTACTCTATATGCACTCTTTTATATTATTGCTTAAGGAGCTGGAGTGCCGGCTATCTTTACTAGTCCACAAAATAATTAACAGAGCCCTGAAATTCAGCATTGGAGCAGGGATTTTTTTATCTCCCCCCTCCCCCCATTACACTTTCTACTCAAGGAATTGCATGTGTGCACAACCAAATACTTTTGCATACAACTAGATTTAATACAAATTTGAAGGGGTATGAATAGTTTGCACTATATGTATTATAGTCTGCAAAAGTTAAACATAAAGTAAAACAGAATTAACTTTTTATTTCAACATTAATATAAACATTTGGTACATTAACCACAACAGTACCTGGCACGAAAACCCCCTTCCTGTCCAGGCCATTTTTCAGCTTTCAGCGCTATCACACTTTGAATGACAATTACTCAGTCATGCAACACGGTACCCATATGAAATTTGCGTCCTTTTTTTCACACAAATAGAGCTTTCTTTTGGTGGTATTTAATCACTAGGAGGGGGTTTATTTTTTGTGCTATAAATAAAAAAAGATTGGAAATTTTTTGAAAAAATGCCTTTTTCTTTGTTTCGGTCATAAAATTTTGCAAATTAGTAATTTTTCTTTGTAAATTTTGGCCAAAATTTATACTGCTACCTATATTTGGTAAAAATAACCCAAATAAGTGTATATTATTTGGTCCTTGTGAAAGTTATAGAATCTACAAGCTATGGTGCCAATCATTGAAAATTGATCACATC
>BLSH010341860.1:328693-362116 GCA_018402905.1 Glandirana rugosa | reverse complement strand
AAGATACGGAAAATAATAAAAAAACAGGTTCATGTAATTGGCGGAGTCCTGGGCTCTGTTTACATTACATGTGATCGGCTGTGAAGTAGATCACAGCCGATCACAAGGTATCAGCCGCCGGCCGGCGGCTGATACCAGTGTCGGTGACAGGCAGTGTTCCCCAAGAACACGCCGCCACCGACACGCACGCGCAGCGCGCTCCCGATCGCGCGCATGCGCCGTGCGAACGGCGGGCGTGCCATTTGTGATCAGCTGTGACTTCGTCACGGCCGATCACGTGGTGAACAGCCATAACCAATGGCTGTTCACCCCTGTCGGTGAAGCGGCGTGTCCTGGGGACACGCCGACACCGACAGAGCCGGGATGCGCGCGCCCGATCGCGCGCAATCCTGGCTTAAAGGGACGACGTCATATGACGTCCACCCGCTGTGAGAGCAGGACCGCTCCGCCGTCATTTGACGGTGGGCGGTCCTGAGGCGGTTAATGTACTTGGACAAAAAAATAATAAAAGGCATAGAAATGATGTGCCAGCATTTGACAATATAGTTAGAAGGGCCCTGCTCAAAAGAGCTTACAATCTACAAGGGTAGGACAAAAAATTAGACACATTAACAATCACACTAGGGCTTCTGGTTCCGCCGCCATATGTTAGGGCAGAGAGGTGCAGTGGCTCCGTCTTTACCAGACATTTACCGCCTAAATCCTGGTCACAGACCGTTCGCTGCCAACTTCAGACACCTCCAGCAAACCTCCATTGGAGAGATACCTGATGAGCATCGGCTCTAGCTCATCAAAGTCCCCCAGCTCGTCCCAGCCGCATAACGCTGCAGAGGGAGCTAATGGCCGCGGCTCCCCCTCCTGTTGTGGAGAATGTGGACATGGCTCCACTGGAAACAGAAAGCATTTCACAGACAGCCGCCTATGACAAAATTGCTTAAGCAGTTGCCGCTCTGATTCTCCCCCAAATATCAACGGCCGTGGATACAGCCATAGCAACTGGAATAGCGCAATTGCGCAAAGAAAAGGGAGATCAAATGCACAGACTAAATTAGGTAGAGGGCAAAATTTCAAACCTAGAAGAAGAGGTATATCAGCATGAAGGTATGATATAGAACCACTCCAAAATCCATTCATATATCCAGGTAAAACTTGAGGACATGGAAAATAAAACCCTAAAGGAACAATCTGCGGATTGTAAGCCTTCCTGAATCCTTTTAATCTGGCTCACTGCTACATCTATGTGCCTATCACATACCTGAAGCCCTGGGAATGCCAAACCCATGTGTGGCAGAATGAGCGCACAGAATCGGGCACCAGATTCCAAACATAAATCTCCCACTTAAAACCCCCTCCTGCCCAGACCAATTTTCAGCTTTCAGTGCTCTCACACTTTAAATGACAATTACTCAGTCATGCAACACTGTACCCGTATTCTTTTTTGTCCTTTTTTTCATACAAATAGAGCTTTCTTTTGGTGGTATTTAATCACTTTTTTTTTGCGCTAAAAATGAAAAAAATTTCTTTGTTTCTGCAAATTAGTCATTTTTCTTCATAAATTTTGGCCACAATTTATACTGTTACATATCGTTGGTAAAAATAATCCAAATTGGTGTATATTATTTGGTCTGTGTGAAAGTTAGAGAGTCTACAACCTATTGTGCAAATCACTGAAAATTGATCACATCTGATCACACCTGATGTACTGACTGCCTATCTCATTTCTTGAGACACTAACAAGCCAGCTAAGTACAAATGACCCCTTTTTGGAAACAGTCACATAGACATTCCAAGGTATCTAGTAAGAGGCACGGTGAGTTTTATGAAGTTGTCATTTTTTCCCACAATTCTTTGCAAAAGGATGTTTTTTTAAACAAAATTGTCATTGTAACAGGTTATTGCATATGCATACCACAAATTACACCCCAAAACACATTCTACTACTCCTCCTGAGTATGGTGATACCACATGTGTGGGACATTTTTACAGCCTGTCCACATAGAAAGGCCCAACACGCAAGGAGCACTATCAAGTGTTCTAGGAGCATAAATTACACATCTCATTTCTCAACCACCTATTAGATTTTTGAAGGTCCTGGAGCACCAGGACAATGTGAAACGCCCACAAAATGACACAATTTTGGAAAGCTAACACTACAATGTATAATCTATGAGGCTTTAGGAGTCTTTTGAATAATTCATTTTTTTCCAGAAGTTTTTGGAAAATGTGGGAAAAAAATGAAAACACATTTTTTTTTTTACACAAAGCATGTACATAGCAAAAATGACACCCCAAAATACATTCTGCTACTCCTCCTGAGTATGGCAATACCACATGTGTGAGACTTTTACACAGCCTGGACACATAGTCAGGTCCATAAATATTGGGACATCAACACAATTCTAATCTTCTTGGCTCTATACACCACCACAATGGATTTGAAAAGTAAAGAACAAGATGTGCTTTACCTGCAGACTTTCAGCTTTAATTTGGGGGTATTTGCATCCAAATCAGGTGAACGGTGTAGAAATTACAATAGTTTGTATATGTGCCTCCTACTTTTTAAGGGACCAAAAGTAATGAGACAATTGGCTGCTCAGCTGTTCCATGGCCAGGTGTGTGTTATTCCCTCATTATCCCATTTACAAGGAGCATATAAAAGGTCCAGAGTTAATTGCAAGTGCGCTATTTGCATTTGGAATCTGTTGCTGTCAACTCTCAATATGAGATCCAAAGAGTTGTCACTATCAGTGAAGCAAGCCATCGTTAGGCTGAAAAAATCAAAACAAACCCATCAGAGAGATAGCAAAAACATTAGGTGTGGCAAAATCAACTGTTTGGAACATCCTTAAAAAGAAAGAACGCACCGGTGAGCTCAGCAACACCAAAAGACCCGGAAGACCACGGAAAACAACTGTGGTGGATGACCGAAGAATTCTTTCCCTGATGAAGAAAACACCCTTCACAACAGTTGGCCAGATCAAGAACACTCTCCAGAAGGTAGGTGTGTGTGTGTCAAAGTCAACAATCAAGAGAAGACTTCACCAGAGTGAATACAGAGGGTTCACCACAAGATGTAAACCATTGGTGAGCCTCCAAAACAGGAAGTCCAGATTAGAGTTTTCCAAACAACATCTAAAAAAGCCTTCACAGTTCTGGAACACCATCCTATGGACAGATGAGACCAAGATCAACTTGTACCAGAGTGATGGGAAGAGAAGAGTATGGAGAAGGAAAGGAACTGCTCATGATCCAAAGCATACCAGCTCATCAGTGAAGCATGGTGGTGGTATTGTCATGGCGTGGGCATATATGGCTGCCAATGGAACTGGTTCTCTTGTATTTATTGATGATGTAACTGCTGACAAAAGCAGTAGGATGAATTCTGAAGTGTTCCAGGCAATATTATCTGCTCATATTCGGCCAAATGCTTCAGAACTCATTGGACGGCGCTTCACAGTGCAGGTGGACAATGATCCGAAGCATACTGCGAAAGCAACCAAAGAGTTTTTTAAGGGAAAGAAGTGGAATGTTATGCAATGGCCAAGTCAATAACCTGACCTGAATCCCATTGAGCATGCATTTCACTTGCTGAAGACAAAACTGAAGGGAAAATTCCCAGAGAACAAGCAGGAACTGAAGACAGTTGCAGTAGAGGCCTGGCAGAGCATCACCAGGGATGAAACCCAGCACCTGGTGATGTCTATGCGTTCCAGACTTCAGGCTGTAATTGACTGCAAAGGATTTGCAACCAAGTATTAAAAATGAAAGTTTGATTTATGATTGTTAATCTGTCCCATTACTTTTGGTCCTTTAAAAAGTGGGAGGCACATATACAAAAGTTTGTCCTTCCTACACTGTTTACCTGATTTGGATGTAAATACCCTCAAATTAAAGCTGAAAGTCTGCAGTTAAAGCACATCTTGTTCGTTTAATTTCAAATCCATTGTGGTGGTGTATAGAGCCAAAAAGATTAGAATTGAGTTGATGTCCCAATATTTATGGACCTGACTTACAGAGGCCCAACATTGAACTAGCACCATCAGGCATTTTAGAAGCATAAATTACACATCTCATTTCTCAACCACCTATTACACTTCTGAAGGGCCTGGAGCACCAGGACAATGGTAACGTCCACAAAATGACCCCGTTTTGGAAAGCTAACACCCCAACATATAATCCATGAGGCATAATGAGTCTTTTGAATGGTTAATTTTTTTCCAGACGTTTTTGGAAAATGTGGGAAGAAAATGAAAAGAAATGCATTTTTTTTTGCACAAAGTTGTCCATTTATAAGATATTTCCAACACATAGCATGTACATAGCAAAAATGACACCCCAAAATACATTCTGCTACTCCTCCTGAGTATGGTGATACCACATGTTTGAGACTTTTACACAGCCTGGCCACATACAGAGGCCCAAAATGCAGGGAACACCATCAGGTGTTCTAAGGACACATAGCATGCACATACCAAGAATTACACCCCAAAATACATTCTGCTGAGTAAAAGGTAAACAAAAAATTTCCTGTGGTTTTAGTAGCGCAGCTGTCCACAGGAGGATAGTACTGGTTTGGGCAGCAGGCAGTGACTTGGTCAGCGACAGCAAACACAAATGTCCAGACAACTGACAGCAAATGCAATTGTCCAGGCAACAGGCAGGAATGCTGTCCATAGTACAGGCAACAGGCAGGGATACTGTCCATATACAGTTCAGGGTCAGTGCAGGCAGAGATATTGTCAACAATGCCAAAATATTGGTCCTGGTAGTAGGACAGCAAACGCAATTGTCCAGGCAACAGGCATGAATACTGTCCATAGTCAGTACAGGCAGCAGGCAAGGATACTGTCCATATACAGTCCAGGGTCATTGCAGGCAGGGATATTGTCAACAGTGCCATAATATCCTAGTAGTAGGCAGAAACATGATTCATAGTCCAGGTAGCAGGCAGGGCTGTGGTCAGTTCAAGCAGCAAGCAGAGGCCTGATGACAGTAAGTCCTACAGGCAGCAGGCGGAAGTAGGGCCTCGGTCAGGACAGAATGGGGACAGGGTTAGAGGCTTCTCCCACTCAAATCTCTTTGAAGCCTCCAAGTCTCCAGACCCTAATCTGGGAGAGAGAAAACCAAAAAAATTGTTTTCTTCATCCAGAAAAACAATTCTGGAGCCACGCACATATGGGAGACCCCTGTGTTTTGAATCCCACTACTCCATTTGCAGGGTACAAGATCAGTCCAAGGGGCAGGCAAAAAACATGGTCAAAGAGTCCAGGGTCAGTTCCAGATCAGGCAGAGGTATGTACATAATTGGTAGGCAGAAGCGTGGTCGAATAACAGTCCAGGGTCAGTTCCAGATCAGGCAGAGGTATGTACAGAATCGGTAGGCAGAAGCATGGTCGAATAACAAGCCAGGGTCAATTCCGGAGCAGGCAAAGGCGTGGTCAAATAACAAGGATTAATAATCACTAATAGTTGACTAAAGTGTGATAACGGCGGAAGCAGTCAACTATGCAGAGGCCTGGTTGGGAGGGGCACTGGGAACAATAAGTGGTGTCTCTTCTAACTCCTCCACTGGTACAGACCCAGCATTTTTTCGGGCATTTTTGGCCTGTTGGTCTGGGAGGTATTATATAGTGGAAATGGTGCTCAGAGAGTCTGCTACACACATGGGATCTAATGTTTTCTGGTGGGCCATTCGGTAATAGAAGTGTGGTGATGATATCCTCCTGGTAGCCAAGGAAGGGTTTGGGGTTTTCGGTGGAATTACAGTATATTACATAGGTGTTGTGCATGGCCAAATGAAAAAAATAGAATGCAACTTTTTTATACCGGTGGTATGTTCTTCGGGTGGCAAGATAGGGTTCCATCATTTGGTGGTCCAAGTCCACTCCTCCCATATACAAATTGTACTCGTGGACACAGCTTGGTTTTTGTATCGGGCCATTCCTTCTGGAGATCTCCACAAACGCATTGTTACGTATTGTTATGTATTGACAACAACATATATACATCCCTTCTGTCCCTCCACTTCACAGCCAGAATTTCCCCATTCAGCAGACTCGCCGTCTCTCCTGTTCTAAGCTTCATGTTGACAAGTCTTTGAGGAAAGCCCATCCTGTTTTCTCTGACTGTGCCACATGCCGGCATACTCTTCCTGTGAAGGTTTCGGAACAAGGGTAAACTTGTATAAAAGTTATCGACATATAGGTGGTAGCCTTTCTCCAGGAGCTGATAAATGAGGTCCCAAACGACTTTCCCGCTTGAGCCTAAATAGTCTGGGCAATTAGGGAGATGCAGCTGGGAGTCCTTCCCTTCGTACACTATGAGGGCGTAAACGTACCCCGTGGCTCGGTCACATCGTTTATAGACTTTCACCCCATTGCGGGCTCTTTTAAGCTCTATTAAGTGATTCGTCTATGCATATGTGCTGGTCGGGTATAAACAATTGGGTGAACACTTCAGAAAAATAATTGAGTATTGGGCAAATTTTATAAAGCCGGTCATAATTTGGGGCATTTTGGGGAGGACACTGGGCATTATCATTGAAATGTAGAAATCTCATAATCATGAGATATCTTGTCCTGGGCATTATCGTTGAGAAGGGCGGCATGTGGTAGACTGGGGTGGGTGGACCAATAGGAGGGCAGTTCATTTTTTTTGTTAAGTCCCAAGAAGAATGTGAGGCCCAAAAAAGTTTTAAACTCTTCCACCATTATGTCTCTCCACTCAAAGGGACGGGCATAATAGGAGGTTGGATTAATTTCTATGAATTGATGTGCATACTGCAGGAGAGAGCTCCCCATTGCTCTCATTGGCCGCAAGAATATTGTAGGCCTCCTCAGCAGAAAAAAATATTTTTGCCATTGTTGATGTGCAGCACTAATTGCCACTGATGACACGGATGGCACTTATGAGGTGACACTGATGGGCATTTATGGCACTGATGACAAGTGACACTGATGGGACTGATGACAGGTGACACTGATGACACGTGTCACTGATGACAGGTCAGGTGGCACTGATGATAAGGGGCACTGATGACAGGTCAGGTGGCAGTGATGACATATGACACTGATAATTGATGGCACTGATGACACATGACACTGATGACACTTTGATGACACGTGACACTGATTGATGCCACTGATGACAAGTGGCACTGATGATACGTGGCACTGACAGGGGGCACTGATGATACGTGGCACTGACAGGTGGCATTGACATGTAGCACTGATGATACATGGCACTGTGACAAGTGATGGGCACCTTGACACCAGTGGGCACTGTGATGGGCAATATTTGAGCACAGTAAAATAGCACAGTAATAGTGTTTTTCACTCACTGAACTGATCTCAACACAGATCGCTCTCTTTTTCCTCACACAGCGGTCTCTGTGTGAGGAGAGAAAGCCGACAACGAGAGATGATCTCATATGTTTACATTTGAGATCATCTCTCATTGGACCCGCCGATCATGTGGTAAATGGACGCTGTGATTGGCCATTTACCATGATCTGTGATTGGTTGTGTCCAAGGAACATGGCGATCACACATTTTCCCCGCTGCGCACCTGTGATTGTGCACGGGGAGTGTGCAAAGAGGAGGATGTCCATGGACGCCCTCCTGGCAATTCAGGTCCGCGCTGTAGCCATCTTTCGGCTATAGCGTGGATCTGTAGTGGTTAAACTATGCAGACAGGCTAGGCATACTCCAGGCTTTCCGCAAAACGCGCACCCTCAAAATAGATGACCGGGCCCTGCTTATTTTTGCAGACTATGTTGCTGATGTGTCCAAAAGGAGGAAAGCTTTCCAACCAGTTTGTGCTAAATTATACAAGCAAGGCCTCCGATTAACTCTGGCCTACCCCGCAACTCTGAGATTGCAGGCTCCGAATTGGGACCAGCTCACGTTCCATACACCAGATGAAGCAGAATCGTATCTGCGCCCTCGACTTTCTCACTCAGGGGAAAACCAACTCAACCCAGGAAGAGGGACACGCAGACGCAAGGGAGCAACGGAGCCCAAGGAAAGATTCACATAAACGTCTCCGCATCAACCACTCAAGTGGAGTTAATCATCTTTGACCTCCCTACACTTCTAATCCATGTCCAAGATGCTACCAGCTATTAACACTAATATCAGGATCAGACATTAGTCTGTCCATGGACATGAGACAACCGTCACAGGCGACCATCTTTCTAGGGCAATACGTACTCTAGGGGGTGACAGGCCATGCCATTTAGGATTCAGTGCCGGGTAAATGGTAACGCTGTATGTGTATGTAAGAGATCACATGCGGAAAAAAGCAAAGTTTTTCTTTTACCTTTTGACTAATTTTCCTTTTCCCTCTCCCTTCCCCCCCCCCTTCCCTCTGCAGGAAATCTGTTCCTATGTTCACCCCAAAAGTTGATCGTGGCAACACTACCAAAAGTGTCATTTTTCTCTCGCACACACTACCATACTGATACAAAAACCTATATACCAACATACCTCTTCCCTCCTACAGGAATCCCATCTCCATCCTGAAGATTATCATTGCATGTAAAATATGTGGGTAGCGAAAGTTATAGGCTCGGCGGCAGTTGGCAGGAAAGCAGGAGTTATCATTTTGCTCCATAAACGGTTGTCATACGATCTAGTTGAAACACATAGTGATGATCTAGGACGAATAGTAACGGCACACCTTAAATTTCAGTCCAAGGACATCCAAATCACAAACATATATGCCCCCATCTCTCCCATGTCCTCTTTTTTCTAAAAAATCAATAGCTGGATTTTGAAAAAACCCTAATACCCCCATGTAATAGGTGGCGACTTTTCTAAGAAAGGAAGAAGACAGGTCCACCCGAGACCCTCCATCCACACGACCCCTCTCGAAACACCCATCACTTCTAGAACAATTTACGCTCAGATCAAATTTTACAGATACTTGGAGATTGACACATCCCACAGACAAGGAATACACTTTCTATCCCCCCCCCCCCACATGGATCCTTCGCTAGGCTAAATTACTTTTTCACTTCCCCATCTTTGCTGTCACATCTACGAGAGGCCACCATCCATGATTTAGCAATCTCTGATCACAGCCCAATATCAGTATCGCTAGGAGATTTCCTACCTCAAGATAAAGCCAAAATCTGGAGATTTCTATCTTTTCTAGCACATGATTCCCAACTTAAGACAGTCCTACAAGACGCTTGGCAGGAATTTCTTACAATAATGTCTTGCACACACACCAGCCCAACCTCTTATGGGACGCAGGAAAAGCCTTCTTGAGAGGCAAAATCATCTCGAATGTGAATTTTTATAAAGCGCAAACCCTTAATTTCATATAAACAGGCGAGTGACCACCTGAGAGCCGCACAAGCCCAGTTTATGCAAATAGGCTCTCCAGAGAATAGGAAACTATGGATTGAGGCTAAACAATCCTTTGACACGTGGGCGGAACAGCAGGAACGCATAAAGTCCGCTCACACAGAACTCCTTTTTTACAAACATGGCAATAAAGCGGACAAACTTTTATCCAGACTGAGCTAAAATCAATTTAGGCCCACACATATTACAACTCTCAAGACCACACTGGCCGAACAGTATCCTCCCCTTCTGACATTAACAAAACATTGCAAAATTTCTATGCCTACCTATACGCCCCTGACACAATAGACTTAACGCAAGCTAATCCCTTCCTAGACATGGCTAAGCTCTCCCAAATATCCTCTGAACAACTTCAGACCTTAAATGCCCCTATCTCTGAAAAAGAGATCGAAGACAACATCACACAACTACCCAACCACAAATCACTAGGCCCCAATTTTATAAAGTTACCAGTGAGGTTGTACCCCAGACACTTTCCAACATCTTTAACGAAATTTGGAGGGGGGGCCATACCTACCTTCGGGAAATCAGGCCTATATCAAATTGATAGCAAAAAAACTTAAGGACCCTACTGAACCGAGATCCTATTGACCCATTTCTTTACTAAATGTGGACTCTAAGCTTCTGTCTAAAATTATTGCCTCTCCCCTTGCAGTCATTCTACCAACATGGTTATATCCAGCCCGATCAGGCTTTGTGAAAGGCCGCTCAGCTACTTCCAATATCAGAAAAGTTTTAGCAGTTCTAGAATATGGCACATCCCACACATCACAAGATGTAGCCATTGTCACTCTAGATGCCTAAAAAGTTTTTGACAATATGAACTTCACCTGGCTCTCATTGGCCCTCGAAAGATTTGGTTTTTTGGGCCCATTCTCGCAATTTATCAAAAGCCTTTATCTATCCCCCTCAGCAAGAGTAGTAGCAGCAGGCCTTTTTTCAGACCCCATTCCCCTATACAAAGGCAGGCGCCAAGGGTGCCCTTTGTCACCTCTACTTTTTAATTTGGCTGTTGAGCCCCTCTCTTGCTATTTGAATACACATTTACCTTTACACAGCATATGAATAGGCAAAGAAGAAATTTGCGCTGCTCATGTTGTGGAAGATATTTTGATTTTCACCACAAATCCCCAAGAGGACATCCCTCAAATTCAAAATACTTTCAACACTTTCCGGTCCTGCGCAGGACTAAAAATGAATTTCTCCAAAAGTGAAATATTGCCTCACTGTAATAACGGCCCTGGATAACATCCTCTCCTTTCTCCATAGCCACACACCACATTACATATGTGGGAGTGAACATAGGAAAAGATCCCTCGTTCCTCTATCAACTCAACTATCCTCCTCTGTTCTCTAAGATAATACATCAACTGGAAGCTTGGATGGACCTTCCACTGTCACTCTTCAGGATATGCCACCTTTTCAAAATGGTCAGCTTTTCACGCCTTTTATACCCCATGCAAACTATACCACTGTTACTCAAACATGAAGATATACAGGCTCTTAACAAATCTTCATCTGCCTTTCTGTGGCGCGGCAAAAGGCCCAATATTGCCCTCGCGAAACTATATCTCCCGAAGAGTGAAGGGGGGCAGGTCTCCCATGTATTAGGCTTTACAACCTTTCTTGCTTATTCCGAGTAGGATTAGACTGGCTAACCAAAGAATCCAGGTACACAAACTTTGGATTGAAATACACTATGGGACATCCCTTCAACCTACCATCGATGCTACACCACAACCTGTCAAAGCTCCCCCTAACCAGAAGCACAACACCCTGCTCTGAGATACCCTAGTAGCCTGGAGGGAAGTCAGGAAGCACTTAGGGGTCTCTCTGCACATTTCAGCTCACCTCCCAATACTTGTAAATCCAATGCAAGGCATTCAGATTCTGGAAGTTCAAGAACCTCACTGAGATTATATCACTCTACAACCCGGATAGTGGGAAAATCAAACCTCTCCCAACAATCATCTCAGACTTCAACCTGTCAGACCACCATACCATTCATCTCATACAGGTATCCAACTTTGTCAACAAAACGTGCCCTAAACCTCAACTCAGGTTCAAACACACTTTTATGGATATGCTCATCAAAACAGGTTCTATCTCTACCTCACACATTTATAATCCCCTTATCCCCTTTTTCACCCAGCCACTGGAACAGACAGCTGCCAAAGCATGGAGCAAAAACATTCCCTTGAAAAACCTTGCACAACTGCTAGGCGATGGATTCAGAAGGACTACCTAATGAATCATGGAGGGAAACTCATTTCAAAATACTCCACAGGGCCTACCTACCACAGTACTTTCCAGAGGGCTGTCTAAACGAGAAAATATGCCCTCTATGCAAGGCCACTAGACCAATTTTATATCACAGGCTGTGGTCATGCCCACATATAGCTTCTTTTTGGTCACAACTCCAGTCCTTTGTTATGTCAGTGACCCGCACCTCTATCCTCTTGAATCCAGGGCTTATGTTATTTGGGTGCAAGCCAAGTGACTTACCTTCAGATCTCTCTGCGACACCCCAGCCTAAACATTTTTCTCAATGTACCTACATCTGCCTACTCTCACTAATCACTAAACACTGGATACGAACACAACTACCCACCATCACTGAAGTTAAAAAAGAGCTAGAGCTAATTCTGTTCAAGGACCTACTGGATACATGGACCCATAAAGAAAGCTCAAAGAAACGTTTCCACCTACGGTGGCAAGACTTTATCCATTCAACTCTTCCTCCCCATGTACAAGCATCACTCAAGTCCAGTATCTTTATGACCTTTGAAATTCTCTACATAATAAGGAAATTGAGACCATCTCTTCCCAAGCTCATTCATCAATATCTTCACACCAAGCCTACCCTTGTCAAGCAAGGTGTGCGACCTCAGGAACTCTAGATAACAGGACTCCTGCAGCTACCCCCCCTCCCCCCCACTTTCATCTTTAGCTTAAGCTTTTAGTATTCACTGTGTTACTTAGTATTAAATATTCAATGTTGTATTTATGCTGAAGCTTTTAACCTGCCTTAGTGAATTTTTCTAGGACGCTGATCTGGTCGTCCTCCCTCTTCGTCCTGATTTGGGGGTGGGGATATGGCACTCAGGTCTCTACTATCCACCCAAGCTTCCTCTTAAACAAAAACCATAGCAGGTTCCGACATCTGTATCGAAAATTTTTGCCAAATGTTTGTTAACCTGAACTTGACTTGTCTCTGGCCAATGTTTTTTGTACTTATTAGTTGCATTACTTTCCTCCTGTTATGTGTGTATCAAAATATCAAAATTAAATATAATATCTTATAAAAAAAATCACATTAGAAAAGCAGGGAAACAAATCAAGCTAACAACCATGACAAACCTTTTTGGTGACCATAACGTCTAACCCCAAACCCCTAAAAGGTTAAATTGCAGGGGGTGTGGCTATATGTAAAGCGCTGCGTAAATTATATAAGTACCTGAAATAAATAAAATAAAGTAAATAACACAAATCTATGGAGAAACAATACATTTATCCTGTCTAATAATGCTTATTCTGAGGAACTAAAGAAACAACTAGAGGAATTCTTTAATTTTAATACAGAGAGCTCTAGCAGCGTTCTCAGTGAAGAACTTAAATCTAGACTTATAGCGGACCAAAATAAACTCTTCAAAAGATTGAAATCAACCTCATACTCCCAAAAAAACAAAGCAGGAAAGAGACTAGCTGCTCAACTTAAGCAAAGACAAGCCAAAGTGAGAATAGCTTCAATAAAACACCATAGAACCGACAAGGTGGCCATAAACCCACAAGAAATAGCACAATCACTTTGTGACTACTATACCTCCCTTTATAATCTTAAGGATGACCCTAACACACCCCACCCTAAACCAGAGGACATAACAACCTTCCTAAACAGTATGAACCTGCCATCACTATATCCCTCCACCCTCTCCTAGATCAATAAACCCATCGATCTACAGGGTGGACAATTTATATGAATACACCTTAATAAAATGGGAATGGTTGGTGATATTAACTTCCTGTTTGTGGCACATTAGTATATGTGAGGGGGGAAACTTTTCAAGATGGGTGGTGATCATGGTGGCCATTTTGAAGTCAGCCATTTTGAATCCAACTTTTGTTTTTCCAATAGGAAGAGGGTCATGTGACACATCAAACTTA
Source organism: Glandirana rugosa (assembly GCA_018402905.1). Taxonomy (NCBI): domain Eukaryota; kingdom Metazoa; phylum Chordata; class Amphibia; order Anura; family Ranidae; genus Glandirana; species Glandirana rugosa. Next base: position 348,581 of record BLSH010341860.1, on the reverse strand, counting down.
TTGGGAATTTCACAAGAAAAACAATGGTGTGCTTGGTTTTAACGTAACTTTCATTGTGTTATTTACAAGTTTCTGACCACTTATAAAATGTGTTCAATGTGCTGCCCATTGTGTTGGATTGTCAATGCAACCCTCTTCTCCCACTCTTCACACACTGATAGCAACACCGCAGGAGAAATGCTAGCACAGGCTTCCAGTATCCGCAGTTTCAGGTGCTGCACATCTCGTATCTTCACAGCATAGACAATTGCCTTCAGATGACCCCAAAGATAAAAGTCTAAGGGGGTCAGATCGGGAGACCTTGGGGGCCATTTAACTGGCCCACGACGACCAATCCACTTTCCAGGAAACTGTTCATCTAGGAATGCTCGAACCTGACACCCATAATGTGGTGGTGCAATATTGACACTTTGGGCCCAATTTGGACATTTTCACTTAGGGGTGTATTCACATTTGTTGCCAGCGGTTTAGACATTAATGGCTCTTTTGTGTCTCCTTCATGCTCATCCATACCACATCAGTTCTCATCCGTGACACATCCGTGCCACTACAGTGCCCATCCATGCCACTACAGTGTCCATCTGTGCTACTACACTGCCCATCCGTGCCACTACAGTGCCCATCCATGCAACTACACTGCCCATCCGTGCCACTACACTGCCCATCCATGCCACTACACTACTCATTCGTGCCACTACACTGCCTATCCGTGCCACTACAGTGCCTATCCATGCCACCACAGTGCCTCACAATAGTGTAAAAGGTAGTTAAATCAGATTTGAATTGTATGCCCCTAGAACACCTGACGGTGCTCTCTGCATGTTGGGCCTCTGTATGTGGTCAGGCTGTGTAAAAGTGTCACACATGTGGTATCGCCATACTCGGGAGGAGTAGGAGAATATTTTGTGGGAAGTCATTTTTGCTGTGTACATGCTGTGTGTTAGAAATATTGTAAAAATGGACAACTTTGTGTAAAAAAAAAAAAAAGCGTTTTCATTTTCTTTCCACATTTTCCAAAAACTTGTGGAAAAAAGGTAATGTTCAAAAGACTCATTATGCCTCCTATAATATACGTTGGGGTGTTTACTTTCCAAAATGGGGTCATTTTGTGGGCGTTTCCATTGTCCTGGTGCTCCAGGACCTTCAAAAGTGCAAGAGGTAGTCAAGGAATTATATGTGTAATTTATGCTCCTAGATCGCCTGATGGTGCTCCCTGCATGTTGGGCTTCTGTATGTGGCCAGGCTGTGTAAAAGTCTCACACAGGTGGTATCGCCATACTCAGGAGGATTAGTAGAATGTGTTTTGGGGTGTAATTTGTGGTATGCATATGCTGGGTGTGAGAAATAACCTGTTAACATATGACAATTTTGTGGGGAAAAAAAGAAAAAAAAATCTTCATATTGCAAAGAATTGTGGGAAAAATTACAACTTCAAAAAATTCACCATGCCTCTTACTAAATACCTTTGAATATCTACTTTCCAAAAAGAGGTCATTTGGGGGGTATTTGTACTTTCCTTGCTTATTAGGGTCTCAAGAAATGAGATAGGTCATCAGTACATCAGGTGTGATCAATATTCAGTGATTGGCACCATAGCTTGTAGACTCCATAACTTACACAAGGACCAAATAATATACACTAATTATTTTTTTTTTTACCAAAGATATGTAGCAGTATAAATTGTGGCCAAGATTTATGAAGAAAAATTACTAGTTTTCAAAATTGTATAACAGAAACTAAGAAAAATTCATTTTTTTACAAAATTTTCGGTCTTTTTTTAATTATAGCGCAAAAAATGAAAAACCCAGCAGTGAATAAATACCACCAAAAGAAATCTCTATTTGTGTGAAAAAAAGGACGCAAATTTCATACGGGTACAGTGTTGCATGACTGAATAACTGTCATTCAAAATGTGAGAGCACTGAAAGCTGAAAATTGGCCTGGTTGTTAAGGGGTTTAAGTGCTCAGTGGTCAAGTGGTTAAGTACAGTATGTCAGAACCCAGAGTGTCAGAGGTGTTGGGGAGCATTCAAAGTCAGGGCAGCCAATGGGGACAAGCAACTTCCAGAGGCTCTTGCGAGGGTAGTGCCACACCTAATTTAATCCCAGAGAGAAGGATTATAAAATATTTAGCTGCAAAATTATGTAACAGCAGAGGGCGCATACATATTTTTTCTTTAAACCACTGAGTGCCGCATAGAAGGATCAAGAAAGATGGACTGCAAATTTATATCAATAGTCTAGCTCTCTTCTTCTCTTTAGCTCCTACTAGTGGTGGTCAGAAGTAACTGCTGCAGGAATATTTGAAAATGCACCACTGCCAGGCTGAAATGCAAAACAGGTTCCAATTGCAAATTACTTTTTGGGGCAGGCTGCAGGGATAAGAAAAGCTGAATATTTATTTACCTTTTAAAAACTAAGAAATCAAATGTATAAATGTTTTGCATCAAAGTCAGAGAAACTAAATATATATACAATGGTTATGATGGACTTTCCAAAGCAGTTCCGATTTGTCTGAACCTTAAAGTACATATAAAAAGAAAACTTTTTTTTCACATTTTGGATAGATTAAGGAGCAAAGGAATGGTTAAAGGTCCATTCGCCCCATATCAGTGCATTTAATATACTGTATAAACTGTGTTATGCTGTATGTTGACCTGCATTGTGTAAAGGTAGCCCTGTTCAGTTGAATGGGTTTCCAACACCCTGTGACGGACTGAAAAATCACATGTGCAACATTTTTAAAGATGCAGCTTACCACCACATATGATAAAGCTTTATTATGTCTTCTGGCGTGTTGCAATGCAAGTGAGCCATGGAGAAACATCAGGGCGCCATTCAAAATGCAGGTTTGTTGCAATACCATTAATAACGAATGGCAGTGCATCATACCAACACACATTATCACATGTTATCATTTGTGTTGTACATCATGGCAATTTGAAATAATAGCTTTTTTGTGATGCTCAGGGCTCTCTCTTGATCTCTCTGCTGTTGGAACCTGCTGCAATGTGAAAAGGCTGCCTGTTTGTTTTAAGAGGCCCCTTGTTGGTCAAGAACTGTCCAGAGTTTAGGAAAATCAGATGTTTTGTTTGTTTTATTATATGGGCTTGCTGTACAAAGACTCCTGCATTGAAAACTGTGTGGTTTGCTACCTTGCTGAATCAAATTGCAGGACAAATCTGCATTGACTATTCCTGGGCGCTCCTGTCTTGTACATGGTTTACCACAACCATTACCATTTACCAGTCCTGACTCCCCTTATAACTAATTCTATTTTTCAAGTCCTGACCTTTATAAATAAGCACACAAATGATAAAACCACTATACATTTAGTTTAAAGAAAATATTAAAATAATAAAAGATGTGCACATTGTAAATAAATATTGCTTCCTGAAGATGTCCAGATATGACAAAACATGTAGGGTATGGCTACTGGTTGTGACTTCATTTCCACTCATGGTGGAACACACGCCGGTTCCTTGAGCATTACAGAGCAGTGAAACTCCCCCTACAGTCAGTTATTGGCCAGTCATTCAGGGTGCCAGGCTGAGGCACTGATCTATGTCAGTGTATCTGCATCATTTTTTGTTTGATAGTAATAATAAATGTTGGTAAATGATGAGCTTCTTCCCAGTCTGTGTATCATATGTGGATGCCATGGAGTGATGTAGAGGAATCCAGATGACCTACCTTGTGAGCTTTCCAGCAGGTCCATGTAAAAAAGTTTTGCTGGTGTTACATGTTCCAGTTTACAGAGGGCGGAGAGGAGTGACCTAATCAAAGGGGATAAAGGAGCCCATATCCTAAAGCAGCCCTCAAATTTTGCACTCACCTACTCGCATTTTGTGAGTGCAACATGAGGGCTGGCGAGGAGCCGGGCTGCCTGGGGGTGAGGTGAGCGGGTGGGGACTCCCAATCCTGTGCAACAATACACTAATCCCCCACTGTGCAGCTGTGTATATTTAAAAAAACATCTCCGGGTCTCCTCTGTGTTCAGCGGTGCCTGTGACAGGTGACAGTCAGTGAACTATTTTACCACTTTAGGCTTTGGCGGATTAACCCACCTCATGCACTACACAGTTGAAAGCCAGCCTGTGCTATATCAGTACACTGGCTGGCCGGAGCGCACTGCGGTTTAATCTGCCAAAGCTGAAAGTGGTAAAATAGTCCACTGACTGTCATCAATCACCTGCCACCGCTGAACACAGAAGGGACCCAGAGATGTTTTTTTATATACACAGCTGCACAACGGGGGGATTAGTGTATTGTTGCAGAGGATTGGGAGTCCTCGCCCGCTCACCTCACCCCCAGGCAGCCCAGCTCCAGAGGAACGGACAAGCACTGCACCCGGGACCTAGGAAGAAGCTGCCCAGACCAGGTACTGGGGGGGGGCTAACATTAATGGGCACTGGTGTGGCTGCACTGATGGGCACTAATCAGGCTGCATTAATTGGCACTGGTAAGGCTGCATTTAATTTGGGGGGGTCGGTACCGGGGGGTCGTGGGCATAGGTGAGGCTACAGTGGTGGACACCGGTGAGGCTACAATGGGGGGCACAGGTGAGGATACAATGGTGGGCACAAGGGAGGCTACAATGGTGGGCACAGGGGAGGCTGCAATGATGGGCACAGGGGAGGCTGCAATGGTGGGCACAGATGAGGCTACAATGGTGGGCACAGGCGAGGCTATGAGGCTACAATGTTGGGCACAGGTGAGGCTACAATGGTGAGCACAGGTGAGGCTGTCGCACTTTGAATGACAATTGCGCGGTCATGCAACACTGTACCCAAATTAATTTTTTATCATATTCTTCCTACAAATAGAGCATGAACCTGCACAGATGTCTTTCAGATTGCCCCTGAAAATGCACTGAAATGCAGGTTTGAAATTTTGTGAGTCCAGCTGAACACGCACGATTTCAAATCCGCGTTCAGTGTGAACGAGGGCAAAAAGAATGAAAGACTAAAAAAGAAAAATAATCTCATCACATCTGAAAGTTGGTAAGCTGTAATATAATAATTGTTTGCAGTTGGGTTTAATATCGCTTTAACACAATGTATTCAGCCTGTCATACCCCTTTAACAACAAGCACCTAAAGAACCTTGCCTTCCCGGGCCCATCTACTGATATAATGAATTGCCATTTATTATATAAATCTAAAGTTTTCAGTTTGATACTTCTGGATGAAGTGAAATATTCAGCTGAAGTGGTTGTAGACTACAAAAATAAGTAACAAAAAAAACAAAAAAAACAAATACATTATTGTAAAATCATTCTGCACAGGAAATGTAGGGATTTGTATAACACAAAGGAGGTGGTATCAAAGATTCAAAGAGACAGAAATGTGCTGTTGTGTAAAGGCATTTATAATGAATGGTTACAGCTTGGCTGCATTGCACTATGGGAAACAGAATGTACAAATTGATAAAGCACAGGGAAAAAAAAACCAAAAACTGGAGACAAATCAACATTATCCAGTAGAGATGTCAGAGAAATGATGCATGATATACAGTATAGCATAGGGAAGCACACACACACAAGCTACAGTCATAAAGACCAAATAATGATGTGGAAACAACAAACACATACTACGGTACATAATGACATATATATATATATATATATATATATATATATATATATATATATATATGCGTGTGTGTACTATGTGTGTGTGTGTGGTGTTAAAGGAACATGCTACACATATTTATAACAAATAGTTTATTATTAGTGGAAGAAACAGCAGGTTTAATTCTCTTCTGCATTCAGATAGCAGATAAATAACTCTGGTTTGGGGTATACTTGGCTTTGCCCCACCAGCTGTGTGATGAGTGTGCGCTGATTCACAAATTGCCTTGTCAGATCCAACATATCAATTTTGGAAACAGAGAGAGAGATTTTTGGGATTATAGCTTCGGCTGCGGACGGCTCTGCACGGTGTGACTCAGATTGGATGCAGAGACCAACATTAGCCAACATTAACCCAGTGGGCTCCTGATGTTCCCACTGCTCTCCTTCCTTCCAGCTCACACTGGCATTTCCACAGGAGAAATTTGTATAAAAAGCCAAAAAGGTTCAATTTAGATAAAAGCTAAAGCTGTGAATTACTATGGTAAAGTAATGCATTACCATGAATGCGTCCCTCCTCTCCAAATACCCCACGGCTGACTCGTAGATGTCTTTATGCGGCGGCTGCTGCTGTTGTCAGTCAGTGAAAAAATAGTCTGGAATGAGGAAGAATTCCAGGTAATTGGTGTAATTCTATACTAAACACAGCATTATACAATGATTAGAAGGAAAACAAAGGGAATTCCACCATAATCAGCAGCATGAGCAATTTGATTTAAGAAAGGGATTTGCATTGTGTGGATTACAAATGAGAAACAGAACAGAACTGGCACAATGCAGCATTTAATGATATTTCTCCTATTTTCTCCCTGAAAGTAAGAAGGATGACTATCATTGTGGAGGATTTCTAGGAAGATACGGTATTTGGATGGCACCCTTGGGAATACTATGTACATTGTACTTATTATCTACTATTCACGGAGCAGAATATTATGTTCAAGATTCATCCACTATTACTCTCACAGCGGCGCTGACTTCTCACCTTCATTTAAAGGGAACCTGTCATCAGGAAAAAATATAGGCTGCCATGGCTGCCCTCTCCTTCTGCAAAATATCAATTGTCCAGCTGTCACATTGTTATTTTTGATTTAGCATTTTCTGAATCACTCACCTGTAACAAATGAGGAGTTCTGAGTTTTATTGCCTGTATGCTAGTTTCCAGAATTGTGAAGTATAGAAGTCAAGCAGCTAGTATTTTGAAATTTGGAGCAGCAACTTAAATCAGAAAATATGGCGGAAAGAGGAGGGAAGGGGAGGGGAGGGGAAGAGTAGATATGCAGCATGATCTCTTCTCCTCCATTCACAGAATGCCCAATATGCTGTGGGAAAATACAAGGCTGTTTGTGAATGGACGAGGAGGGGAATGCGACAGAAGTCAGCAGATGGTACAAACCGAAAGTAAGATTTTGCTTCCTTAGAGCTTAGACATGTGCATGACGGAAAAAAAATGTTTAGTTTTGTTTAGATTCGTTAATCTAGTTATTTCATTTAGTTAAATTTGGTTGATTCATTCAATTCGTATTCAGAATTTGTTTTATGTCTTTTTCTTTGAATTTAATGATTTTTCAATTCGAAACATTCAAATCGATACATTTTGAATCGGCCGAATTGAAAACTTTCTATTTTTTTTTTCGATTTGAATGTGGCAAAGTGAACAAACAAAATAAAAATCTTCACCAAATGATTACATTGACTCTTTAAACCACCTTTGGCTTAACAAAATCAGCATTATTTCGAAATGGTACTCTAATAGGGATGGGCCCCCCGGTTCAAGACTTGAACATCGGGTGATCGCCCGATCGTTTGAATTTAGAACATTATGGGGCGTGCGCTGTGACTTCACCCCATAATGCATTGCCGCAGACGGCACACACTGTTCCTTCTCCATGGGAGGGCTGCCCCCATCTGTGATGGCTTTGTTTTGACGTTTTATTTATAGTGCAGGACGGGGCCCCAGGCGATGTACGGGTGACCCCGCCCCCTTCTGGCGTCATGTGACGTCAGAGGGGCGGGTCACTCATCTGCGTCACTGGGTTGCCCCACCCTTCACTATAAGTAAAACGTCAAAACAAAGAGAGCTCAGTCGGTGGGAGCCCTCCCATGAAGGAGGAGCTGTTCTTTTTTTATTTCGGGTCTGTCGCTTGCCGTGATTGACGATGGATTACAATAGGGGACACTTATTTATTTATTTTTTTTTAACCACTTCAGCCACGGAAGGATTTCCCACTTTAGGACCAGAGCACTTTTTGCGATTCGGCACTGCGTCGCTTTAACCGACAATTGTGCGGTCGTGCGACAAAATTTGCGTCCTTTTTTTTCCACAATTAGAGCTTTCTTTTGGTGGTATTTGATCACCTTTGCGTCATTTATGATCGCCGCTATAAACAAAAGAAGAGTGACAATTTTGCAAAAAAAACCCAAATTTCTTACTTTTTGCTAAAATACAAATCAAAAAAAAAAAATAATATAAAAAAATATTTTTTCCATCGGTTTTGGCCACTTTATATTCTTCCTCATATTTTTGGTAAAAAAAAATAAAAATCGCAATCTGCGTTTGCTGATTGGTTTGCGCAAAAGTTGCTGCATTTAGGGACGATGAGAATTAATTTCTGGGTTTTTTTTTTGTTTTGTTTTTTACTAGTAATGGCGGCGATCTGCGATTTTTAGCGGTACTGTGATATTGCAGCGGACATGTCGGACCATTTTGACACTCTTTTGGGTCCACTAGCAATTATACAGCGATCAGTGCTATAAAAATGCACTGATTACTGTGTAAATGCCATTGGCAGTGAAGAGGTTAACCTGCAGGGGGCGCTCTAAGGGTTAACTGTGTTCCCTGGGCGTGTTCTAACTGTGTGTGGGCTGCCCTGGCTAGGGGAAGGGGGTGATCACGGCTTCCATATAGAGGAAGCCTGTGATCACCGCCCTTCCCCCTCTAACAGAACGGAGATCTGTGTTTACTTACACGGACCTCCGGTCTCTCACTGCGGGGGGGCCATTGCGGGTAGCCGGCAGCAATCGAGTCCGCCCTACCCGCTGCCTGGCCCCCCCCCCGAACTCACAGCACTAATTATCGCAGTCGCCATCATATGACGGCGGTTTGCGATAACAAGCCACTCTGTCGCTGTCAGACTGTGGTCGGCGGTCGGCGGACTTGTCCCTAATTGTTTCCTATGGTTTTTTCTTTTTTTGACACTTTTGGTGAAGTAGTAGGGGTACGATGTACCCAATGCTAATTCACATGGGGCGGGTCGGGATCTGGGGGCCCCCTTATTAAAGGGGGCTTCCAGATTCTGGTAAGCCCCCGCCCGCAGACCCCCACAACCACAGCCCAGGGTTGTGGGGAAGAGGCTCTTGTCCCCATCAACATGGGGACAAGGTGATTTGGGGTGGGGGCACTCGCTCGTCCCCCCCTATCCTGGCTAGCCAGGTTGCATGCTCGGATAAGGGTCTGGTTTGAATTTTAGGGGGGCGCCCACGTCAAAAATTTGGAGTGGGGTTCCCCTTAAAATCCAAACTAGACCCGAAGGGCCTGGTATGGACTGGGGGGAGGGACCCTACGCAAATTTTTTCAGTGATTTTTCTGTATATTGCCAGGAGCCGGCAATACATTGCAGCCGGGATAATAAATTACAATTTTTCCTTCACAAGTGTCATTTTACTCTAGCTATGTTCTAAACATCACAGAGGTGCACCCTTTTACAGGCAGACTAAGGGGACCCCCCAGGGACATTATTTAAAGGAATATTTAATTTTTATTGTTTTACTTTAAGCATTATTAAAATCACTGCTCCTTAAAAAACGATTGATTTAAAAACTTTTTTTGCATTGATACATGTCCCCTAGGAAAGGACTCGGGTCCTCATACACTTTTTAGGGCAATAACTTGCATATAAACCTTTAAAATGAGCACTTTTGATTTTTCATGTTCGGGTCCCATAGACTTTAACGGTGCTCGAATGTTCGCACAAATTTTTTGCCTGTTCGCATGTTCTGGTGCGAACCGAACCGGGGGTCGTTCGGCCCACCATACCTATACTCTAATAACACACACAGTCTTTGATTTCAGAAACATGTTTACAATTCAAATTCAACTGGAATTTGATGAAAATTTTATTTCGATTTTCAATTCCAATTTCAGCAATTCGGACAAATTTAGTTTCATTATTCGGAGCATTCAGTAAACTTTGTTTATACTGTAATTTGGGTATTCGGATATATCTGAATCTCCAAATAATGAAAGATTTGTCTGAATATTTATTCAGAACCAAATGAACTGCACATGTCTACTAGAGCTTGTCCACATAGACATACCTAGATCTTAAGGGGTGAGCATATGTTGTTTTTCAACATTGCAGCAGCTTGTACATAATGTTTGTGAGTGCATTTCTTATTTTTAAATAAAGGTGGCAATGTGTTCTTAGATAGTAAATACTATGATGCCATATTTCTTTTCTTTTTGAGTACCATTCGAAGGAAATAAAAAAACTGTTTGATATATATATATATATATATATATATATATATACACACACACACACACACACACACACACACACACACACACACTATATTACCAAAAGTATTGGGACACCTTCCTATACACATACATGAACTTTAATGGCATCCCAGTCTTAGTCCATAGGGTTCAATATTGAGCTGGCCCACCCTTTGCAGCTATAACAGCTTCAACTCTTCTGGGAAGGTTGTCCACAAGGTTTAGGAGTGTGTCTATGGGAATGTGTGACCATTCTTCCAGAAGTGCATTTGTGAGGATGTTGGATGAGAATGCCTGGCTTGCAGTCTCCTCTCTAATTCATCCCAAAGGTGTTCTATTGGGTTGAGGCCAGGACTCTGTGCAGGCCAGTCAAGTTCCTCGAACCCCACACTTGTTCATCCATGTCTTTATGGATCTTGCTTTGTGCACTGGTCCAAATCATTTGGTGGAGGGGGGATTATGGTGTGGGGTTATTTTTTCAGCTATTGGGCTTGGCCTCTTAGTTCCAGTGAAGGGAACTCTTAAGGCGTCAGCATACCAAGACATTTTGGACAATTTCATGCTCCCAACTTTGTGGGAACAGTTTGAGGATGGTCCCTTCTTGTTCCAACATGACTGTGCACCAGTGCACAAAGCAAGGTCCATAAAGATATGGATGAGTAAGTTTGGGGTGGAGGAACTTGACTGGCCTGCACAGAGTCCTCACCTTAAGCAAATAGAACACCTGTGGGATGAATTAGAGTGGAGACTGCGAGCCAGGCCTTCTCGTCCAACATCAGTGCCTGAACTCACAAATGCGCTACTGGAAGAATGGTCCCAGAAGAGTTTAAGCTGTTATAGCTGCAAAGGGTGGGCCAACTCAATATTGAACCCTACAGACTAAGACTGGAATGATATTAAAGTTCATGTGCGTGTAAAGGTAGGCGTCCCAATACATTTGGTAATATAGTGTGTATATATATATATATATATATATATATATATATATACACAAGGTGTTCTCTGGAGAGGAATAAGATAAGGAAGAGAGGTGCAAGATCCTACCAAGTGGTTATAAATCAAGCGGTAGAAGTGAAATGTGTCCTTTCTTAAAGGGGAAGGCGCACATTGACCTATAATTTATGGGTCAAAAAAAGAAAGTGAGTGGTTAGTGAGAATGGTGGAGGACACAATGGTGATCCTGATTGCACACAGGGAGCACATGATAGAGGTCACAGGGAGGAATAATCAAGAGACTGTTCAGAATGTGGGACATTTTGGACATCATGTTGCATGTGGAAATTCACTTATGTGGACATAATACATTTGAAGTTTATATTACAGGAAGAGAAATTGTTGGATCCACTGGTTAATATGTATATATTTAGTTTTTTTCGATATCCATATGGTTTGAATAATGTTTGGTTTGTCTGAACACCTTAGAGAGCAGTGCTTCAATATTTTTATCTTATTTACATTTGTGGTAAGGTGTGTAGTACCCTTAGTCATGCATGCAGCAGCGTAAGGCCCGTACACAAAGTCCAATTATCGGCCGAAAATTTTTGTACGACAGCCTGTCGTCCGTTAATATAACCATTAGTATGCTCCATTCGACAGCCGATTTTCATTTATCGTCCAACAAAAGTTGGATGAGCCGACTACAAAATTTTTGTCTGCCGACAAAGCCACGTCCGATTTTAAGCTTGTCTGTACAGAAGTTGGACAAACAAAAGTTGAAAGTACAAACACGCACGTTCGGAACCCAGGAATGAGCCGGAAGTGTTTGGTCGTGTAAACACAAAATCAGCGGAAGGGACCCAAAGGGTGACGCATGAAATCTGAACTTTCTGCTTGTAGCACTCACTACGTTCGCCTTTGTCGAACAATAATTTTACTAACGTCAGTATGCTAGACAAAATCACGGACAGCCAATTTTGGGAAAAATTGAACATGCGGTTGTACGACAATCGCAGCATGTGTACGAGGCTTAAGTAGAGCACATTTATGTGGAGAGGGTATAATATAGTTATCTAATTTTTTTTGCATTTCGTGATTGTGCAGGAGTCGATTGTTACACATCCATAAGCAGTATCATTTTTAGGGCTATCTTTCTTAGACAATACAGTATTAAAAATAACATTTTGTCTTAAAGTTTAGCTTTATACTCCAGTTCCAAAGACTGAGGGCCTATGCATATTACTTTTGTAGAACCACATTCCGATGTTCTGCTTATTTAGTTTTAACCACATGCTGTCCAAGGCAATTTTTTCACACATGATAAAATCAGTATTTCTTGCTAAGAAATTACTTAGAACCCCCAGAAATTATATAATTCCCGAAAGCAAAGGCCCTGGAGAATAACATGGTGGCTGTTGCAATTATTTATGTCACACAATATTTGTGCAGCTATTTATCAGATGCAAATTTTTAAGAAAAGATGCCTTAAAATAAATTTGTGCACACAAACACAAAATACCCATTTTTTTTCTTATAATACAAACTATAATGCTGTGTCAAGTAAATAGATACCGAACATGTCAAAATTTAAGTTATTTTTGGATTGTACTAGATGCAAAAATGTTGCACACCGAGATGCACAATAGTATTCTTTCTTTTTAACCACTTCAATACAGGACACTTTTACCCCCTTTCCTGCCCAGGCCAAGTTTCAGCTTTCAGCGCTGTCGCACTTTACCCAAACTAAATTTTTAACATTTTGTTCACATAAATAGAGTTTTTTGTGGTGTTTAATCACCACTGGGCTTGTTATTTTTTGCTAAATAAATGAAAAAAGGCTAACATTTTTTGGGGAAAAACGTGTTTTTCTTGGTTTCTGTTATAAAATTTTGCAAATAAATAATTTTTCTTCATAAATTGAGTCCAAAATTCTGCTACATTTCTTTGGTGAAAATAACCCAAATCAGTACATGTAATTTAGTCTGTGTGAAAGGTATAGAGCCCACAAACTATGGTATATACTGTATCTGAAAATTGATCAGTTCTGATGTACTGACGGCCTATCTCATATCTTGAGGCCCTAAAATGTAGGACAGTAGAAATACCCCCCAAATGACCCCTTTTTGGAAAGTAGACAGTCCGCTGTATTTAGTAAGAGGCATGGCAGTTTTTTTAAAGTTGTAGTTTCTTGTCATAATTTTTTGGAAAATGAAGAAATGAAAAAAAAAGTTTCACATTTTTTTTTTACATACTGTCACCAGTGCAGTACAGCATCATCATATGACTGGCGTGGCGGTGATCAGGGACACTGACTGGTGACAGTATGAAAAAATGTTATAATTGTTTTTATTACATTTTTTTTCTTTTTCTTTATGATTTTTTTAACACACTGTGACCAGAGCAAAATAATGTTACAATACTAACATTGTACTGCTCTGGGGAAGTGATCAGGAATTCTTTTTTAAACATTATGTTTGCTTATAGCAGTGTATTACATTGCTATAAGAAAGACTTTTACTGAATGGAACTGATTCATTCAGTCTGTTTTGTTGTGATTAGCTGTGATTGGTCAAAGCTAATCACATACAGTACATGGTACAGATGAGCTGTGATTGTCCCTGTCTGTACCATGCGTATGAGTGCTGCCAGCATTGCTGCAAAGGTTGAAGGGGTGAGGGGTCAGCCTGTCAGTGCTCAGACCATATGATGCACACTGCATCAAATTGGTCTGCATTTCTGTCGTCCCAGAAGGAAGCCTCCTCTAAAGATGATGCACAAGAAAACCCATGAACAGTTTGCTAAAGACAAGCAGACCAAGGACATGGAGTACTGGAACCATGTCCTTTGGTCTAATGAGACCAAAATAAGCTTATTTGGTTCAGAGGGTGTCAAGCATATGTGGCAGCAACCAAGTGAGGAGTAGAAAGACAAGTGTGTCTTTCCTACAGTCAAGCATGGTGGTGGGATTGCCATGGTCTGGGGCTACATAAGTGCTGTCGGAACTGGGGAGCTACAGTTCACTGAGGGAATCATGAATGCCAACATGTACTGTGACATACTGTAGCAGAGCATGATCCCCTCCCTTCGGAGACTGGGCCGCAGGGCAGTATTCCAACATGATAATGACCCCAAACACACCTCCAAGACGACCACTACCTTGCTAAAGAAGCTGAGTGTAAAGGTGATGGACTGGCCAAGCATGTCTTCAGACCTAAACCCTATTGAGCATCTGTGGGGCATCCTCAAATGGAAGGTAGAGAAGCGCAAGGTTTCTATTATCCACCAGCTCAGTGATGAGTGGAAGAGGACTCCAGTGGCAACCTGTGAAGCTCTGATGAACTCCATGCCCAAGAGGGTTAAGGCAGTGCTGGAAAAAAATGGTGGCCACACAAAATATTGACATTTTGGGCCCAATTTGGGGAAAAGATATAATAAAATATTTCCAAAAATGTGAGGGTGTGCTCCCTTTTGTGAGATACTGTATGTAAGTGTGAAACTGCTAAAGAAATGTGGGAAGGATTACAAAATGTGCATGAAAGAGCTAATCTCAGCATAAACTATATTTGATTAGAAATCTATACCAAACCAAGTGGATGAAAGGCCAGGATATGCAAGATTACATAAGGCACACCTTGGAAATGGTTGAACATCTGAGAGCTATAGGAGAAGAAATAAATTATTTCCTTGTCACAGCACTGTTACTCAGTGGCTTACCAGAAAGTTATGTAACGCTTGTCACAGCACTTGATGCATATCCAGATGATGAACTGACAATGGAATATGTTAAGGGCAAGCTTGTGGATGAATATAAAAGTAAAACAGAAAGCATTAATAGTAACAGTGCTTCTGTCACAGAGCCTGCTTTAACTGATTCCCGACCACGCGGTGTATATTTACTGCTGCACTGTGGCAGTGTCCCGCGAATCGCCATATATAAGCGGCGGCTCGCGCGTGCGCAGCTAGCGGGTGGGAGTGTCCCGGCGGTGGCTCGCTCTTGTGCCCTCCCCACTCTGCAGGAGTGTGCCCGCAGCTCGGGTAGACCCGATGTCTGCTGGCGAGCCGCAATAATCTAGCAGAGAGGAAGAACGGGTTCACCACTCTGTCTGTGGGCATGTAAGAGATCTACTAATTCCTGTCACTGGGATCAGTTAGATCTCTTATGCCCATGGTAGCCCTGCCTCCTCACAGTTAGAACATGCCTAGGGAACACAGTTAACCCCTAGATCTCCCCCTGCAGGTTAACCCCTTCACTGCCAATGACATTTATACAGTAATCAGTGTATATTTAAATTTCTGATCACTATATAAATGTCATTGGTCCCAAAAAAGTGTCAAAAATGTCCGACATGTCCACCCCAATATTGCAGTTCCGATAAAAATCCACCGTTACCATTAAAAAAAAAAACTAAAAACGCCAGAAATTAATTCTTATGGTTTGTAAACAAAGCAATTTTTGCGCAAACCAATCAATAAACGCAGATTGCGATTTCTTTTTACCAAAAATATGAGGAAGAATATAAAACGGCCAAAACTGATGAATAAATTAGTTTTTTTTATTTTTTTTTTTTATTTGTATTTTAGCAAAAGTAAAAAATATAGTTCTTTTTGCAAAATTGTCGCTCGTTTTTTGTTTATAGTGGTGATCAGAAATGACACAGAAGTGATCAACTACCACCAAAAGAAAGCTCTAGTTGTGGAAAAAAAAGGATGCAAATTTAGTTTGGGTACAACGTCGTGCGACCCTGCAATTGTCAGTTAAATCGACGCAGTGCAGAATCGCAAAAAGTGCTCTGGTCCTAACATGAGAAATCCTTCCAGGGGTGAAGTAGTTAAAGACAAAATATAGGAATAAAAACAGTATCATACAACAAGAAACACGTGACTGCTTTGTGTGCAAGAAACAAAAGCATTTAAAACCAGAATCTGGAAAGCTAGAATGTAAAAGCAAACTAAACTACCAAAGGCTAAAAGTAAGGAAGAAACTGATTTTGCTTCAGGAGGTAAGGAGGAAAAACATTCCAATTGCATTCACATATGGTACAGACGACTTGGGCACAGAAGTCCAGACTAGGGATGGGCTGGCTGTTCGAGGCGAACGTAAGTTTGACTCGATCGATGCCCGTTCGCCTGTTCAGCAAATGTAGAAAATTATGGGGCATTTGCGGGAACTTCGAGCGCCCCATAATGCATTCTAATGGTGGGGAAATGCCGCCTGCTGATTGGCCAAGGCATGTACATGACCTGTATACTTTGGCCAATCACAGAGCACTCTGCTGTGAGAGATTTGATTGGCTAAAGACAGGATGTCTTTAGCCAATCACTGCTCAGCAGCCTCAATCCACTTCCCTCACTATATAAAGCTGCTTGCATAGCGGCTCTTTGTAGTGTGTGATTAACGTGAAAGAAAGACAGTGAGCTTAGCTAGTGAATGAAGTGCAGGCAGTTCAGTGTAGCTAGTTAAGTGATTAACCACTTGCCGACCGCCGATCGGCATCTGACGGCGACAAAGTGGTTCGTTATCGCAAAACGCCGTCATACGACGGCGGCTGCGATAACGCGCACTGTGAGCGCGCGCGCGCCGCCGGAGGCGCGCCCGCGCGCTCACTGTGTTCGGGGAGGGCCAGGGAGCGGGTGCGGCGGCTTCGATTGCCGCCGGCTACCCGCGATGGCCCCCCCGGAGCGAATGAGCGGAGGTCCGTGTATGTAAACACGGACCTCCGCTCTGTGTGAGGGGGAAGGGATGTGATCACAGCCTTCATTTACGTGAAGGCAGTGATCGCTTCCCTTCCCCAGATAGGCAGTCCCCCTTACAGTTAGAACACGCCCAGGGAACATAGTTAACCCTTAGCGCGCCCCCTGCAGGTTAACCCCTTCACTGCCAATGGCATTTACACAGTAATCAGTGCATTTTTATAGCACTGATCGCTGTATAAATGCCAATGGTCCCAAAAAAGTGTCAAAACGTTCCGACATGTCCGCC
Source organism: Glandirana rugosa (assembly GCA_018402905.1). Classification (NCBI taxonomy): domain Eukaryota; kingdom Metazoa; phylum Chordata; class Amphibia; order Anura; family Ranidae; genus Glandirana; species Glandirana rugosa. Next base: position 331,537 of record BLSH010341860.1, on the reverse strand, counting down.
CCAATATCGCAGTACCGCTAAAAATCACAGATCGCCGCCATTTTTAGTAAAAAATAAAAAAAAAATAAAAACCCCAGAAATGAATTCTCATCATCCGTAAACGCGACCACTTTTGCGCAAACCAATCAATAAACGCCGATTGCGATTTTTTTTATCGCAAATATGAGGAAGAATATAAATCGGCCAAAAACGGTGAAAAAAAATGTTTTTTTATATTTTTTTTTTGGATTTGTATTCTAGCAAAAAGTAAGAAATTTGGGTTTTTTTGCAAAATTGTCGCTCTTCTTTTGTTTATAGCGGCGATCAGAAATGACGCAGCGGTGATCAAATACCACCAAAAGAAAGCTCTATTTGTGGGAAAAAAAGGACGCAAATTTCGTTTGGGTACAACGTCGCACGACCGCGCAATTGTCAGTTAAAGCGACGCAGCGCCGAATCGCAAAAAGGGCTCCGGTCCTAAAGCTGGAAATCCTTCCGGGGCTGAAGTGGTTAATGTGAAAAACAGATAGATAGATAGATAGATTAGATAGATAGATAGATAGATAGATAGATAGATAGATAGATAGATAGATAGATAGGGCGATCTATATACAGTTAGTTAGTGTAGAGTGAAATATATACTAGATATATAGATAGGGCGATCTATATACAGTCAGACAGGCAGGCAGTGCAAGAATATATATATACCTTCCTAGTGTGTGTGTATATATATATATATATATATATATATACACACACAGTTTTATATATATATATATATATATATATATATATATATATATAAATATACACAGCGTATTAAGTGTACACTATATATCAGTTCATTATAGTGCATTCGGGGGGTGTAAGTACGGTATATAGTACACCCGACATGGTGTCTTAAAATATATACAGTTTCTAACCCCTTAACCCCCGGAGCCCTTTTTTACATTTGTTGTTTACAAGTTAAAATCAATTTTTTTGCTAGAAAATTACTTAGAACCCCCAAACATTTTTTCAAACAGAATAAAATGCCGTTCGTTGCAATACTTTTTGTCACACGGTATTTGCGCAGCGGTCTTTCAAGCGCAATTTTTTTGAGTTAAAAAATAAGACAACAGTAAAGTTAGCCCAATTTTTTTATATATTGTGAAAGAGGATGTTATGCCGAGTAAATAGATACCATACATGTTACTGTTGAAAATTGCGCACATTCGCGGAATGGCGACAAACTCCGGTACTTGAAAATCTCCATAGGCAACACTTTAAAAATTGGCTACCAGGTTAGAGGTGCAGAGGAGGTCTTTTGCTAGAATTATTGCTCATACTCTGGCGATCGCGATGATACCTCACATGCGTGGTTTGAACACCATTTTCATATGCGGGCGTGACTTACGTATACGTTTTCTTTGCTGTGCAAGCTCGCGGGGAAGGTGGCGCTTTAAATTTTTCTTTTTACATTTTTTTATTTTATTTATTTTTTTAACACTGTTCATTTAAAAAAAAAAATCGGATCACTTTTATTGCTATCACAAGCAATGTAAACATCCCTTGTGATAGTAATATATGGTGACAGGTACTCTTTACGGAGGGATGGGGGGTCTAAAAGACCCCCCATCCCTCCTTTGCACCTCACAGTATTCCGATCGCCAAAAACGGCGAATCTGAATACTGTAATTTTTTTTAAAACCAGAAAGGCCAGAAGGGTTGGACTTTAAACTAATTTACAACACCAGGGCCAGTTCCTGCGCCAAACAAGAATAACTGCAAGGGGTTACAGTGTTCTGGCAATGCCAACACCCAAGGCACAATTTTTCAGCACCTGTTTGACTGGAGCATGCCAACACAATTTTTAACCACTTAACGTGAATCGCCGTTTATAAACGGTGGCAGCTTTAAGTGGATGTATCGGGGTATACCCTGGTACCATCTTTTAAATCAACTATCTGGTGATAATGGCCAATCTGGCTTGGAAGCAGCTCAGTCGTTATCCCAGGGAGGGGAGGGAGGCCATCCCCCCTCTCCCCACTGTCCGCTGCTCCCACTGGGAGACCGAAGCTCTGATCCGACGCTTCTAGCCATTGTGTGGAGTCCCTGTGGAAGCCAGAATTGGCTTCAATCAGGACTCCTTCGTACACAGCCATACACGTCGGCACAGCTGCGGCGGGTGGGGCGGTGAAACAAGAAGGAAAAAGATGAAGACTTAAGACGAATATGAAGAGAGGAAGCAAGAAGACTGAGAGAAGAAGCAGAAGATCAGAAGAAGGACCGAGGCAGAAGAAGATGGAGGAAGAAAGAAGAAGAGCTATTTTACACAATAAAGGACTTGTCAAAAACTGCCTCTTTTTTGGTGAATGGGTAGGGGTACAATGTACCCATAACTATTGACATAGGGGGGTTCAGGATCTGGGGGCCCCTTATTAAAGAGGGCTTAAAAATTCCGATAAGCCCCCTGCCCACAGACCCCCACAACCACCTGGAAGGGTTGTGGGGATGAGGCCCATCTCCTCATCAACATGGAGACAAGGTGCATTGGGGGTGACCTCAAAGCATCCTCCCCATGTTGAGGGCATGTGGCCTGGTATGTTTGGGGGGGGCGCTCATTCATCCCCACCCCCTCCTGCCATGCCAGGGCTGCGTGCTCGGATAAGGGTTTGGCTTGGATTTTGGGGGGGACTCCATGCCATTTTTTTAAATGCGGGGTTCCCCTTAAAATCCATACCAGACCTGAAGGGCCTGTTACGCACTTTGTGGGGTAACCCTACGCAATTTTTAAAAACATTTTGGAGCAGGATTTCCCTTTAAATCCATACCAGACCTGAAGGGCCTGGTATGGACTGGACTGGGGGGGGGGGGGCAATGCAA